>LPNX011082022.1:604679-861601 GCA_001517045.1 Pseudotsuga menziesii | reverse complement strand
TAATATCAGGTTCCAGCATACATAGCAGCTCAGTTACTTGGTTCCATAAGTGCATCATTCACCCTGAAGTTAATATTTCATCCATTCATGAGCGGCGGGGGTACGATNTTGAAGCATTGACAAGATCTAATCTCAGCATCTCTAGTTTTTAGTTCCTCTTCAAATTCAGTACTGCTGTACAGATATGGTTGGTCCAGAATTGGCCGATTCCTACTTTTCTAGAAATGAAATGATGGTATTCGTGATTTTGGAGCTCACTGATTGATGCTTTAAGATTTCATGTAAGCCCAAGTATCAATTAGTCCTACTTTTGGACATTTTCAATCACTTCATCCTGATTCTGACGTTGTAGTAGAGCTCACAATTCAGCCTACGATTCCGTTGTGTCATATGTCATTTTTATCATTATTTGAGGGGCCAAGCCAGGAACTTAGCGTTCAATTCCCAAGTCTAATAAATTACATATTTAGAGAGAAGCATTATTGTCAACAGAGCTTTCTCTGCAACTCATTTATCTATGTCAACCAAATTACATTTTTGGCCATTGTTGTAGAAATTTGTTTGCAACATCAATGTCTATAATTTGCTGCATGGTTTGAACTGTGAAGGTGGTAACCGAATTCATTGGTACATTCTTTCTGATATTTGCCGCGACAGCAACTGCTTTCGTCAACCAAAAAACCGACGGCTCTGTTAGCCTTTTAGGACTGGCAGCTTCAAGCGGCTTGGCTGTAATGATCCTCATATTGTCAACTGGCCACATATCTGGGACTCATGTCAATCCATCTGTAACGCTTGCATTTGCAGTTTTGCGCCACTTTCCATGGATTCAGGTTATACGCTTTCCGAATCTTCGATCTTATTATTTCACAGTTTCTTTATAGATCCGTGGATCTGGAAAATGTATTGATTTTTCTGTGATTGGAACCGTTTAATATAATATCAGGTTCCAGCATACATAGCAGCTCAGTTACTTGGTTCCATAAGTGCATCATTCACCCTGAAGTTAATATTTCATCCATTCATGAGCGGCGGGGTTACGATTCCTTCAGGGAGCTACGCTCAGGCTTTTGCTTTGGAGTTCATCATCACTTCCAATCTCATGTTCGTGGTTACAGCAGTAGCCACAGACACGCGTGCTGTAAGAAAACTTTTTCTTCAAATACTTCCCAGGCGCATTTATCAATTGTATTAATATATCGTTGTGTCTGAGGACGATTTCTCATACATCATGCTGTCTAGCTATGCCGTATTAACCCATACAATATGAGGTTTTTTAGTCCAATATTGAAGAACAGTACCATTGTCATATCAATATAATTTCATTTCTGCGTTGCAGGTGGGTGAACTTGCAGGAATAGCAATAGGCGCAACGGTCATGCTTAATATTCTCATTGCAGGGTAAGCCCACTTTCCGGCCCAGCTGAGTTAAAAATCACAATAGAGTACACAGCCGTCCTTAAAATTCTCTGAAAACATTCTTCAGATCTAGCTCTGCTCCATGAATCCGGTTCGAACCCTGGGGCCTGCAATTGCAGCAGGCAACTACAAAGGCATATGGATTTACCTGCTAGCGCCCATGCTCGGAGCGTTGTGTGGCGCTGTGGGCTATACCATAGTTCGTCTAAAGGGGGAGGATAACCAGGGAAGGCCTACCATGAGTTTCAGAAGGTGATTTGCACGTGGTAATATTATGGCAATGGGATATAATTTTTATTTTTTTAATTTTATTATTATGATGTCATGTTGCCACATGTCAACTCAAATCTAGATATCAAATTCCAAAGTTTACATCATCTTCTATCCACCAATCAGCTGTTTACAAAAATAATTTTTTAACAAAATTAAAAAAAATATTTTACAAATCCCTAAATCATACTTTGCAAAACAAATTTTAATTTTTTAAACCTGCCTCAAAAAACACCAACTAATACAAAAGTCAAAAGAGTTTGACTTGCAATTGATTACTATATACCTGCTCAGGCAGGTATAATAACCATTCTTCCAAAAAAATCCCAATTAAAACCATAATTAAATGGCTCTTCCCCAAATCGCTTATTTTTTATGACTTCAATTATATTTATTTTATTACTTTTAATTTTATTTATTTATTAATTAATATTACATATAATATAATATTTAATTATAATATATTTATATATTAATTATGTTAAATTATATATATATATAATTACTTATAGTATATATTATATTATAAGTATTATTTTTAAATATATAAAAAAATTTAAGTTAAATTTTTTTTTTTTAAGTTTTAAATTTAAAAATTAAAAATATTAAAATGATATTAAAATTTTAAAACATTAAAATGATATTAAAAAGATTAAAAATAAAAAAATTTATATCATATTAAAATTTTAAAAGTTAAAAAATATATACGCTTTAAAACATTTTAAATCAATACATTGAAAATTTAAAAACAAAAAGTTAAAATTAATTTAAAAATATAAAATTCAACTTTGGGTAAGTTGATATGAAGTCGTTAAAAAGAAATCAATAATAAAGAAGTTGTTGTAAGTGGGCCATGAAGCTCACTACTCTCACATCCCAAGGAAGTTTATCCTTTAACAAAACTGTTTTCCACAATATGGAGGCATGTAGAAACTAACTAAAAAAGACTCACCCCATTCTCAAGCAATATGACGAGAGAGCGAGCTTAAAAACGAAAAGAAAAAAAACCGCTTAAGCTTTTCATCTCAACCACATAGAGGGTATCTAGGATGCAAGACTTTTTTTTTTCCAAAGAAAAAAATCGTAAATACTTTATTTACATTGAGTAGATGGCCCTTATAGTCCATTATACAAGATACAACTAGGAAGTTGTTTTTTACATAAATTTTGCTTCATAAAAGAGCACAAAAATCACAAAACATATCCAATACTGATCCAACTGTAAAGTTTGTCATTTACATACAAAAACCAACAAGATCATAATGTGCACCAAAACTGTTCAGCAGAAAAGAACTCAATAACCATGCAATAATTAAGTCTGATCGAAGTAGACTTATGTCATCATTCCTGATTAAATCAGGTCAGATCAAAACTGTATCTGGTGATCAAAAGCAAAAAACCAGAGCAAAACTAGCCTGCTGATGAAGTCTCACATGTGAAAGATAAGTCAATAGCTGATCAAAAGAAAAAAACAGCAGCTAGAAATTGGCCAAATCCCGGCCATCCAATGTAAAAAGTCCATATCCATTCAGTTCCAAATAAGAAGAGGCCAAACAGCCCGCCAATCAAGCTCAAAGAATGTTGCTTGAGATCACCAAAATGTCGAAGGATGCATATTAATATCAGCCAAAGCATCATATCAGGGTAGAGCAGTATCATAAAGAACCCAGGAATGCCCAATTATTTATCTCTCCAACAGAAACCAACAAACCTGACAGATAAAATCCAAATGCCATCATCATGGCATAAAATACAGTCCTACAAAAAACTGCATAGAACAGACAGCAAACAGCAACATGATTAGAAAACCTGAAAGGTTTCTATAATTTCTGCCCCTCTCTGCTCACAAGTACTCCAAAAACCTGCCACCTGCTTTAGCCAAAGAATCTGCTTTGAAATTTCTTTCCCTATAGATGTGTTTGAAAGACACAAAGTCTAGACTGTTAGTTAAAAAATGAACATCTTGAAGTATCATGGCTAGTTCAAGATTTTGTAATCGATACTTACCAGATGCCCAATTTATAACAAGCTGGGAATCCCCAAAAACTTGAATTTTTTCCAAGTTATGCATCCGAGCCAGCCTAAGGAGAAGCTTAAGTGCACATAATTCTGCAAAATTATTTGTACCCAAGCCTAAACCTGCTTTGAAAGTAATATGATGCCTATCAGATATGAACAAAATACCTCCAGCCCCACAGATCATTGGTTCCCCAGCTGCAGATCCATCAAAGTAACCCCATGCAAAAGATTGATCAATTTCTTCCATAAAAATTGATCTGATAGGGACCACAGATAAAGATTGAGGCAAGTTTTTCAGCATACCCAAGCTATAGCTTGATATCTGTGCAGGAGTTGTGTCAAGATCCTCAAAGCAAGATCTATTTCTTGCGTTCCAGATGAACCAAAGTACAATGATAGGTAAATATTTGATAAGTTTCACATCTGATAATAAACACCGGTTTTTAAAACATTCAGACAGGGAATCACCATGCCAAAGATTATTGAGATTCAGGTGATCCTTAATATTTGACCAGACAGTTTGTGTAAAAGGGCATTCAACTGCAATGTGAAAATTGGATTCACAGTACAGTTTGCATAAACAACACCTACCAGGACTTTCTCTACCTCTCAAGCATAGAACATCCCAGGTCAATGCTTTTCCAAACATATAAGTGAATTGGTCTCCTTCCAACAATTAGACCACCCATTATAATTTATCATTGACCACACAAAAATGAGTTTTTGGGGTTCCACAAGCTCGAGACCATGGACACCATTTTTTGCTCATCAAAACAAGCTTTTGGAAGATGTACCATAGTATTATACACTATAATTCTTTAAAAATAACATTATACTTATTGAATATCTTATGATATCCTAAAGAAAATGCCTTGCAATAGAATAATATATTAATATATATATATATATATATATATATATATAACATAATTATATTATATTATATTAATATTACATATTAGTTAATATATTAATATATTAACTATATATAATAACATAATTATATTATATTAATATTGCATATTAGTTAATATATTAATATATTAACTATATATCATTTTATAAATCTTATATATTAACTTTTAGATATTCTTAATCTGTATATTATATATTAACCTATATATAGTAAAGGTAAGGGAAGGAAAGGGTTATAATAAAAAATCATAAGGGGTTTGATTTATATATAATAAAAGTAATCGACCAATATTTGATTATAAGGATATTGATTTATATACTTATTAACTTATATTGACAAAATATGATAATGATTATTAACCTATATTAATGAAATTCAACAATGGATAATTGCAACTTTAACAATAAAATATTACAATTTCATAAATTTTAACATTGTAAATAGATTTAGAGATCATCTTAGTCATTGTAAACTAAATTAATTAGTCATTGCAACAAACTAATTAAGTCTATTACAATTGTACAATACTAACATATCTAGAGAAGTATAAAAACATATATTATATTATATATAAGCACTCTTCATTTGTGTAAGACATATACGGAAATATTAATTGATTATGACACCTTATATAATTATTAACTTATAATATATATATATATATATATATATATATATCACGATTACATTAGTCATATTTTTTATCCCATGATTAAATTACTCATTTATTTTAGTTAGTTTTAGTTGTGATCAATTAAAATTGCTCAACTTTGGTCATATTTCACTTAAAAATAATGTGGTGACCAACTATTTTGGTGGTTTAGTCATTTATTTCACATCGTGACCAAAATATTTGGTCACCTAGTCATTTATCAACCATTTTTTCACTGGTGATAGGAAGTCCTTAAGTGACAAAGGAATGAACATATAGATCATTTCACCCAATCCTTCAATGACACATGACAACCACTAGAGCATCTTTATTTAGTATTACTTTGGGTGGAACAACACTCTTCAAGATACAAGCTAATTTTCATATCCATTTATTCAAAGGAAAAATATATGTAGAAGATTTGGAGGCACAATGAGACTAGTTAAGGGTTATCTCTTTGTTCACCAGTTTTTCAATAGCGAGAATACTACATTTGCATTCTTAAAGTCCCTTCCTCGTGTCAAATCTAGTGGGATTTTCACTATGAGTAATATTTTAGAGATGGTTTCATAGAGTAAAAGATAGAGCCTACAGGTGGGGAATTTGTTGATGCCCTCAAGGATGAGTATTACCTTGATTAAAACTATGACAACTAGAACACAAGAGGGACAAATTTTTTCTAAGATAAAGACCAGATTGTGTTAGATTACACCATCACCTTTTATACCTTGCATGCAAAGTTATGTATTAAGGACTCCGAATGACACATGGTACTCAAATATCATGATAAACAACACAAATGCATACAAATAGAAATGAAACTTATTAACGTCATTTTGTTTGGCACCACTCATTGTAATAATGTTGAGATTGAGAAAAATATTCACAAAAGGCCCTAAGAAATAGTCTAGGGCTAGAAATCATCCACAACAAAAGAAGGGTAGAGCAAAGATAAGCATCCCCAAGACATAACCAAGCAAATGCACATGTAAAAAAGAGTACAATTCAAATAAGGACACATACAAATGGTGTAAGACCCATACAACCCCATGGAAAAACAACGATGGGTATCATGCCAAGCAATGACTACTCTATGGTATGAAATCCTCTCACTATTATTAGTGTCAATACCACTAGAGACCATGGATATGGGAAAACAAATAATTCAGGTGGAACCCAATGTTAATATTACCACAAATAAGGTCAAACCAAAGGAACTAGAGGAGCTTGATGAAGGTGGGCATATGTTCCAATCACAAATTTGGATAAAGGGGGCAATATTGCTTTTAATTTTTGACATTGACAATAAGAAAAATGTGATGTCAATAGAGTTAATAAAAAAGATGAAGTTACTAATAACTTTGAACCCCCATCCATGCACTTCTAGTTAACTAATCCATGGATCGAACATCGAGTCAGTTAAAGGCCTTATAGTGTGACATTTGCCCACTTGAACTTTGTGATGTTTTATTAGTACAACCATATACACAATGTTGTTTACTAGTCTAGGCCCCATGGTGTCATTTTTACTTTTAAGAGATCAACTCTATAGGATACCAATAATAGTCATACTATTGTAGTCCCTCTGATCGCTACTAACTAGAGTAGGGAAATCTTTTCTTGGACTAGGAGATTTTATAGAAATTTTGTGAAATCACAAATTCAGAAATTTCACATGTTTCATAAGGGTTTCTTAGATCTAGTTTTTGTGAATTATTAGCATTGGGGTTGATCCAAAATATAATTTACATCAGCAAATAATGGACAATATTTTACTCATTTTCAACTATAATCATCAAGGAAATCCAAGAGAAAAGCCACCAAATGTGTGCCGATAAGTTTCAACCCTTTAGAGCAATCTTATCAAGCATAAACCATATATGAAATGTAATTTATGACAACAATAATTACAATATTAAATATTTCCAATCTTCTTTAGTATCAATGTTAAAACCCTTAATATTTTCAACCTTAAGTTATATCAAATCAGAAAGATATACAATTTTTGGAAATGACCAAATCATAAAGATAATGATTGTTGAAAATCAAAATCTACAATAAGACCAATTTGTACAGATAAAAAATTTCACACACACATACACACACACGAGATGAAGTTCAAGTACATATTCTCATATTATCACAAGTTGGTACAACCGTCCAAGCTCTCCAAAATCCTAGCTATTGAAAACCAAGAAAACACTAACTCTACCCAAGATTCTCCACAAGCTAGCATCAACACTACCAAGCCTCCTTGGAAAGATGTATTCTCTTCTCCTCTTCTTCAACAAGTATAACCCTAGAGTTTATCACCAAACACTAGGACATTGCCTCTTTAAGATATAAACCCTAACCCTAGAAATATCCAAGAAACCTTAGCACTCCAAGACAAGAGAGATGATAAAATAAAGATTATACTTGATAAAGAGAGACTAGTGCACTACTTTTCTCGAATATTTAATAATACGATGATGATTATGAAGAGAATGAATGACAATAATATATCCTTCTTCTATTTGTATGAGAGCTAAGGGAGGCAAACAACATAAAGTGGGTCTAAACCTCTACAAGCAACCTACAAAACAAAAGTAGGACCATGGATGTGGAGTGCTACACTCCAAGGGTACATATGTCAATCTTCAAGGTGATGACATACAAAAGCAAGAATCCAATGCAAGGGAACTCCATGAGATGTGTCTAAATATCCTCCTACAAGCCTTCAAGGACTCCAACGCTACTTATGAACCGTGTGATTCTTTGGTTCCACTCCAGCTGCATGAACATTATTGCAACACAAAAGTCCCCAAGTTAACTCCATACCTCCATGAAAGCCTCCAAGCCACCCCATTCTTTCTAGAGATCAATGACCTCCTTTGGAATGCCAAATGTGCCTCCTATAATGTAGGTCATCCTTTGAAGCAAGCAACCAATCTATATCATGTGGGAATCCTTTAAATCAACCAACCAATCTACATGTGGGCATCATGAAAAATGTCCCAAATTGTTGTCTAAAGATCTCCAATGCTCCAAGGAAGAATTCCATGCAAGTATCCAACTAATGAGTAAGCCACCTCCGATGTGTGAGTCCATCATGGAGCATATAAAGGATAATCATACATCATGTACCTCAAATCTTATGAAGTGCCCCTAGACATGGTGTAAACACTTTCGAAGCAACCCCAAAATATTACATATTTTTCCTATTTATGGTTTAGTTAGAATGCATAGAAGGTTTATGTGATCACCAATGCTTATGTAATAGGTCCCTCTACTCATAGATAAACGTTGATCAATTGGTTAAAGAATATAAATACATATTCATCTCACCTACATGAGTACCTTTTCACTATCAGGTAAAGCACACATTCGATTTGACATTGGGAACTCCTATATCCAATAGCCTTGCATATAGATGCTTCATTCTATATAATCAACAGATCAAAGACCAAATTCAAGAGCTACTATAGAATACCGCATTCTACCAAGATCCTCATCTCGTGGGACCCAAATTGTGATAGTTAAGAAGATGGATGGGACATGGTGACTTTGCATTGATTATGGATCCTTGAAGAAAATTTTAGTTTAGAAATGATATACAATCTATCAAATTGAAGATATGATCCACCCACTCAACAATTCCAAGCTTTTTAACAAGATTGATATGAAGTTGGGTTATTTCTATGTATCGATTGATCCCATTAATTTGTGGAAGAAAATCATAAAGTATAAAAAATGTGTCTTCTAGTTGCTGGCCATGCCTTTCGACTTGATTATTGTGCCAAAAACAACATGAGGAGGATGTATGATATTTTTTACATATTCAATAATCATTTTGTGGTTGCATGCCTATATTACATCCTTATCTTAGTAGAACTTGAGAAGAACCTATGAAAACATTCAAAAAGTCCAAAGCACCTTGTAGCAACACAATTATATGCCAAGCTTGCTAGTCCAAGCACCATATTTGTTTCAAAGGGAATTATTAATAATTAGATCTATTTGTTGGTAAGGTAAGTTACAAACTAGCTAATCCAAGCACAATAAGGATTTAGGAGGCCTACACCCATCTAGGACAAGCAAAAATAAATTTGTTTGTTAGAAAGCTAAAAGTTCAAGCCCACATTAAAGCTATCCTCAATGGGAAGTAGTTGGTTGAGCCCATAGAAATGATTGCCTTTGTGTTGTTTGAGGGAATGTGGCTCTCAAGATAGAGTGAAAATAAATGATAACAAGATGAATCACATGGCATCCAAATAAATTCTCATTCATCATAGAGAATTCATACAAGGGGTACAAGAATGGGTTTAGCATGCATGTGGATCCAATCTAGATGTAAGTGTTATGTGATTGGTTAGCCTTGTAGACATTAACAAAGATCCGCCTTATCTTAATCCTTACCCATTTGTCGCATGTTGATGTTGGGGTTCTCTCATATTGCTTGGCCCCTGAGCTAGGTGACCAATGGTGGATATAAGGATGAGTTTGTTTGGAATGAGGCACGATGGAAAGAATGCGAGAGATTGAAGTGTTATGTATTCTTAGCACCTAAATCCATTCTTCCAAGTAAAAACATAAACCATTTAAAGTTGAGATAGATGACTCATATTATGCCATATTTTCTACCTTAAATCAATATGGGCATTCAATGGCCTACTGCAACAAGATCATTCCTAACTTATTTTGCAGATACCCCACCTGTAACGAGGATATTTACTCCATTGTGAAGTCTTGTTGAAAGTGGAATAATTATTTTATGGGAAAATAAATGATTGTCCACATTGACCACGAACTCTATAATTATGCAAACACATGAAAACTTTCAAAAATGTTGCCATCAAAAGTTGTCCATGTACCTTTAATATTTCCACATAAACATCAAGTACACAAAGTGAAGCACCAATCAAGTTGCAAAATTGCCTCACCGAACTTCATTAGACATAGTCCTAAATTCATGTGGGGCCAAGACTTGAAATTAGTTGTACGACAATGATATTGACTTCACTACTACATACCAAACACTAGTCACAAGTAAATCAGTTTAAAGTTCACCTCCATAAGGGAGTTTTGTGCCACATGGGAAAATTTTATGTCTTGTCGATGACTAAAGTGGCCCCATTTTCACAAACTTGGAGTCCTCCTTAAAATTTTATTCTAAAGCCTCATTGATTAATCTTTGCTTCTTATGGATTACTCTTTCAATGCATTTGATGTTTCTAGCGAGTAGGAATTTATGAGTGTCTTTGTGAGTTAAGTAAATGCTCGAATGCTGATATCAATGGATTGCTTAATCCTTATGCTCTTAAATGCAATATTTTCAATGCTTTGTGCCAAGCTATCATGATTTGTTTTGAATCTCATTTTTCTAATCTCTTAAATGATGATAACAATTTAATGTTTTTCACACTTACATTAATGGTTGTTGATTTGTAGTTTATACACTAGAAGTGATGAAAAAATTTCTAATATGTTTTCAATAATGTGCAATACACAAGGTGCCTATACGATATAATTAGCCCAGGCAAGAGCAGGGTTTTTTTTTTTTTTTTTTTTTTTTTTTTTTTTTTTTTTTTAATCAGAAAGAAAGAAAAAAGCCTATCCTTGTTATTCATTAGAATCAAAGGGCATCATACAAAGCTTGCCCAAGTTGGGTTACAATCAAAATGAGTGATACTAATGACGTGGCATACCGCCATACATCCCGAGAAGAAAACACAACACTATAATTGCTGAGAGGAGAGTCCAGTGCATTTCTAATATGAAAGACATGATACCCATCAGTAATATTTGTCATGCCATCCCATATCTACCGTGTACATGATAAGCATATGATCAGCAGACTAAAGGAGCCAACTCCATACAAGGGTGCCAAAATGAAGGGGATATAAATTCCCGCACCAACTCAAAAGAGTTCTATATTGCCATGAGAGGTCAAATGACCATCTAAAAATTCTGAATAAGTGCCAAAGCCCGGAGCCAGAGTAAGAGCAACTTTAGAGAGATGGTCAGCTAGCTGATTATGTTCACGGTAGATATGGTCGAAAGACAGTGCTAGAAAGTGTGAGCACGACTTTCTAGTCTCCCTGCAATAATGGAGCTCAGGTGGGGACAGGGAAGACTTGCCCTTTGCCCAGTTTATGATAACTGAGGAGTCACCAAACACTTGGAGTGAGGGAATGCCCATCATATGGGTAGAAAGCAGAAGGGCCCAAAGCCCAACTAGTTCTGCTTTGTATTAGTGCACTGACCAATCCCCACATCAAACTCAAAGGAATGTGTTTCATTTAGGTGCAGGTTGTAACCAATGCCGCCACAATTAGCTAAAGCACCATCAAAAAAACCGCAGGGATACACAAGAGTTGGATCGGGGCCCAGTATTCTGGGTTTTTTCCTCTTCTCAGTGGAAGGATAGTACCTTGCTAAATCAGGCTATGCACAGACAGCTTTTTTCCTTAAAAAATACAGTTATTTCTAGCTTTCCATAATACCCACATAGTGAAGAAGGGGAGGTAACAGGAGATGTTGTGTTTCCAAAAGCAATCAGTCCAAGTCCCCAGAAAATCCACAAGATTATCTGACTGAGAGTGTAGTGTCAAGTGATACTGATCAGTCAGGATTGAGAGCAAGTTCAGCCAGACCGAACAGAGTCCAAACATGTGTTGAGTATTGTACAGATTGGCAAAGCAAAGTGCACAAATAGAAGGTCTGATCCATCCCCTCTTCTGGAGACTATCCCAAGTAAGTAGTCTGTTAGAAATGGCCAACCAAACAAAACAACAGATCTTTCTAGACAAGGTGCCATTCCATATGATGTCCAATAGTCTGCTACCAAGTGGGGGACACGAAGATAGAACAATGGAGTCATAAACAGCTTTTGCAGTTACATTCCCATTCTGCGAATTAAGTGCCTAGACAAGAGTGTCCGGCCGAGAAACCAGACAAATGCCACCCCGATCCAAACAACTGGTGAAAGCCTCCCATGCTATTTTCCAATCACCACCGATACAAAGATCCTCAGCAAAATACTAGTAGCCGTGATGCCCCGAGAGGAGGTTGTGTGCACTAGCAAGTGTATTGATATTCAGATCTGCTAGGAAATTGAGGAGATCTGGAGGCAGAGACAGTGAAAGGTTAGCCTCCATAATAGGATCAATGCCTAAGTGGATGTTTGAACCATCACCCACTTGCCACGAGAGTCCACGGCCCAAATAAGGTAGGGTTTGTAAGAAGCCCCTCCATATGACAAAGCCACCACGAGGATTGAAGTTTTTACTTCGCAGCCAATCTACCACAGAGACATTCTTCAAATACTTGTGTGTGAGTACTTGATGCCATAAGCCATCATGCTGGAGGGCCATCCAAAAGTTTTTTTGCCTTAAAGCTAAATTGAACCAAGGAAGATTCTTTATACCCCATCCCCCATACTTCTTTGGCCAGGAGAGTAGTTGACAATTTGCCAGGTGGTATCTGTGTTTATTTCCAGCTGAGCCCCATAAGAAAGCAAAAATAATACTCCTGAGCTTGTTTATGACTGATACAAGTATGGGGGCAAGTCCCAACCAGTAAACATGAATGCTTGTCAGGATCGCTTGCACCAGGATCAAACGACCTCCAAACGACCTCCAAGAGAGAATAACTTATATCACCTTGAAGCTAATAATTAGTCACTACAATCATGAAAAGTATTATACAAAAATAAAAATAAAAAAATGGAGAATTGAATATGATTGCGCATTCACAATGTAATTGTAAAACAACATCGAACGAAATACAAGTAATGTATTCAAGTAAGTGGCATTGACATTATGATGAATTGACTGAATTAATATCATGCACACGTGTCCCTCAAGTTGGCGTCCAAAAGATAAAGTGATTTTAGCTTTTGAAGACAAAGGTAATCATGGCCAGATTGGTATATGGAAGGAAAATGTGGGAAAAGGCTTGATCATGAATATATAGATTTTATTTTGGGCCTTATTACTCGCTTCCCTCATGGGATGCGGGGACTATAGAAAATGAATTGTTTCTTTT
Source organism: Pseudotsuga menziesii (assembly GCA_001517045.1). Classification (NCBI taxonomy): domain Eukaryota; kingdom Viridiplantae; phylum Streptophyta; class Pinopsida; order Pinales; family Pinaceae; genus Pseudotsuga; species Pseudotsuga menziesii. The sequence continues at coordinate 848,297 of LPNX011082022.1, read as the reverse complement.
GCTATTAGTTTACACGTCAACCTATGTCTTTTAAACAAAGTTTTTAGAAACTTTTTTATCAACTAATCAAAAGGCTTTTGATTTTTTTTTTAATCAACCAATCAAACTTTTTGAAGCCTTATTTAATGAGGCCAATTTCATTCTTGTAACGCATATCGTAAAATTCAAAATATTTTCATTTACTTTAATGCTATCTCCCACAAAGCATTAGTTAGTAAACATAAAATGTGAGTGTGGGTGGATTCATGTAGTTTGGTACATGTGGATAAAATGTGATAATGTGAGAGTGGATTCTTGTAGCTTAGTGTATGTAGATGCTTGTGGTCATCATGTTTGTCATGTGTAACTGTCTTGTCTTACTTAATTTAATTATTTATATTTTTTTTAGCAACATCGCTAGTATTCATGTCTTTCTTAAGCAACATCGCCATACCAGGCGTTGTTAATCTCAACTAGCTCTGCATTCTTACATCCCTAAGTAACTACAACTAATAATGTAAATCTGCAACAAGATCCTGCACCAGGATTCAGGGTCATACTTTGCTCTACATCCTGCTTCCTATAATGAATCTTAAGCTGGGACTAGAAGGAATACTGAGGACCGAAATGTTGTTGGTGAATTTGTATGGAACCATGCAACAAAGGTCATCCTGGAGATATATAATCGACACTAACTATACCATTTAAATTAGTGTTTGTTGTCGCAAATTTCGTGCCCTTGTTTTTGTTGGGTAAGCCTTCTAATTGCCCAAAATCGATTCATTTTGGCCTCTGGTAATAGTTTATGTTAAGAATCCTCCACTGGTTCTTCAACCCACTACTTGGACACTAACATTTTTCCTCTTCCAAAATTAAATTATTCATCAAACGAGAGTTTCATGGCTCTCTTGCTTTGATTTGTCTTTTTGGATACCAAGTTGACACATAGTTCAATTTATCTTAGATGTATTGCTACGCCCGCTCTGAGGTCTTCGAAGAGGGTGATCAAATTACAATTTTATACACCTTGGATTTGCTAGAAACAATGCATAACAGGTAGGTTTGCATAGCCAAGTTTCTCTATGCTAACATTGTGGGGACTATCCATAGGTAGTCAGAAAAATAAACCAATTATGTTAGTTCGACTGAGCCTTTCTTAGGGTACATGATTTTGGGACCAACCAAACCAAGGAGACCACGCAATTTCCACCCATAAACCATGAGGTCTTCACTTAGTGAAACCATGTTATAAGACCCCTATTTTTACAATATATTCCTTATTTTTACTAGAAACCCTTTTTATACCCCAATACCTATAAACCCCCATACCCTATTCCCCTATTCCATGCTCTCCAATAGCTACAATATATTGACCTTATTTTTCACAATTAAAAACCTCCTTTATGAATGTGATAAAATATTACTCAACAAGGTAAATCTCCTGCCATTAACTAAAATTACTTAGATTCCACTATTATTATTATAATGAAGATTCAATCATACTTCAAACTCTTTGCAGGAAATTCAAACTTCTATCTTATCTATTTCATATTCTAAACCTACCATTTACATGTGATGTCTTACTTTTCCAGGAGGCCAAACAATGACTAGGTTACAACTTTAAATATGTCTTGCTACTGCCTGATCCGCTTCGAGTATTGCTTACTTGAACTAAAAAACTATTTTTCCAATGACTGCAGTTCAATCTACTCGCTCTGGTGCTGGTCGGTCTTTATCACGTTCTTGAACTACATCTCAATATAGATCTAAAAGCAATGAAATTGGGACTATTACTGCAAAATCAAAGGTCACCAAAGTTCATAAACTTCACCGCACTTGAATGACCAGATAAACTCTGCACTATTTAAAATTAGCATCAATTTCATGGAACTTTGGTTCCTTGTAAAGAATCCCCTAAATGTTTCCAGGGTTAAAATTGTAATCTTCCCAAAACTTCTTTAGACCAAAAAAAAAGGACAGAATTTATGGTTAACAGTGAACAAAAACTTGTATTTAGAAAAATAACAGTACCGAGAGAGGACAAAACAATGCATACTCTAACAATGCCTTGGAAATATCTCACAAATGAGAGAACTCAAACATTATACGTGCATGATATGATTACATGTATATACTGCAATAAAAAATAAAGCAAAAACAAAATTTACAACTGACCATAATGGCATTGGGTTTTCCAATGGCCCACATGTTCCCTTTGTGATATTCCCTGCAGGTCACCAAAACTCTGAAAGGCTTCTTCCCAATATTGAGACAATTGACATTGGAGGCGTGCCCAACAAACTCCTCTAATTGTAGACAATCAAGGAAAATAGACATGATCAAGATCTCAACAACCATGATGCTCAAGTCTCACCAACAAATTGAATCAAAGATATGTATTGCTTTATTTGCTTATTTCTCTTTAAAATATAAGAGTAAATTCATTGATTCTGGATACAAAACGAATAGAAAATATCTTCCTCAAAGGTGTTAGAATTCATTCTTTGCATTCCCTGCAACTGTACCCTTGATGGGGTTTCAAAATATGAAAGCAAAGGAGGAATTACTCTCCCAGCGAGTTTCATTAAGGGAAGAAAGCGCAATCCTTTTGGTGAGGGCTATCTCCAACACCATTTCAAGAGTGTACTGAGTCGGGCATTGAATCACAATTATCATAAACTGGCTTTCAATCAGAAACTTACGTATCGATTCCTACTCTCAATGCCTGGCCTTTGGCCTTCGATGGACGTATCCATAAGACCCATATTGTTACGACTGATTTTGAAAATCTTGACGGCATTTGCCCACTGCAATTTTGTTTCTTGCCTCTATGTAGAGAAGCTGGTGAAGTCAGTTTATGGGCGCTTTGTCAAAAGACAAACAGAAAATGGCAGAACAGAATACAATGGGCATAATAGTTGTTTGGTTAATCAGATTACCTTATTAAGATGACAAGACTACATAACAACAAAACTATGTCACTGATCATAAGTCATTAATTCTAAGTAAGTAATGTGACGAAATCAACGACTTAACTAATTAAATAATTAATACAATATTGATTAACTAACTAATTAATACAATATTAATATTAATAATAATCCATTAAAATTAAAATTCTTAAACACTCCTTTCCCATATATATATATGGAGTAAGCTAGCTATGGAGCAATCCTCCCTCATCGGATGGAGGAGGAGCAAAGTCAACGTTAACTTTGCTCCTCCTCCGTCCGATGAGGGAGGATTGCTCCATAGCTAACTTACTCCATAACCACGCCATTGAAAACTTGCTCCAAAGATTTTAAAGATACATTGAATGCCAAAACTTAAAGCAAAGACTTCCTCCTTATCAACCCAACCCATCTTGTATGTGATTCTCATCATCTTTTTACATCACTAAAGATAACTCGGACAATATTTGAAACGTGACAATTGTTTTAAAGGTGTTCTTCCCTCTAAGTGTTTTTGATGTCTGTGTCTACCTTTATCCAGAGATAGTGGTTTCTTGTGCAATGATCTAGAGCGTGTTAGTAAGGCAGATACAATGATCTAGAGCGTGTTAGTAAGGCAGATAAAAAATCATGGCATAGACTGTGATTGCATGCAAAAGTATGGGATTTTAAGAAACAATGTTGTGTGTGAGAGTTAGAGTTACGTGTTTATGAATCCAAAAAGATAAGAGGGTTCTCCATCATTAATGCTAATTAATTTTGAGACTTTGTTAAGTAACTCGTTTGTTTATTTTCAAAATTATGATGCATAATGGAGATGTTTGGTGAGTTTAATGTTGTTATCATGGAATTTACTTATTCAAGCTCATAAAGAGACACTATGGAAAAATATGGTAGTTTCGATGGTTCTTCATGTATGCTAACAATTCAAAGGAGTCATGCAACAACTCTTCGGCTTCAATAGTTTGCATAAGAAGGTATTATATTCATTTAACTTGTTAAGTTAGAGATGTTTGAGGTTAAACAAAGTTTTCATTTGGATTTTACCAATGATCAAGAAGGGAACCAAAATGTTGACCCAAACTACTTGTTGGGTGTTTAGGGTTGTTGAAATGGTGACAACCAATTTCTCATGGATTTGGATATGGGAATTTTCTAGATCCTTATTATTTTGCGTTCAGTTGAAACCAAACAACTTAAATTAGAATATGGATAGGGGTGTGATTAATTGGTTCATTTTTTGTAACTGTGTAATAAATGCTATATATCCATCTAAGCTCGTAAAGACGAACACAATCAACACGAATGTGAGGAAATGGTTGTAAGGTGATGTAATCTCCATTTTTGGGAAATAAGAATATCGATAGTATTTGCCCCGTGGATGTTTCCTTTCTAAATGTTTTACCACGTAAATATATGTGTCAATTTGTGCGATTGACATTATTTCATTTATGGGTTTATTGATCTTTGTCTTATTTTAGCTTTAGCTGCCAACAAAGGATATCAAAGCCTTAGGAAATGAAATTAGGTGTTCTATCGCGTGACCAGGATTAAATCCCTGCGTTAAAGGCTGGACGGGTTGGAAATCAAAGTCGAGACTAAGTTTTCTGTTGGAGCTACAGAGTGGACTAAGTTTTGTTGGAGGCAGCAATAATTGTTGCACTATCACACCCTAATCCCTTATAGAGGAGCGATACTTGTTATCAAACTTACAGAATTTCATTTTTGGGAAATTATTTCCCTCTACCTTCATCAAGAGAATTGGTAACATTGGAATACACACAAAGGTAAAAATTTCCTCATGTGAAATATATGGTATGTAAAGTATTGTTATGTCCCGATAGGGGACAATATAGTTTTAGCAAAGGCCCTATTAATCTGGGTCTATATCCTACCTATAGGCTACAATTTTTTTTCTCTATAGTATGAGTTGAGGGAAAATCTATATTTATAAAATGCAGCAATGGAAAATATGTGTGTAATTTTGTTATTAGCTTGCAGGCCCCGAAGTCATCCTTGTTTTTTGGTGCCCAGGACGGGCGACAAGCTGACACCAGGTCCTGCGCACAGGTCTACCCTCACAGTGTTGTCCGATGGAAGGTTGTTGGCGGCAATGTAGGCTTGTGTAGTGTGCAGGTTATATTATATTCATTTGGCTATGCACCTCCTTTATAACCCTAAATACATACACCTCCATGATTAGGCTCTACCATTTCCCATTGCTACGTTTGCTTGTTTCCATTTCCTTGTTCGACACGTTGTGATTTGCCAAATTGTTTAGCAGGTTGTGTGAATAAATGCACAATTCAAAGGATAGTTCCCAGAAGTTATGTGGAATGCAGAAACGAGGTGGTGCACAGGTGGTTGGACTAGTAGCAAGACTTGTATAGGTGGACCTTTCAGCGCCTGACACATCAAAAGAATAAGCATTAACTAGGGATGGTTGGGAATTCAATGGAATATATAGAGGTAAAAGTGGTTACCATTCACACCTGAAAATTCATGACCAAGAAGCTTCTGTCCTGAAAGCAATTTTTAAGCCTCACAGTTAACATATCTCCTTTTTCATGGTGATATTTTTTGGTCATTTGTTCTTCTATGTATTTTCATGTTAATCCTATGTTGTGTTGTTTTATGCATGAAGATTATTGATGTTCTCAACTTGGGATGACCAACAATTTCAAAGGTATCATTTCCTGGGTGTTTTTAATGAAGAAGACCAGGCCATAAAATGCATGCACACTATTCTATTCTGCATTTTTGTTACATTTAATAATATATTTAATCTGTAACACAAATGTGTGAAGGCTAAACTGAAGGAGAAGCTAAAAATTTTACACGATATTTGTGATCCTCAAACAATGGTTCTCTTTGACTTTCGTGTAAATTGTAGAGGTGGAAAGTCTTTAGGCTTCGGTTTGATCTATGATAACTTGGAAGTTGTAAAGAAATTTGAGCCAAAATATAGGCTCATCGGGGTATGGTTGGTCCTTTCTCAATAAAATATAATTATTTTAATCTCAAACACTGTTGGATCTACGGGAAAAAATATCATGATGCCATTCTATGATTAATTTTGGTTGTGGATTGATACTTGATTATAAAATGGATTCGCTACGCAGGAGAAGAAATTGAGGAAGCAAATGAAAGAAAGGAAGAATAGAGCCAAAAAAATATGTGTAGTTAAGAAGGTGAATCTAATGCTCTCTCTTATATTTCCAATATTGTATCATGATTTACCCTCCACAACTTAAGTATAAATGCATTGTTTTATTTATGCAGGTGAAAGCTAGTAAAGAAGCACACAAGAAGAAGAAGTAGTAATGGAATTTCAATTTTGGAGAATGTATGCATGTGTTTTTTGGCAGGCTTCATATGTTAAATAAAATAGGTTGAGACTACAATAATAATGTATTTATTTAGCCATCTTATCTAAACGTTTTTTGAATGGATTGTTATATTTGGATGTCCCCTCTATGAGAGTAAGAAGACATGGAAAAGTAGCATTCCTCAATGATATATGCTTCAAATTATATGTGGTAGCATTATTATATGATTTTTAATTATTGGGATTGAGTTTTCATACAACAACTACCATAAGCGAGCATTTTTGGGGATTTTATTTTTAATGTAAATTTGTTTAATGAAAAATGCCATATTTTTACGAGTGGAAGGGCTTAATAACTTTGGATATGCAACAGACTTTGACGGCCATGCTAGATTTGCTCCTGCTAAATTTTTGAAGTAAGCTTCTCATCTTACATCTCACACATGTCACAATCATGATATTTTTTTAACAAGATGCTTAGTCTATCACGATGCCACAATTATGCTCTTCTCCAATCTAAAAATATGATTTACAATGAAATATAGCTAGTGTACAACACGAAAGAAAATTCCCTAGAGGGCTTAAGCATATTTTAAAATATTTGACGTCACTAAACTTGTCAATTTGACGTCGACCAAATTTACTTCCCCATCATAAATACCAGTAGTATGCCTTGGTTTTTGAACATGGTTAATAACTTATGGTGTCTTTCGCTAGTACATGAACCTTTAAACGCCGGTTGTTAATAAATAATAATCCATTATTCTTTGTCACATTCCTGACTCAGCACACAATATTGTACCCAGGTAAGTAGTCCCAACTTCCAAGGCCTTGCCTAATTAGTTTCCCTTTCAAGTTTCATCAATGAAATTGTATTCTAATCGTTCCTCCTCATTTCAATTTAGCTACCGAGGGAGTCCAATTTTTAGCCCATGAACATATCAATTTCTAATTTCAGCTACCGAGGGATTCCAATTTTCAAACCATGAACATGAATGATGCGGATCAATAGACATAGTTCATGAGGAGAGGAGTTTGAATTGGAGTGCACTCATTCTTCTATTTTCTACCATTCAAAAGCTTTGTGCACATTTTCAAATGAAGATAACTGTTAGCTAGTAAAGATTGTATTTTCATATAATTCTCCTTAAAATTCGCTCCAAGAAGATTTGAACTCCCTACAAGAAGATTTGAACTTTGAGGTTCTCGTCCTGGTCCGTTGGTGGTTCTAGCTCGCTATTGGATCGTGGTGTTTTGATTTCTCTATATCTATCTAGCTCCACGTTTTCCTTGCACGACATCGTTGGTTTTATTCGAGCCTGGTGCTATAGAGGGACATACCATTTGTCTCAGCAGGTTTTAGATCAAGATCGCTCTCCCTTTGGCCTTGGTTTTGTGTTTCTTCTTTTTTTGGTTCAGATCATGAACGATCTCTCAAGATTTGTGAACTTTTAATCATCATGTTCTCTAGTTTCTATGCCTGTCACATTGACAGATTTTTATCTAGACTGGTTTCTTGTTTTATTCTATGTGTGTGCTCTTTCTATGGCCTTTGGAGGGGGTCCCCCCCTCCTCTTCCTCCTGAGATTGATGCATTCAAATTCCTTATAGCCTCCTATGGAAAGAGAAAGGGAAGTCCAATGGTGTAGACCTTTGTGAAGAAAACAGATATTCCTTCTATTGATCTGCTTGTAGAACGTCCTTTCTGGATTGCCTTGAATCTAGCGGAGCGTGGGCTCATTGGGAAATTTACAGGACTTTGGCCTTCTCCGAAGGCAATATATGGATGGGTTCAGTGAAATTGGAGGCCCCTAGTCCCTGAAGGAATTCACAATTATCTGGTTGGCAGAGGCTATTTTGTTTTTGTGTTTGAATCAACAGAAGATCGAGATCTTATTTTTCGAAATGGTCCATATTTTATGGGTCTTCAGGGGCTTTATATGAATAAGTGGACTCCAGACTTCGACCCTACCCAGGATGTACCTTCAGTTGTTCCTGTGTGGGTTAGACTCCCCCATCTTCCCCTTCACTGCTGGAATTCAAAATCGCTGGAAACAATTGGGAATAAGCTCAGAAAATACATCGATAGGGCAGAAAGGAAAGATCAATATTTGTGTGCATGAATTTTTGTTGAAGTAGATTTAGAGATAGGGTTTCCTGAGGCAATAAATTTAAATGTCGTTGAATCGTGTCACATTCAAGAGCTTGATTATGAACAACTACCTTGCAAGTGTCGTCACTGCCATGGATATGGCCATTTCACTCGCAATTGCAAGAAAAAAACAGAAGAAGAACTTGAAAAAGAGAAGACAAATCAATGGACTTGAGTACATAAAGCAAGCTCATCTAAATAGATGAAAGGTAAAGGAGGAAATGTTGGGAATGGAGCCATTCCTATTGAGAAAAAATCTTTAAAATCACATACTGCTGGAAATGCTATTGCTTCTTCAAATCCTTTTGTGGTCTTAAGTTCTTCTGATGATCAGAACTCTCCTATTCTCGAAGAAGGTGAGGTGCAACAATTTGAAGTTCATAAAGAAGATGGTGAAGTAAATCGAGGGCCACGGGAAACTAAACCAACAATCTTAGAAAATCCTAGTGCAGATGCTATCATGTAGGATCTTCATAAATATCCCAAAGGAACTATATCGTCTCCCTCTTATGCAGATGTTCTAAAGAATAAATCGGTAGAGACTTCTGGTTCCTCTGAAGAAGATGAGAAATTCACTAAAAAGGCAGGAAGGAAGTCTCGAAAGGAGATCATATAAGAAGAATCTGAGAGACTAAAGATGCATGGTAGCCATGCTACAATTGAAATGTCATTAGGAATAAGTAAGCGGAATAGGCCCCCAAAGGGAGGGACAACTCCATTTTCCACAAGTAAATAATGCAGATCATCTCTTGGAATTGCAAGGGATTGGGGAATCCATTGAAGGCTGAAGTAGTTAAAGAACTACTAAAAATGGAACCTTCTGACATTCTCTTGCTCCAAGAAACAAAGATAGAAGAGGAAGCTCTTTTATCCATCGAAACATTAAAATGGAAAAAGAATGTAGGCATGGCAGTAAGTGCATGGGGCACATCAGGGGGCCTAGCAACATTATGGTCCGATGATAAATTTCTTCTAAAACCCTCATATGCTACCCAACATTGGATTTATATAGAATTACAGCATTTATCTAGTAAGATTTCCATTTCTCTCTTCAATCTTTATGTCCCTGTTAATTTTCTAGAGAAAAATGTCTGTTGGAAAACTCTGTGAGATTTTATGGAAATCCATTCTCCCATAAACATAACAATGGCAGGGGATCTCAATATTATTATTGATCCTAAGGAGAAAAGAGGAGGAATTCGGGGCAAGGATCCACTTCAGGAGGTCATGGAGTCTTTGATTCATGCTCGAGACCTTCTCAATTTCAAACCCAAGAAAGGGTGATTCACCTGGACCAATAATAGAGTGTGGGTTGCCATAATTTCTGCTCGAGTGGACAGATTTCTAGTTCAAAGATCGTTGTTGGATGGAAACATTTTAATCTCTGCCAAAATTATGCCAAATCTATCTTTTGATCATCATCTTATTTCCCTGTTGTTGGAAGAAGAGGAAAATCTTGGACCTATCCTGTTTCGATTCAGTCCTCTTTGGATCGAGAGGAAGGGCTTATGCGAAATAGTCACACAAGTTTGGTCTCAGTTTGTTGAAGGTTCCCCCAACTTTGTATGGGAACAAAAACTTAAACACACTAAATACGCTTTAAAAAACTGGATTAAAACTCCTCTCACTAATCCATCGAGAAGCAGGGAAGTGTCAGTGTAGGCTTTAGTTGAGCTTCAGCTTAGTATGGAGGATTCTGAAATTTCTAAATCACTATTGGTGAATGATCAGGCCGCGCAAATTAATTATTTCCTCTCCTGTTACCAGGAAGAAAAACACCTGCGGCTTAAATCTTGTAGCCTCTGGTTGCATGCTGGGGATAAAAACTATGCCTTCTTTCACAGGCAATGCAGATCCAGATTCTCACGTAATCATATCTCAGAATATGTACAAGTGATGGTGAAGGTATTAAAGGACAAACACAATTACAACAGGATGCTAAAATACATTTCCAGCAACTATTCCATGAGGATGGTATCTCTAATGAAATTGTGAATGCTGAATTTTTATCCAACATACCTTCTTTGGTCAGTATTGAGGATATAAATATTGGACTAGTGAAACCTTTCACTGAAAAAGAAATTGTGGATGTTGTATGGGCAATGGAGCCAGATAAATCCCCCGGGCCAAATGGATTCTCTACAGATTTTGCTGGAATATTATGAAACTTGACATCTTCTGTATGATTTTAGCCTTTCTTAAAAAAGCCAAAGAGGGAGGGAGCACTAATTCTACCTTCCTAGCATTAATTCCAAAGGAAGTTAACCCAACATCTTTTGATAGATTTTGACCCATCTCTCTTTGTAATGCTTCATACAAAATCTTGACCAAACTCTTAGCCAATAGACTAAAACCTATGTTAGGAACTTTAATTTCTCCTCTCTAGGGGGGTTTATTAAAGGAATACCTTTGATAGATAATGTGATCCAAGTACAGGAAGCTCTCCATTCCAGCTTGCAAAGGAAGGAGAAAGGAATGCTCATCAAGTTAGATATGAAAAATGCCTTTGACCATGTCAAGCTTTTCTTTCTCTATCAAGTTCTCATCTCTTTTGGCTTTAGTGCAAATTTTGTTTGTTTGATAAAATATTGCATAGATAGGACCTAGATAGCACCTCTTGTTAATGGTAGAACAACAGACTTCTTCCAAGCTTCAAGAGGTCTCCATCAAGGGTTCCCTCTGGGATTTCCTGGTTTTGATAAGTGGGATAAGATCAATTATTTGGGCCTTCCTTTAACCTTGGGACCCATCCCTTCTTCGGTATGGTTGGAAGTGATTATTAAACTAAAAATAAATAGTATGTTGGGGTGTCCAATGATTAACAAAGGCTGGTAAATTGATTTTGATTAAGGTTGTCCTTTCAGTCCTCCCCATCTTCCAGTTCTCTCTACTTCTTGCCCCCAAGTCCATCTCAGCTCAGATCTCCAAACTTCTTTGGGATTTTATTTGGGAGGGTGGAAAAGGTAATCATAATAACATGCATTTGGTAAGTTGGGGTATTCTCAAAAGACCTACTTCGGAGGGTGGTTTGCAAATTCGAGATCCTGAATTGGAAAATTTGGCATTGGGAAGAAAGCTCATCTGGCAGTTGTATGTAGATAAAAACCATCTGAAAAGTAAGGTCTTCTGGAAGAAATATCTAAAGGGTGATTCTTTGAGAAACTTAAAAACCACAAACACCACTACAGGCACAACAATTTGGAATTTATGCAGAAGAGGAATATATAATATTCATCATAAGCTCTATAGAATCCTTGGAAACGGGAAAAGGACATTATTGTGGGATGATAAAATATTCAGAAACCTGCCTCTTTCCTCTTACAATTCGTTGAATGAGATCAAGTCTTGGTTAACCAATAAATGCCTTCTTAGGCTGGCAGATATTTGTATTTGGGACAGCGCTGGGAATTGGGTTGGATGGTCTTTTCCTGAGACCCCAGAACATCTTCTCTACCAACAGAAATTGTTGATTACATCCTTATCAGGACTTGCACCAATTAACTACTTCTATAAATATGAATGGGGTTGGGGCCAAAATGGAAAATACTCAGCAGCACAAGGTTTCTCTGAATTGCAAATTCCCCTTGTCTCTAGCTTATCTCATGTGATATGGAAATCTGTCTGGTCTTCTTATAGTCTGCCCAAGGTGAACTTCTTCACATGGCTGCTTATGCACAAAAGGGTGCTGATAGGGGAAAACATGAACAAACGCGGGATCCATGGACTGTTTAGGTGTTGCTTCTGCAACTCTGTCGTTGAAATGTCAGACCATATTATCATTGAATGTGTTTTTCTCAATTGGTGTGGGAGTTGGTCCTAAATGGCCTGACTACTTCTACTCCTTCCCAAATTTCAATAGTCTCTCTTTTTACCTCCTAGCAAGATCGAATTTCAGAAACAAGAGTTAAAAATGTTGAATGGACCAAACTATGGCAAATTGTCCCGAAATTCATTTGGTGGAAACTATGGACAATAATGAATGATGGGATCTTCAACAACAAGCCATCGACTCCCTTGATCGTGGCAAAAAAAATTAAAACTCTCATAATGGAATTCGTAAGCAACTTGATTTCTCTCTCATCATTTCCAACAGAGGCTAATACGTGGCTGGGTAACTGCATGTTGGGAACTAGAATAACGACCTCCTCCAAACCGGCGTGTTCCCCTTCATGGAGAATATGTTGCAATGAAATAGAATTTTTTCCCTGGTGGAAGAAGCCCTCCTCTGCTACCATTTTTTTATGGTGAGTCCAAGGGGAATCCCAGGACAGTCGGAGTTGGGGGTTTGATTATTTCACCTGATAGGCAGATCGAATCCTGCTTCAACTGGGGACTAGGAATAATGTCTAATAATCAGGAAGAAAGTTATAGTCTCCTCAAGCCATGCCATATTGCAAAGGAGATCAGAGTCAATTCAAATTTTTGGAGATTCAGAGTTGTTGATTAAACTATTAAACTCAGAAGATCATTTTAACAATTCAACCTTGAATAGAATTATGCAGAAAATCAGAAATTCTTTGAATGAGTTTGAAAATGTTGCCTCTTTCCATATTCCGCGGGAATTAAATAAAAGTGTAGATTCACTGGCAAACAAAACTTGCCCGATGTCACAAGGTAATCTTAGCTTCAATGGAGAACCTAGCGCATTTCAACCAATTCCTTAAAGTGAGATCAGTCTGGGAGTTATCACTTCTATTTGTAAGAAATTGTACATACTTTGCTTGTCTCGTAGTTTTAATATTGATATGTGTGTAAATGGATGATTAGGAAATTGCTAATTCAGACCTAGAATTTGTTCATAATATATATATATATATATATATATATATATATATTACCCATTTGTGTTAAGAAAAAAGAGTGTATTTTCATAATATTTGTGGAAAATATTTTAGTTTCTATCATGAAATGTTTGCCACGTCGAAATATCTCTTCGTGGATGTTGTAACAAAGCATCCCAACTTCCATTTCATCTGATGAGAAGTGCAGCAGCTAGGGTTTGCGGCTGCTAGGGTTCACACGGTTTGTTGGTTCTCGGTGGCATGTTCAGGCCTCCTCGGCCCCTCTTTGGCCATGGATCCTCCCGATCCAGACCCCTGTGGCTTCTATGAATGGTTTATTCGTATTGTTGCCTCTTTTGCCCCTGCTTCGTCCAGTGCCTCTCGTTTTGTAAAACATTCTGAAATCCGAGAGGTCAATCTTTCTTCAGCCACATCCAAGTGGAAAGTAGTAACGTTATCTGATAAAGGTTTGATTGGTCTGTTCACAGGCCTATGGCCTTCCCCCAGATCCGTGGAAGTTTGGCTCAGTAAAAACATGAGACCTTTCATTCAGGGAGAAGTGCAGCAAATTTTGTATGGAAAGGGGTATTTTGTCTTCATCTTTGAGAAAAAAGAATACCGGGATCTCATTTTCAGAACTGGACCATATTTTATGGGCCCAAGAGGAATGTACCTCAACAAATGGGACCTCTCCTTTGACCCTGAAAAACATATCCCTAAGGCGGTTCCAGTTTGGGTTAAAATCGCCCACTTCCCTCTCCACTGCTGGAATGATGAGGACTTTTGAACAATAAGGAATACCCTGGGAAAATATATTGATAAATCAGAACCTAAAGCCCCTATGTTCTCTTGTGCTAGAATCTATGTTGAGGTTGATTTTGAGAAAGGGCTTCCCGAAGCCATCAATCTATCCATAGATGGATGAAGCCATCTTCAAACGGTTGACTATGAGCAAATCCCCTTCAAATGAAAATAATGCCATGAATACGAGCATTTTTCCAAGTCTTGCCCTAAAAAACCAGAGAAATCCAACGCAGAAGATAACCCTGAAGAAGGTTGGAACGTAGCAAGTAGAAAAAAGAGTGCTAAATCATCTTCGGCGCCCCCGCACCTCGTTTCGGCAAAGAATGCAACCGAAAATAAGTTTGAAGTCCTCGCCAATGAAGAAACGGAAGCTGAGATTCCAGAAGAGGAAGAGGAGGTGGTCACTCCTCAAGAGTAGGAAAACCCAATAGAAGCGCCCACTTCAAATCAGATTGAACCTAGGGCTGAGGACATTCTATCCCAATCTCACCTAGTTGTCAGACCTAAATCATCAACAAACTCAGGAGGCTCTGTCACTCAATCAAGGGAAAAAGCAAGCACGGAGGAAACCTCTGAAAACACCAATGAAGAACAGGAACCTCAATACAAAAAGGGGAGACAATCAATTAACATGATTAAGGAATAGGAAGGTGCAAGAGATAGAGCGTCGGGAAAATAATCCAACCTAGATTTTCTGGTAAAAAACTTGCATGAAAGCAAATATCTTCTAGGCACCGAAGAAGAAAGAAAGGAGAGGGAAAGGGTGCACCACCAACATAAGAAATAATGAAGCTGGTCTCCTGGAATTGCCGAGGATTAGGAGGTCCCCAGAAAATAGAAGTGATCAAACGAATAAAATCAATGGAACCCAACTCCGTCCTCCTCATCCAGGAGACAAAAAAGACTGCAGATGACAGTCTTTTAACTATGAAAAAAATATGGGCCAAAGGCGAAGGGAAAGCTATCAGTGCAATTGGAACCTCTGGAGGCCTTCTCACTTGGTGGGATGATGAGAAATTTTCAATACAGTCAGCCATCGAAAACAAGAACTAGCTCTTTGTGGAGCTAAAAAGTAAGGAAATTAAGGAAGTCTTTTGGGTTGGAAACATTTATGGACCCACGGTTCAAGCATAGAAAGATAATTTTTAGATCTCTTTGGAAGACCAATGTGAAGGGGGGAAACACCTACCATGCTTCATTACTGGTGATTTTAACATCACCATCTCGGCAAATGAACGCAAAGGGGGAGCCAAAATCAGGGACCCGTTTGAAGAAAGACTGGAGGACTTGGCCTCACTTTGGCGATTAGCAGATATCAAGCCAAAAAATGGGGCTTCACTTGGAGCAATAAAAGACTCGGACCGGGACACATCACAGCAAGATTGGATAGAGTGTTGGTTAGCACCCATCTCCTTAAGAATTTATCCTTCCCGGATTCCAAGCTCCTATGTTCGATAGTTTCGTATCATAAACCTTTATGCCTCTTCTTTTCCTCTGTGGGGAATCTTAGGACACTCCCTTTCCGATTCAACCATCTATGGCTGGAGTCAGAGGGAGTTCAGGACATCATAACCAAAGCATGGAACTGCTTTATCCCAGGCTCTCTTGCCTACATTTGGGAGAAAAAGCTAAAATTGGGAAAGATCGCTCTCAATCAATGGGCCACATAGCACTATCAAGAGCCCACTTTAAGGAAACTCAAAATTTTCAAGCAAATGGAAACTCTACAAGAGAGCATGGAGCAAGTGGAAGTAATCAAAGATCTTCTGCTTCAGGAAATTAAGCTGGAAAAAAAATTACAAACCATCCTCAGGCAGGAAGAAGAAAGTTGGAGGCTGTAGTCCAGAAACCTCTGGCTTATGGGGGGTGGCCAAAACACAAAATTATTTCAAAATCAATGCAAAGATCACGATAGGAGAAATACAATAAGGGAGCTAAAGAAGGACGATGGAACCACCATAACAGGTCATGCGGAAATCATCTCCGAGGTAAGAAGTTTCTTTGAAAATCTTTATGATAATGAAGAAGAAGTATCGCAAGAGGATATGGGGGAAATGATCAGAGATATCCCCACTCTGGTCATTCCCGAGGACTGCAAAGTTCTAGAAGCCCCTATCTCCAAAGAGGAAATCAAAAAGGCCATTTGTACCCTCCACCCGGACAAAGCCCCTAGGCCAAACGGCTTCCCTGTCCGCTTTTATAGGATGTGCTGGAAAATAATAAAGAAGGATCTGTTGCACCTTTTCTCCTGGATGTCCAAAGGGAAAATGGGAGGGGTAACCAATTCCACTTTCCTAGCCCTAATTCCCAAAGAGCCCAACCCCTCCTCTATCAAAATATTCAGGCCAGTTTCTCTCTATAATGCTTCGTATAAAATTTTCACCAAAGTTCTATCCCTTAGACTTAAGGCAATCATCCCTTCCCTAATATCCCCAAACCAGGGAGGTTTCATTTTAGGCCATCACATCAGTGATAACATACTCCTGGTACAAGAAGTTGTCCATTCAAGCATGAAAAAGGGAGCAGTGGGTATGGCTATTAAGCTTGATTTAGCCAACTCCTTTGATCGTATAAGGCATCACTTCATGCTTCTGGTCTTGGAAAAGTTCGGCTTTCCTCCCATATTTATTAAACAAATTCAATCCTGCATAAATTCCCCCTAGATAGCTCCCTTAATCAATGGTATGCCCGCTGACTTTTTCAAATCCAAGAGAGGAATTAGGTTGGGCTGCCCTCTCTCCCCCTTCCTCTATATCCTAGTAGTTGACTCCCTGAGTAGAAGATTAAACATGCTCCTTGGAGAGGGGCATCTTCCAGGCCTTTCCTTTAAAATTGGAGTCCAGCCAATCAACCATGCTCTCTTTGATGATGATACAATCCTCCTGGGTAGTGCCTCCCCTCAGATTGCCAAGAATTTTCTCAGGTCCCAGCTTGATATTTTTCTTCACTCCTCAGGCAGTGCAGCGAACTTGGATATGTGTCAGCTCTATGGATGGAACAGTAATGTAGTCTCTCTTAGAGAGATCTCTCAAATTCTCAACATCCTGGTTAACTATGATTGGACTCATTTCAATTATCTGGGCATCGCCATCACTAAAAATTCCTTCTCTTCAGCCATGTGGAATCCTTCCATCCAAAAGATCAAAAGCAAGGTTCACTTCTTAGGCTCTAGGTGGCTCAATTTGGCAGGACAAACTACTCTCATTCAATCAATCCTCTCCTTGTACCCCATTTATACTAGCTCGATGATTTTGGCCCCCAAGACAGTCACGAACAACATTAACATGGAAGTCAGGAAATTCCTCTGACAGGGACGAAAGTTACAGAACAAAAAGTTTCACCTGGTAAATTGGGCCACTGTCAAGGCCCCTAAACACAAAGGAGGACTAGGCATTAGAGATCCGGAGCAAATGAACAAAGCTTTAGGTGCTAAATTGGTTTGGAGATTGGTAACTGGGAGAAAGGATTGGTGGAAAGAAGTCATAAGGAAAATATATATAAAGAATCCCAGATCCAAAATCCCCAACAACTCTTGGGATGGGAAGGGTACCTCCGTTTAGCTTCTGTGCAAAGCCTCTCTCAACCTGATTCAATCCAATTCCTATTGGATCCCTGGCAATGGAAAAAAGATTAAAATCTGGGAATACAAAATCTTGGGGCATCCCCTACTATCCTCGGTGTGTGAGTTGGAAGATCTATCCAAATGGGCTAGTGATAATGGTATAACGACTCTCTTTGACCTCTCTACATGGGACCAGAATGGTATGTGGAAAGGATGGAAAATGCTTCATCCCCCTGAGCATTTGAAGCTCACAGTGGGGCACTTGCTCACGCTCCTTCATGGAATGGCACCAATCAACGGAACTTCAAAAGATGCTATTGGTTGGGGGGGATGGTAATTACACGGTCAAGGAAGGATTTAAGTTGTTACTCTTTGACTTAGCTATTGCATCCGAAAACATGTGGAAAAAGGTTTGGCAATCGGATTGCATCCCCAAAATAAACTGCTTTATCTGGTTGCTAATGCATAACAAATTGCTCACTGTGGACAACCTCAGCAAAAGAGGGATTGAAGGCCCCTCTCGATGTGCTTTATGCAATTCAGACTTAGAGTCGGCTTTGCATCTTTTCCTCCAATGCAGTGTTTCAGTGCAAGCCTAGAGGTCCATCTTACTTCCCTTATGCACTCATTTTAGGCCTTCGGATTCTCTTGGACAACTCTTAATTAACTAGAGTAATTTATTCCTAGGCACCCTTAGAAAGAAACCCATTCTCAAGCGACTGTGAAACACTATCCCAAAAAGTTTATGTTGGCAGATTTGGTTGGCCAGGAACAAAGCAATTTTTAAAGGAGAGAAATTTGTTTTAAATCGAATTGTCTCCAAAACAATTGGTATGATATCATAAAAAGCTAGCCTCAAGAGGTATTAATTTTCCAGATTCAGAAGATTTACCTGCCCAAGTCTCCAAATGGTGCAACACTTTTCTTAAGAGGAGCTCCCCTCAGTCCAAATATTCCATCTTCCGGTCTAAATCTCCTTCTGACATCCATCCTTGGGAGATAAGGAAAACCCTAGTCTATTTTTCAAAATGGCTTCAGGAGCATAACTCTTTCACCTTATTCTTTGATGGTGCCTCAAAAGGATATCCTGGGGAGGCAGGTGCGGGGAGGATCATCCTTGATCCCAGAGGACAAACGGTAAAAACCTTCACTTGGGGGCTGGGCCGCAAGACGAATAATGAGGCTAAGTGGATGGCACTACTTCAGGGACTAGACTTCTCAGATATTAGAGCCATCCCTAGATTGTTAGTCTTTGGGGATTCTCGCCACGTTATTCTCAAAATGATCACTAGTTATTCCACAGGCTTTATTAAATGCACAAGGTTGTACAACATAATATCTCATCTTCCTCTTCCGGCTAGCATTGATTTTTTCCACGTATTAGGAGCAGATAATTTTCAAGTGAACGCATTGGAAAATGTAGGCACCTCTTTTCCTCAAGGCCACATCTCAATAAATAATCTTGAACCTTTCTCTAAACCCATTCCTTAACTCATTGTTTGTTCTATACTCTCTCTTGCATGATGATTATTCTTAAGATTAGGATTTTTTTTTTTGGTTATGAGTTTAGGTGGCATCCCTTTTGCATGCCAAAGTGAGAAGTGGAATCCACCACCATCTCTATTTACCTCGCCTCCCGCTCCCTTCAATGCCATTCCCTCCAGGCTTAAATGCTCACTCAGTTCACACGCTCCAGCCCACTCCCCTCTGCATATGATGGCTTCCTCCCGGGGTTTTATCTGTCTCCCCTTCTCCTTAGGCCGGTCATTCTCCTTATTGCATGATAGTTCCCCCTCTATCGAAGAAGATCAGCTCGCTCCCTCAGAGCTCAGAGAAGGGAGACTCTCCCGTGTTGTTTTCTCATTGTCGATTATTTTGCAGTCTTAGAGCTCACTTAGGGTGGGATTTTTGGTTCCCAGTTCCCTTTTGCTTGTTTTCGTTGAAGCTGGGAGGTCTACGCAACCTATTTTTCTGAATTTACTCCTCCTCGTTGTAAGCTTTTGCAAGCATTCCACTACACACGGGCGTCTTCATCCAGTTTCTTGTGCAGTGAATTATTTCTCCTATGTGATTGAAGGTAGTTCTTGCACACAGTGCTTCCAAGAAGGTTTTCCTCAATTCCTGTGTAATCAGTGGTTGCATTTGGGGGAAGCAAAGATTGGCATTTCACTTCTGTTCTTTGGAGAAGAGTGGTATTTCCTGCAGAGGGTAGGGTTTTCTTCGGCGCGAGCTTTTCCCTCCCCTGGTTTTATCAGCAGTAATTTATCCAGTGTTAATTTGAGTTTCAGCCACAGTCGACGAAAAGGTCTGCCATTAGCATTGAAAATGGATTGCAAGAGAATTGATGAAGGGTTCATTGATATGAATATTAATATCCAGCGTCTGTCAGACATAGTTTCCATCGGAATCACAGATAGCAGAGAGACTGCTAATGAGGTAAAACAATTAGTTGATGATGTTCATTACTTTTCCTATCAGACCAGTTGTAATGATGCAAGGATTGATGATAACGATATGAATTTGAAAGAAATTATGGGTAAAATAGACCGCATACAGGAGGACCTCCAACTTCTAGTACAGATGAATCAGGGAAGCCGAGCTCAGGAAAACCCAGGAGAAGCAGTTCAGAAAATGGAGGGATCTGTCACCCATCATGTGGGGCAACCAGACAAACTGAAATGATCTCCCTTTAGGAAATGTTTTTTTGCATTTTAATTAATCACTAGTTTGTCCGTATATATACCACATTTGTAATTATTCGGAATACTAGGTCTCTTTTAGGCTTGTTAAGGTCTTCTATATGGCCTAGTTTTGTTGCTATTTCCTCATAACTGTTAGAATGTTTAAGCTGGTGTTTTTTGTACTGAATGGTTGTGCACAGGCTATTTAATATATTCTCTTTTAAGTTTATGTTAAAAAAAACAAAGCATCCTGACTTGTTAATAACGACAGAGTATTTACTAAGATACCGTGACATTGTAGTTTTCTTGATATCCATTTCATGGCAGAATACTGCATTATTTAATCTATCATTATCTTTATTGATTGACACATTTTGTATCTATTAGGAGTAGCTTGTACTATATTATTCAAATAGCAGGTGCAAGTAATTGAGTTGAGGGACGAAAGAAGTAGCTTACTTATGACACTTGATGTGGTTGGTATTTTCATATTATGGGTTTTTTTAGAAAAAACAGGTACCTGAAGGGAAGAACAACTGGAGTCTGGAGTCTGGGAGTAAGGTAGATTGCATTTCCAGTGAACTATTTGACCAGGCTAGTAATTCCATAGGAAGTCACCTAAATTTTTAATGATTTATTATTTCAAGTTGCTCGGAGTCTCAAATATCTCCACTTTCGAGTACTAGTTACTCTATCTCTCTACTTAACTCTTTTGCTATATATTTAAATGAATATTAATGTGGATGAAATTCTTAGTGTTTTTGAACTCTCTCCCCTCCCCCTACTTTTGGAGTCTCAGCCTCAAACTAGGTACACATGTTAGTTGTTCTTGTAATCATAGGCAGGGACATATTTTTAATAGTTCACATAGACATGATAAAAATTACAATAGCGTGAATATTGTGTATACAATATTGAAACACAACACACCAACCATCTTGTTCTTTTGTTTTTCTCTTTGAATGTATTTTCAAAAATTGAAGTATTATATAACATGATTTGGGATTTGTGATCTTAATGCCAAACGTAGTAGTTTGTATTTTCCTAAAGGTTTTGTAGGTTTTGATATGTATTATATTAGAGGTTTTCTTATGGACTTTAATGTATGTGACCTTTTGTTAATTGAATTATTTCCTTTATGATTCTAGGATTTGCATCTTCGCCATTATCTCAAGTAGCAAGATGAAAGCTTATAAAACCAAGATTTTAGAATATACCTTATAACTGCTACTATACTTTAAACCTTTTTATATAAGATCCACCCTTTATAAACTTCAATGTATGCTTTTCTTATAAATCCAACGTGTGCCTTTAAAAAAACATTTAGAATATTGTTTTAATTTACCTTAGTACTAAGATGCCCTCTTATGTAGTTGTAGTATTTGAAGATGCAAGAGACCTTTCTTGTTTACATTACCGCGTGTACAAGTAGAATTCTCAATCACCGTTTTGGTAAGGATAGTGAGAATGGCAGCACCGTTTGAGGGTTTTGCTGCTCTATGGGAGGATTCTGCTCATATCCATGGCCAGGGTCTGTGGTTACTCCTTGGCTTTACCTGAGATATTTGCGGCCTTCCTGCCACCCAGGCTCCCCTGGAGCTCCCTATTGTTTCCTTTCTGCCTGTCATGCTTTTGTTTTCCCCGGGTGGGGTTTCAAGGTGTCTCTTGGTTGCTTTATTTATCTAAGCTATCTATCCCGTCTCTATATGGTTTATGGGTTATCTCCCTTCTTTGTCTCTGGGTTTATCTGTAACCACCCTTTTATGACTCTGTAACCACCCTTTTATGACCTTGCGGCCTCTCTGGTTTTCCTTGTTATCTCCTTTGCGGCTACTATTTCGTGCTTCTGTGCTGGTTTTCCAGTGCTGCGGGCAACGTCTTAGAGTCCCTCCCCTGTCAAAGGGGACTAGTACCAACCAAGAGAAAAAGTGGGAATTATCTATTTGTTTGCAAATGCCGATTTTGGGGTTTCTGTGCTGATCCTAGGCTATCAACCTGCATGGATTTTACGTCGCTTTTTTCGCATATTGGTCTGCTCCCGTCATCCTTCAGGGTTGACTTATGGGGTTTGCTCCGTCACATGTCAGATTTTGGGTCCGCCATTTTCGCCAATGGTCGTATGGTTTTCCTGTAATCTTGTCCTTATCCTATTTCCACGGTTTCTGTTCATTGCTTCTTTTTGGGTTTTCTTCTGTGAGCCTTTGGTGTGGTGGGTCGGTTTTGTTCTGGCTTAGGGTTGACGCTTTTTTCGGCCTTTCTTTTTGATTTGGGGTATACTTCCTTCCCTTTGCCTATTTTGGGGAGATTCCCAGTTCACATGTTTTGTCTTCACTGACACCCTTGTCTGTCAGTAGGGTTTCTTGCTGCATTTGGCATATGCATTTTTGGTCTTGCTCTGGTTACTCTTGATAGCCCTTTTGTTTATCTGTCCTTTGGGGTTTGAGCTAAGTTGTATTCAGGCCGTGTGGGTTCAGACAAGGAAGGTTCTGGCGGCTGGGGATATCGGTGATATCATCTCAGTGGGTTGTGGTTGACTTCCCAGGTTTCTCTTCATGGATGACAAGAAGGGCATGACTTGTCACCGACGTAAGCGAAATGATAAGAGTATGAAGACCCTGGAAGGGAAATTTCGCTACATGCTAGGACATGATGTCTACATGGAGCGTGTGCACTCTCTGTGCTCTCGGGATTTGGTCGACAGATTGGAATACGTTCATATGAATAAGAAATCTTAGGTGGACTGGGCACAGGAGCATTAGAAGCCGATTATCTCGTACATCCTGACTATTAGCCTGCTCACCAATGGATGGATTGTATTCGTCTTTCTTGAAGATGACCATGCATCAGTTATATTGAACTCTACTTGGAGAGTGGGCATCGGGTCTCTGGTACTGGGCAGATGGCATGCTCATTTCGACCCACCAAAGGAGAGAGTGACTAAATGCCATCTGTGGGTTCTTCTACCTTCTCTTCCTTTCCCCCTCTGGCACAAGAGTATTCTAGAAGGCATTGCAAACAATGTGGGTCACTTTGTAGTGGTTGATGTGGATTTTCATCTCTCCTTCAACAAGAGGCTTGCAAGGGTGCTTGTGGAGATGAATGTTTCGCAGGCTTTGCTGCCAGAGGTCGATATCCTTTGCAAGGAGCGGCTGTTGGTTAAAAAATTGGATTACCTCTATGTTCCTTTTCACTGCAATAAGTGTCATGAAATGGGTCACCTCCGAAAGACTTGTCCAAGGCTCGTGAATACTATTTCGGACTCTAGCCAAGGTGGCTCTCCTGTCTCGTGTGGCCCCTCCTCAATACACTTTCTAGCTCATCCAAAAACTGGTAATTACTCGCAGTCTCTGTCTCTCTTTGAATTTTTTCCTGATTCTGTGCTGGAGGCCATATATGATCTAGATAATGGATGGAATTTGGTTTCTCCTCCTGCTCATGCTGCTTTGTTGAACTCTCCTTTGGATTCTGTATCTACTTCCCCCCTCACCCCCTTCGATTGTGCACCTGCTCCCATACCTATTTCGCCTAACCCTTCACCCTTGCATCCCCCCTCTTCCCTTGTCTCTTTACCCTCTCCCCCTGTCCCTCCCCTTTCATCTTTTGAGGACTTCCTGCCCCTTCCTTCTCAGAACAATTCCCCCCCACTTAACCCCGTGATATCTAGCCCTGTATCATCACCTGCCTTTTCGGACCCTTCGCTTCAGAAATCCTTATCGATCTTTACGGCCAAAACACATACTTCTCCTTCAACCTTACATCTAAATTCTATCATATTTGAGAATGTGACTATAAGGAAAAATAAAAAGGATCCTCGTAATACTTCTGTTTATATGTCTTCGGATTCTCCTCCTTACGCTCCACTCTCTGTCCGTATAAAAAATGTAGCCAGGGGTAACCCTCCTCGGGGACTTAAAGCAATCTCTCCCCCCCCCCCATGTTCCTTGATGAAGATTCTGTCCCTGAATGTTAGAGGCCTAGGAGGAAAGGCCAAACATTATAGCCTTCGTTCACTTTTTTGCTCTATTGCTCCTGATATGGTTCTCCTCCAGGAGACCATGTGTAGTTCCCTTCCCGCTCTCCATGCTTTCTCCAAAATCTTACCAAATTGGGAATTCTGTGCAACATATGCTTCTGGCCTCTCGGGTGGGCTGCTGACTAACTGGAACCCTCTTATTGTTAGATGTCGTGCCTTTGAGACTGTTGCGGGTATCCTTGTAAATGATTCCTTTCAGGGTGTGGCTTCCCCTATCTTTGTCCTTAACTATTATGGTCCTTATATGAATAGAGAAGTTTACTGGGACAGGATTCATTCGGGGGGCCTGCTCTCTATCCCTAACCTGATCTTGGGTGGTGATCTCAATTTGACTCTGTCTGCCTCTGAAACCTGGGGTTCTAAGGATATCCTTGACCCTTTGGCTTCTCGTTTCAGACTCCTGTTCGACTCTGTGAATCTGGTTGATGTTGCTTAGCCTGATTCGGGTCCCACTTGGATAAATGGGAGAGTTGGGGATGTTGGGATCAGTAAAATACTTTATCGCTTCTTAATCTCCTCCTTGCTGCTCCCTGCACTCCTTTTGCACCGTTTTTTGGTCATTCCTTCAGACATATCTGACCATTTCCTAATCTACTTCGAATGAAATAAACAAGTTGGATCCTTTACCTTTCCCTTTAAGTTCAACAGATCCTAGCTTACTGATCCAGACTTCAACCACTGGGTTTCTCATTTATGGCCTAATATTTCTCCTCCATCCCCTGAGAATGATCTTGATCTCCTCTCCCACAAGCTTCGTTTATTAAAAAAAGAGGTTAAGGCTTGGACCAAAGAAAAATATGCTTCTCTTGAGTCAGATTCTCTTAAGATTGATAAGGACATCTATGTTCTCCTCTCGAAGTCCCCTTCTGGCATCCTCTCCCAGGGTGAGCAGAACAATCTGAATCTTCTCAGATCTAAGAAAAAAAGTTGTTGGATCACTACCTGCTCACCTGGCAGGTTAAAAGTAGGGCTAAGTGGGATCTACTTGGTGATTCTAATACTAAGTGTTTCCATACACTTGCTTCTGGCAAAAGAAACCAAAATGCTATCTGGTCTCTTGAGGATTATGATGGGAACCATATTGAGGAAGAGGGTGCACTGAGAATGTTGGGCCATAACCATTTCTCTAAGGTCTTCTGTGATGATAAACAAACTTGCCTTCTTGCCCAACTCAAAGTTGTTATGCTTTTCTCATCCATGATTCCTCCTGAGAAGGTTCACTATCTTGTGGATCCTGTCTCTTTATTTGAGATTGAGAGTGCTCTCAGATCCTTCAAGAAGGACAGAAGCCCGGCCCGTGGAGTTTTTTCTTCACTTTTTTGAGTTACTGGGGAAGGATTTACTCTCAGCAATTGAATATGCTAGACTTTTTGGTCACATCACTCCTTCTATCAACTCTACCTTTTTGGCTCTTATACCTAAAAAGGATAAGCCTGTCACCTTCATGGATTTTCTTCCTATTTCTCTGTGCAATCTGGTGTACAAGCTGATCTCCAAGGTCATAGCTGTAAGATTGATGCCTTTCCTAGACAAGCACATCTCCAGAGAACAGTTTGGGTTCCTTAAGAATAGACAGATTGTTGAGCCTATTGGCATCACCCAAGAGACCCGTCACTCTGTAAAAGTGAAGAATACTTGTGCTCTCATCCTCAAATCGGACCTGGTAAAGGCCTTTGACAGGGTTAACTGGTCATACATAAGGATTATATTGATCCAGATAGGGGTTCCTCTCCTTAGAGTTAATTGGATTATGGGGTGCCTCACCTCAGCTAATTTTGTTGTCTTGATAATTGGTACACCATCTAGTTTTTTCAAAGCTTCCAAAGGAATCAGACAAGGTTGTCCCCTTTCCCCATTGCTATTCATTCTTGTGATTGAAGGGCTCAGTCTTTTGATCAATGATGCTACGGTGAAAGGTCTTATCCGAGGTATCAAAATTTCCCCTTCACTGGCTCTCACCCACCTTCTCTTTGTGGACGATGTTATCCTTCTTGGTATAGGTACTTTGAGGGAATGGATGGCTTTTGATGTTTTTCTCAGTAATTTTTGTAAATCCTCTGGGATGAGTATCAGTTTGGAAAAGTCAGTCTTCCTTTTTAATAATTTTGATGATGATTTCCTCCTTAACATCGCTCGGTTCATGCCTTATAAGATGGATCCTCTTACCACAGGCTTCAAGTACCTTGGATACTTTCTCAAGCCCCTGGGCTACAAGACTAATGATTGGAATTGGTTAATACAGAAGTTTGAAAAGAGGATTTATCATTAGTCTTTTAAATTCCTCTCACTTGGAGGTCGTCTGGTCTTGGTCCAAGCAGTACTTTCCAGTCTCCTTGTCTATTGGTTTGGGTTGGCCCCTATACCTAAATCAGTCTTAAATAAGCTCAGAAGCCTAACTTTTGCTTTTTTATGGGGCTCGACTGATAAAAAATGCAGATACCATCTTGCGTGTTCAGAGCTCCTCACTAGACCAAAAGCATTTGGTGGTTGGGGCATAAAAAATTTCTTTTGGTTCAGCATAGTTCTTCGAGCAAAGAATTTATGGATGGTCCTTCACAATAACGGTCTTTGGCATCAGGTACTCATTAGCAAATATCTGAAGAACTGTTCTATTGTGACTTGGTTCAGGGAGAAGAAATTCTCTATTCAGCAAGTATTAGTGTTTTTGAAAGGCTTCATTTTCACTCTTCCTTGATTGGGAAGCACCTTGCTTGGAATGTGGGGAATGTCATGGACATTCAGTTGGGCATTGACCCGATCATTGGCACTCAGTCCTGCCCCGAACTTCCTTCTGACTTTAGTGACTATCTTGATGTCTTGGGCATAACAAATCTTTCTCAGGCACACAACATCTTGCTTGGACAACACCCTTATTGGTACACAGCTGAATATTTAAATGTTACTGGCAATTGGAAAGTTATATGGGAGGGGTTCACAAGTAATTTGGAAGGAGCACGTATTAGACTCATTTCAGGCCTTGATCGATTGGTTTGGGCATATAACCATGTCGATGGTATCATTACAGCAAATTTGATCTATGATAGTATCATACACTCCTCCTTCCATTCGATTGGCTGCCCCTTGCTCAATCTGATTTGGTCTAGCAATATGCCGATGAAAATTAGTTGTTTCATATGACTAACTTTGAATAATAAGATCCTTTCCTGGGAAAATTTTCAGAGACGTGGTTGGATTGGTCCTGGTTGCTGTGCTCTCTGTGGCCTTGGTGAAGATAGTGTGCAACACCTTTTTATCTCTTGCTCCTTTTGGAAGAATATTATTGTCTATTTGAGTGATGTATATCATTTTCTTCCTCCTCCATACTCAGATAATCTCAGCTCATTCCTGATTAACTGGACTGCTAGTTTCTCCAAGCACTTAGTCATAAGTTTCCTTCCTTTTTATGCTATATGGGCTGTATGTAAGGAACGGAATCGGGTTATCTTTGATGGGAAAAAACCTTCCCTCTTGAGTATTTTACAGCATATTGTGTACCTCTCTCAAATGTATAAGCCTGTTGTATCAAAGGTGAAAAAATCGAGAGCTATTGGTGATGGGGTTGTTCTCGCCTTCCCTTTAGGTTTTGTTGATGGGGAAGCTGCTAAAGTTTTAGGTGGAGCGGGTTTCTATATCTCCCTGAATGAGCCCCATTCATTCGAGTTTGCACTGGGGGCTAGATCATGCACAAACACTAAAGCTGAATTGATTGCCCTTTGGGCTCTCTTGTATATTACTAAGATTATGGGTATTCCAACATTGAACATATTTGGTGACTCTGCTGTCATAATTATTTGGGCAAAGGGAATCTCTGCTCTGAAACCACCCACCCTCAGTCATTGGTGTTTGGACACAAGAAGACTCATCACTTGTTTCCACCACCTTTCCTTTAGCGATATTTTTTGTGAACACAACCAACTAGCAGATCGTCTATCGAAAATAGCCCTTTCTTTGGCTCCAAGTTGTGGTACTTTCTCTGAATTTATTGATGGCCATTTGGCCTCACAGGATACATTTCATCTCTTTTGAGCTTGGTGCAGGAGCTCTGCCTCCTTTTTCATGATGCACCTCCTTGATGTTTTTAGAGCGGGCTCCTCTTGATAGAAGTTCTGCAGTTGTTGTAATCACGAAATATAATGGACTATTGAGATGACATCTCCCCTTGCTGATTATGGATTTTGTGCCTGGTTAGTGCTCTGCTTGACCACCCCCTAGCCAGCACCTTTGAATTGGGACTCATTCTTGGATTATACATTATGTGAGCTCCTAGCTGACTATATTGTATGTAACCCATTAAGGGAAGACATATCTTGATGCCCTTTGATTCAGATTAATGAATATCAAGGACAGGATTTTTTCTTCCTGAAAAAAAAAAAAAGAGACCTTTCTTGTTTATGGCACCAACGTTTGGGCCATATGAGCAAGAAAGGACTTAAAAAACTTACATATTGTAAAAGATATTTGCAGATCGTAAGGTATTTCTTAACTTGAAATCATTAAATTTAAAGGTCTACAAATATTGTATGTTTGGTAAATCGTTTAGAAAAATTTTAAAACAGGAAAACATGTAAGCAAATGTGTCCTAATTTATATCAATTCAAATATTTGGGGGCCAGCCAGGGAAAAGACTTCTCCTAAATATCTATGTATAATAAATGGGTGAATCCGCATGATATATAGGTCAATATGAAGGCTATTTTATCAATGTTATATTATGTATATATAATTTTTCAATGAATCTCTCATTGACTTATATGATCTTGTAAAATCTTGGAAAGTATTTCACTGAATTATAAAACCTTGTAAAATCTTGGTGAATCTTTCACTAAATTATATAACTTTTTAAATTCTTAACGAATTTTTAAATAAATTATAAAATCTTGTGAAGTTTTAGCTAATTTTTTGATAAAGTATAAAACTATATATAGTAATAGGAAAACATATACAAAAAATATTAAATAGGAGATAAATCTTAATAAATCATCACATACCAAGCCCTCTTTTGGTAGTAGTTTGGTACCTCGCTCTAACTATCACAAGACATAGAAATTCACCATACTCTAGGAATATTCTTGGAAAACAACAATGACATTTTTCATCACCACAACAAACATAATCAATATTAATACGAGGGCCCACCAATACTTGGTCCTCATTTATCTATCCATTCTATTACAAAGGCCCACCAACACCTCATTTATGCACACACACCTTACTAAATTAAACGGTTAAAAACTCTAAATGTGTATTGTTTATTTCAATGCACTTGGAAATATTCTAAAAAAAATTGTCACTCTATATTGAGTGAAAATGTGTTTTCCATGTTGGTCAACAAATATTTATTAAACAAAATATTATTTGCATGCTTCCAAACCTAATTAAAACCCAACCCCATAATGCATGATATATTTCCATGCAAAAAAAAATGTAGGTCGCTCAAAATGTAGTGATGTCAAGACATTGCTTCACTTCTTTAAATCCATGAAATGAAGGATGAAAAACTATGGCATAACTAGTAGAAGAGTAATGAGGCAGATTGGACTAACCACAAAATACAATGCCAACCCTACAAAAATTCTTTGAAAACCATAAAATTCAATAAACAAAACAAGCAACATTTCAAAATGCCTGACAATGCCCAAAACAAAAGAAGCAAAAAAGACAATGGGATTCTAGGTTTCTCCACCCATGTCCTATCCCAGAGAGGAGAACACAAACAAAAGTAGAAACAAAATGCTAGTGGTTATAAGTAGCACCGTGCCCCTCTGAATGCCCAAATATGTGGCTATGAACAAAGTCTTATCCCCCATGAATGATTCCCCAAACACCCACATAAACATTATTAACACTTTGCTGATCACGTCCTTTACAATCCCCATGTTTCTTGGGGAAAAATTGTATTTGAGGCAATGGGGTTCTAAATTCTCCCAGATGTATATGGATAGCTATAAATATTGAAAATAAATATCAAATTCCCTTCTCGTATGGACATTAAGTATCTTTAAAAATGAGATTCAACCCAAAAAATCTAGACGAATGTAACTCCGACTTCAATTTCCATGGTCGCTAGAGGGCGGAAGAAGTCCTAGAAATTGCCATTTCTGGAAATTGGGGAAGAATGGGAGCTTCTTAGTGATTTTCATGGGAAAAAAAAGCTTAAATAGATATTTGGAGGGAAAAAATTGTTTGATATTAGATCCCCTTTCTAAATTGTTTTATCTTAGAGGCGTAAAATTGTAGCCACACATTCACACAGATACCCAAGAAGCAATTGCACAGATATATACAAGGAGCATTTTCGAAAATAGCCCAAGGAGCATATGTACTAAAGGATACCATGAATGATTACATAGAGAAAGGCTGAAGTGTGAAGAAACCGTATGCTTGGTAGTTTGCGCAGTACAAATAAAGCAGAGCTTAGAACACATAATTGACTGTGATTGAGGTGTTCATTAACAAATCTATATATGGCCGGTAAGATAGGGATAGAACAGAATATTGATGTCTTCTTCAGGTTGGTTCCTGCTTGCGCAAGTAGGTAAGTGCTGATATGAGTTAGTGATCATAAGAGGATCGGTGTCCTCACACGTTGGTGCATGTAAAACAACAAGTTGTTTCTTGTAAAGGTTTGGTGATCTTGTATGATTAGTGTCAGCAAAACCAGTGAGTTGGTGCTCACACTTGGAGATTAGTGTCTCACAACATATGTTATAATATTAAATTTATTTATAGATATATAAGAATTCTTTATATAATCTTTGTGCAATATTATTTATATTGTAAATTGCTTATGACACATGGTTTACATGTTAATGAAATACTACAAGGTATAACAAGAGTTTGAAAAATAGTTAAAAAGTGCAAGATATTGATTCAACCACACCCCTCAGTTTCACTTGGGGTCCAACAATTGGTATTGAAGCAGGTTTCCTTTAGAGACAATTTACCACTAGAAGGAAGTTGATAGTGTAATCTAGATTTCTGCTAAAAAATGGATAGAGAAGAAGACCTATCAACAAACCGAGCACCACATTTTGATGGGTTTATATATGCCTTATGGGGTACAAGGATGCATGTCTTTATACAATCACTCAGAACTGATATTTGGCTGGAAATTGTTAATTGTTATAAAGTTCTAGAGACTCCTCCAATTGATTCTTCTAACAAGAAACTATATGAATGCAATGTTAAAGAAACAAATGCAATACTAAGTGGGATTGCAGACTCATAATTCACAAAGGTCATGTAGTGTAGCACAACAAAAGAAATATGGGACAAACTTTAGAGTATTTACAAAGGATATGGCACAGTTAAAAAGGAAAAGCTACAAAATTATAGAGGTCAATTTGAGAGTCTAAAAGTGAAGGATGATGAGAACATGCCATCATGTTTTCGGTGCATAGATGAAAAGGCCAATGCTCTCGGAGGTCTAGGAGACACAGTTCCTAAAGAAGCCATTGTACAGAAGGTGATGGGATTTCTACCCATGAGATTTGAATCTAAAGTATCAGTATTGGAAGACAGAAATGACTTTGACAAAGTTACAATGGATGAGATCCATGGCATCCTCACTACCTATAAAATGAGGACTAAAAAGGAAAATTCATCAAGAAGGGAAGCAACTTTCAATACCTCCAAAAGGAAAAAATGTAGCAAGCATGATTGCAACAAGAATTATTCTAATGAATCTGAACTTGAAGAAGCTAACTTTGTGATGAATCGCAGAAAGGTCATGGAAAATATAGAGGTAAGCTTCCTTTCAAATGTTTTGAATGTGGTAAAATAGGTCATTTTGTCTATAAATGTACTTACAAAGAAAATAAAGAAAGTGATGAGGAGGAGGACCATGAAGAAAATAAAAAGATATGTAGAGGAAGCATGACTGAAAATAAAAGCCTTGGAAAATAAATGAAGAGTTTATACTTTAAAGAGGATAACCATTCAACATATGAAGATGATAGTTGTTATGAAATACAAGTGCTCTTTATGGCGATGGAAGAAGAATGTAACAATGAAAATTTTGAAGATGAAGCAAGTTCAAAAGTAGACTTTGAAGGAGAACTTATAAGTGCTTTAGAAGATTTGAAAAACTCAAGAAAGAAGAACAATAATTTAAAGGACCAACTATTGAAGTATGAAAAACAGATCGAAAAGGTTAAATGATCAGAAGAAGATCTAGTAGGAAAATTGGAAGAGAAAGAATCAAAATGAGAGAAAAACTGGAAATGGAATTGCTTCATTAAAAAGGGAACTACAAAAGATAATTACTCACTTGTACTATCAACAAAAGTTTGGTAGAAGCTCTGAGGTGTTGGATGAAATCATCAACAATCAAAGACCAAGTTCAGACAAGTCTAGGTTGGGATATGAACTAGAAAACAATGATGAGGGTTCAATTCCAATTACACCTATCTATGAAG
Source organism: Pseudotsuga menziesii (assembly GCA_001517045.1). Taxonomy (NCBI): domain Eukaryota; kingdom Viridiplantae; phylum Streptophyta; class Pinopsida; order Pinales; family Pinaceae; genus Pseudotsuga; species Pseudotsuga menziesii. Next base: position 815,609 of record LPNX011082022.1, on the reverse strand, counting down.
TAGGTACAAGGAGCTTCACAAATGTACTTAAGAGTATCGTCAAAGAGAGAGAGAAGATAGAAACAGTTACCAACAATATGCCTATGTCAACAAAGGAGTTTCATCGTCTAGAAGGCCTCTCACTGGCAGGTATCAAACTATGTTTCTAGGACATTATTATTTTTGTTATAATTCTCGTCATAGGGATGCAAGCTACAAAGCTTTGGTAAACCACAATTTTGAAAGAAATGGAATACCTCTCAAGAATGTTAGAACTAACAATTTGAACCAAGAGATTATAATGTCTAAGAAGTTCAATATTCCTTTTATCCTTTTGGAGCAGGACATTGAATGCTATCATGTCACAATTTTGGTCATAAATCTCAAGATTGCAAAAACAAGCCAGTAACTATGCATCAGGATGAAACCAAGAGTTACTTCTACCAGAATGACCACACAAATATTTGGCAAAAAAGGACCAAATAACAAAGCCAAGAAGAATGTGATATGGTTTTTCATAAGGCTCACAGACACATTAATGATGGGTGTTCTAAACATATGACAGAAGATAAAGGAAAGATTATAATTCTTCAAACATATAAAGGAGATAATACACAACCAACAAAATAAGACATTTCTAAGAAAGAGCTATGCACACAAAGAAATTGTAAGAGACTGTCAAGGAATACAAGGGAAGTACTAAAGATGGAAAAAGTGGAAACGAATGGTTAAAAGTAGAAACATTGTTTGACATAATTCAAGGTTCAACTCAATCCCTAGTCATAGATAGAGAACGAGATCCAATATGATCAACACAAGAACAACGAAGAGGATGGGAGGATAGGAAGAACTCTTGCAACAAAAGAAAACAGAGGATTGAACAACGATTGAAGGGAAACTCGTATTTACTTAGAAATTCAAAATGGAAGAATTCGTAGAACAAGTGTGTGTCAAAGAATAAAATTTACTAATGGGGAATCTAGAATCCATAAATCAACATTGATATAGACAATGAATATTCAAATCACTCATTTAACATCATTTGTTCTACAAAATTTAGAATCACTTTTAGAACACCATTTTTTCGTACTTAAAACAAATTGCTTTCATATATTATATTCAAAAGATTACCATTACAAAATTAAGAGATACATATATTCAAGAGTATGCCATAAGGAATATTTGTCGCAAAGATAAAGCATTGACAAAATTATATGCATCAGATTGTTTATGACCTACAAAATTTGATTACAAAATGAGAAAGGAGGAGCATTGGAATTTCACTCATTAGGTTTCCGTAATGACAAGCTCAACTTTGTATCATGATGATGTGTCTACCTTGCCAAATTTGAATTGTGCAAAATGATTTGGGCATGCTTCAAAAGGTCGATAATGAATTGTTGTTGTGTCTCCAGTTGATCAACACGAGTCTTCAGAAGTGAAATTTCTTCCTCGTGTCATTTATTCACCTGCACCTGCGATTACTACTCCTTGGCATCAACCTCCTTAACATCTGATGCCCATTTCTCAAGGTATTTCTTAATTTTGATGAATCCTATTCTTTGCATCTAAATATCCAGGGAAATATTGTCTACAGAAGAATCTGTTGGTTTCCTTAACATCATGATAGAACAAGATCAAGGAATTATCTAACGGTTTGAGCATTGGCCGATGAAAAAAAGAATAGGATAATTGGTCACCAATTGAATGAATTTGATGGATTTCAAATGCAATTTCAAAATTGGTAAAAATATGAACAAATTTTCATCGTAAATGGTTTAATTCACACACTTGTGGGACATCTAAAAGTGAAAGAAAGGAGAGACTGAATTGACTACTCCATCTAATTGAATTGATTATATATTCTATATATTCTTAAAGGATGAAGTACATTTGCTGGCATCATATGTAATACTGTATGAATTGGAGGATTTGTCAATCACATTAATTTGTTACAAATCTTGTTGTCAAATGGAGATATGTTCGACAATGTGAGAATCTAGCATGACGCAAAAAGGAAAATAAACATGACTTGAGAAGGAACGTCTAAAACAACGTAATGACATAAGAAGGAAGGTGAGTTCAATAGAATATTACACAAAGGGTTGAATGGAAAGAGCACAGGGGGAGTATGGTATTTGTGTAAAAGCAAAGTATAGATAATTAGCATAGAAAGGCATTGGAAGACATGATCGGAAGCATCAATTCAGGAGGGAACTTGCAACTACACAGGAGAAGGATACACAATGTTAATACATGTTTGTAGATAATTTATTTTCCATTGATGTCAAATAGGGAGAAAGAAACGAGTAAACATGCAAACAAAATTGCAGACTTTAATGAGGATGCTAGCATGCAAATAAGCTCAGCTTTACTTGGTGTTGACATCAATTCCAAAGGGGGATATTATTGAACTTAGTATTGTAGTTGATGTCAAAAATATAGTAGAACCTGGTGATGGCATTGAAGTGTTAACGGTTTTTTAACTTAGTCTTGTCATTAATGACAAAGATATAGTGGAACTTGGTCATGGCATTGAAGTGTTGATGTCAGTTTGAAGAATTATATAGACAATATGTGCACAATTAGGTATTGTCACTCTAGTTCATGAATCCCACCAAGGCATGGGACTCTTGTGCACAAAACCCACCAAGTCATGGGACTCTAGTGCACAAAACCCATGTGGATGACTTATCACAAATATAAAAAGATGCATGTTGACAAAATAGCAAGAGGGATGATAAGTCTGACCAAGAACAAAGGAAGAAGGGATATCATCGACTCAAAGGAATCCTAACTTGTGGACGCATCAATTGAATAAGAGAAGTATAAGTAAGAGGAAGATTGATGTGTATTGAAGTAAGCTTGGAAGTGTAAATGGAGTAACATACTAAATTTTCAAGCTTTGGGGATCAAATGAAATGCTCAGGGGAATCAATCATAGAATGACTTTTTAATGATCCAATCAGATCTGACTAGTCATTAACTCCCTCTTATTAGTGAATTTGAAACAATAATGTAAATAAGGGGATTTGCACTGACAATTGCACAAGGATCAAGGAGGTAGGTCCAAAACCAAAGAAAGGGGAAGGGTTGTGTTAGTTTAGGTTCCTATGCACAATGTACCTGGACCATTTGTGTAGGTTGAATTCTACTTCCAGGCTCTTGGGCATCCTGACATATGCAAACTAGAACCTTTATTGTTCACTTCCCTGAGACCAAAGATGAAGGAATTTGACTTGGGTAAGATTGAATACCTCTTATATAATTTTTAAATGACAGTAATAAATAATTTTTGTAGGTTTATAATAGATATCGGAAGGTTAGGGGGGCACACAACCAAAACTAGTTACTGGGACTGCTCACAAGGGGTTATTTATGGGCTTCCCAAAAACCTAAGGAAGGTCACGAATACTTGATTTCAGACATGGAAAATCAATATCATGTTATTATTAAACCCCTAGAACAAAAATTAAATAAATTTATGAATTTTATACTAACTAGTACATAAAACTGTAAATCTAGACAAAATTGCAATGAAATGTAGACTATGTAGAATTCACTCATTAGAAACTCAATCAAAATGATACACGATGTAATAAAAATTAAAGAGATACATAATTAAATCAAATATATAGTATTAATGCCTAAATTCCATTCATAGAGGACTCATACATGGCCTCATTACTCAGAACTATTAGAAAAAAGACAAAAGGCTAGAAATTCACTTAGATTCTAATGGAGGTTCTCAACCACTGATGGGAGGTATCAAACTAGGATGGAGTGAACTTAATAATATATTATTACATTATATACACCATTGGATTCCCAAAAATGCATCCTTAGAGAAACAATACATAACATCATTAAGCTCAGAATTGACAGAGAGAAGAGAACAGACTAGAATTTTCACTATGACTCAAATGGGAGAGTCCCAATAACTTAATGGAGTCTCGAATTGGGATGGAGTGTTCTTATGACATGAAATAAAACCATTATTAATGGTTGAATTCCATTAACCCTTGAAAAATACTGAAAAACAATAGGGGCACACCTCTCGCCTGGGACTAGGGGCACATGTCGCTAAGTATGACAAGTTAGAGCTCTCAATTCAATCAATAAACTGCCCAAAAGATGTGAACAATATGAAATCACATAATTTTATAGATGATGTTGCTTCATGTGCAAGCCTTCTTGGTAAACGCACCCTCGTTAGTTAGATAGGAAAGTATTTGTGTGCCTTTGCTTTGTCTCTGACTTTCCTTCTTTTCTGCCTTTGCTACTTTTGCCTTGATTTCTTCCTGCTTTTATGGATTTTTCTACTTTTATACTGCGTTTTCTTGTCTCCCTGCCTTTATTCCGAAAAGTTGCAATTTCCTTTCTTGTCTACTTGCTTTCTTTGTCTGCATTTTCCTCAGTGTGCCCTTCTTTAACTTTTTCTTCCCTTTATGCAACTTTCCATTGTAGTGGATGTCCCCACATGTCCTAGTGCACCCTCCTAATCATCTCATCTTCACATGAACCCAAAATTAATTTGTTCATGGAGAATTAATAAATAAAAATAGCTTAGGAATTATTGCATCTAGGTTCATCCCAACATTTATTACATTCCTAACTAATTAATTCCTTGTCCATAAAAATAATCCCAAGACACATTAAATAAATCTTCCTAAATAATTTACTTAACTCCTTTGCTAAGTCCCAAGGAGGTCTCAAGGAATAATGGTTGCTCCATGGTGTTATCAAAATTTTGGGGACATTAAAGTCCTCCCCTCCCGAAATTGCTTGTCGTCAAGCAATGAAAAAAAACATGGGTGTTGAAGAACTTGTAGACTGTCACCCCAAATGGTTGTTGTCGATCAAGAGGGAAAACAAATTGAGTATGTACATCACATGGTGTTGCCATAAGTTGCACTCCTCCTATGCTCCAATTCATATTATTTGGAGCTTCTTCATGAAACCTCCTACTCACCCCGAGATGAGTCTCCAAACAACCATGGTGACCATTTGTGAATGTAACATGGATAAACCCCAAATTCTTATTCTTCAAAATCCACTATTCAGTCTTGGTAGTGGATGGATATCATGTGTTTGTCTTCATAATTGATCCCATCAATAAACTCAAATTATAACCTTGGTTGTTTCCATCTTATGAGTTCCATCTCAACCTTAAATTCTCATAATCCATAATATGTCCATTCTTCATCAAATCCAATCCCGCGCCTACTCCCAAAGCATCACCCTCAAGCATCCATGATGGAGTTAAATATAGGAAAGGAAACATAAGGCAGCACATCACTACTTCCTTCCTTCCTTTGGGAAATTTTCCTGAGCTCTCGTCCTAGAAAGGAAATCCTCTTCTAACTTGGACAACCATATTTGTCATCAAATGGATATACCTTCTACAAGGTGCTTCACATTCAATGGCTTTTCTTCGCTTGATCACATCTTTGGAAAAGGGCCAACCAAAGGTAGGCCAAATTTTCTTCATGTAAGCACCAACATTGTCTTCCTTAAGCATAAGATCAAGACATATTATCCTTATTCCTCCAAGTGCATATTCAACCAACTTATCATATAATGATTTTTCTACCCAAGTGTACCATGCAACTTCCAAATTGAGAAAATAACTATCCAACATACTACAATGAATCATAGTGCTATCTAGGGAAGCTAATACTAACTCACCCTGTTTCTTATGGTATGTTATCCTCATATAAGTTTGTTAAGGAATGAGTGCATGAATCACATGAATGGTCATGGATAAGAATACGAGATAGATATTGGCAACATCGAGTGTTCTCCTACAGAACTTCTTCTTTCATATGAATATGGTGTTGGATTTTCTGAAACTTCAAAAGTTATTCTTATTATAATTTTATTATATTGTTTTGTACCTCCTACGGGAGATCATAGTGATGTAATCATTCAATGTAAACCCTGGATAATTTTATATAAGAAAAGAATTAAAATAAAATTACTTTTTAGTATTTTAGTTTCCCCCAAGGTAATCCGACCCCAGTTAGTTAGACAAGTTGGCCCAGTTAGGGTTAAATGTCATTTTTTTAAGTGTATAAATAGAGAGGATGGGTGCCTCATTTGGACACACAACTCAACAAGCAAGTTCACCTAGTCAAGGGGAAGTTCACTCCAGTAGGAGAAGCAATGTTTTTCTAGGGTTTTCTATTAGAGATATTTTCTTCTTTCTCTCTCTCTTCTTGTACTATGTTCTCGGGATTGATTGTCTCTATATGAAGATTGACGGGTTTTCTCCCTATTGGGTTTCTCAAGATAAAATATTGTTTTCTTTTCTTTTTTTTCTTCTAGAGATCCTATTATTCATTTGTAATAAAGTTATACTGTTATAATCTTGTAAAAACCTGACATGGTATCGAAACAGTTCTAGAAGAAGCTAATTCTAAGAATTATGGATTTATAATCGAAAGCCTTCCCTCAACATTTTTGTAGAAAAAGAGACTTGGAAAGTTCGCTCTAGGGGAGGCACACTTTTGGTGAAGGAAGAATCAAATTTCGAGAAGTTTCATTTTTTACCTAATTTCGATATTGCAGCTACTGCAAAAATTAGGGTTTCAAGTTTTGAGTTGATTAGTCCATATTTTTGGCTCGACCTCACCTTATCTCAACTAGCCTTTCTAGGTTACATCTATCTTTGAGGTTAGTTTCACAAAATTCCAACTTTCATTTTTTACCTATCTTATGCTAGGGTTTATAGTTCAGATCTACATGCAAGATGATTAGAGTGAAGGTTGAAAATCGTCTTGATGGGACCTCTTGATTTTTTTCAATGAGAAGGTATCCAAACCATAAGCTAAATATGACAAGTCCCAGTGGAGGAAGAATAATGCAAGAGCTAGGAGAATACTAGTGGACTTAGTCAAAGACCATTTGGTTCCTTCAATTTCACAAAATAAGACAGCTAGAAAGATGTTCAAACCCCTAAGAATACTATTTGAGCACAATATAATCAATATGACTCTCATATTGAGGAACCATCTATAGAACATGAAGATGGCCAACTCTGAATCAATTTCCTCATAATTCATGAGGATCACATAACTTAGGGACAAGCTAAGATCCAATGGAGTACCTATTGAATATAAGGAGCTTGTCATGACTAAGCTAAATGGGATTCCACCATCTTGGGAATATTTCATACAAACCATCAATGGATGCACCAAGTTTCCCAAATTTGACAAATTATGGGTATATTGCACTCAGGAGGAGACGAGGATTGCAATAAGACAAACAATTCATGGCATTCAACCTGAGGAGAATCAAGCATTCATGGCCCATGCCAATAAATGAAAGGGAAAGGAAAGAAAATTTCACCACCATAAGCATCAAGGTATAAAACCAATCCCTTCTCCAGATCAATATGAAAATAAGAAGGATCTATCACAAATAGAATGCTTCATGTTCAAGAAATATGGCCACTATGCAAATAAATGTCCAAGCTCAAGCAAAAGGAAACATGAACCCTCAACTACTGATGTAGAAGAAGGTCATCATAACAAGAAGAAAAGGAGTGAAGATCATACACAATTATTTTTCATATCGACATTATCAGGTATTGTTCCCACCACTAGTGATAGTTGGCTCATAGATAGTGATTGTTCTAGGCATATGACTTGATACAAAGAAAATCTTTCTGAAATACTTGAGAATGAATCTCATCTTCGTGTAGTGCTTGGAGATGATATCAACTATACTGTGAGAAGATATGAAGCTACCTCACTTCAACTAGAATCTAAAGAAATGTTACATTTAAGTGATGTGCTCTATGTGCATGGCATGAAAATAAATCTTGTCTCCCTATCTGCTTTGGAGGACAAGGGATATAAAGTTGCATTTTCAGATGGGAAATTAGTTGCTTGGCACAAGAACTCAAACATTGACGCAACAAAAGTAATTGAACTTAGATAGTAGAGCTTATATTGATTGATCACTCCAATAGGTTAAGAACTAGTTCATGACTCCACAAGTATGGGTAAGTTATAACACAAAAGATTAGCTCACATAAACTATAGAGCCCTCCCATCACTATGAAACATTGTTACAGGTCTACCATTTCTTCACATGGACCATGACAGAGTCTGCAGGGGATGTGTGCTTGGAGATAATACCAAGGGATCTTTTTCAAATAGTGAGAGAAGATCTAAGGAAATATTGGATCTAGTGCACTCTGACTTGTGTAGACCTATTATTGTTGCATCGTTGGGTGGTTACAACTACTATGCAACATTTATTAATGACTGCTCATGGAAGACATGAAAATAGTTTCTCAAGACCAATGAATCCAAGGAAGTTCTCATCAACTTCAAAGAATTCAAAGCACAAGTCGATAATTTGTCGGGAAAGAGGATCAAGACTCTGAGATCAGACAATGGTGGAGAATATACATCCACATAATTCAATGATTTATGCAAGGAAGCAAGAATTATGAGGGAGATCATAGGTCCCTACAACCCCTAACAAAATGGGGTTGTGAAAAGAAAGAATCGAACAATTGTGGAGGCAACCAAAGCCATGATACATGACCAGAATCTACTGATATTTTTGTGAACAACTATCTATGTAAAAAACAGACGCCCCATAGAATATTGAAGAACATGACTTTGGAAGAATCCTTCACAGGAGTGAAGCCAGAAGTGGGCTACTTTCGTATCTTTGGCTGCCTAGTATACATACATGTGCCCAAGGAGAAAAAGATGATTGGAGCCTTCGGGAAAGAAGGGTACTTTCATGGGATACAATGAGTCTCCAAAGGCCTATAGAATTTACATTGCAGGATTGATGCAAATCGAAGTCAACATGGATGTGTCCTTTGAAGAAAAGATGGATATCCAGAAAGGAAGAGGATCTAACATGGAGATAAATGATAATGAAGAGATGAGATCATCTAATTGTTGCTAAAGGAAGAACTGATTGACTCCATTGATCCAGTTGATCCAGTTGATGCTCCTACAGACATTGCAGTTGGTCAGAAGAGCCCTAGATGGGAGCAATAGATGTTGCAGGATGCAGAGGGGCATGAAGCTCCACATGGAAATTTTTGGGAAAGAAATATACCTCATAGGTTCTCAAGTTATGTAGCATTGATGAGTCACATCATTGACTCAGAGCCGACCACGTATGAAGAAGCATATATACACCAAGTATAGAAGGATGCCATGATAGAAGAATACCAATCCATAATAAAGAATGATGTATGAGATGTAGTACCAAGACTTAAGGGGAAGTCAATAGTGACTTCCAAGTGGATTTGCTCTTGAAACATCTGCTCATGTGGCTTGATATACTTCCATCGTGACCATTATTTCTATTGCTTCGGCTATGGGATGGAAGCTGCGTCAAATGGATGGAAAAACCACCTTCCGCAATGATGTAATCGAGGAAGAAGTATATATTGAACAACTATATGGGTTTGTTGTCAATGGGAAGGAGTCTCGTGTCTGCAAGCTGAAAAGGGATTTATATGGACTCAAGCAAGCACCCCGTGTTTGGTATGGATGGATAGATAGATACTTGGTGAGATTAGGATTCACCAAGAGTGATGTAGATACCAATCTTTACTACAAGATTGTGGAATATGAACCATTGATTCTAGTTTTCTATGTCGATGACTTGTTTCTCACATGAAATGAGAAGTTGATTGCATGGTGTAAGAAGAAGATTTCCTTTGAGTTTTAAATGAAGGATATTGGATTGATGCATTACTTTTTGGGACTAGGAGTATGGCAGAGGAAGAAGGAAAATTTACTAAGTCGAGGAAAATACACCATAGATATACTGAAGAGATTACGGATGTTTGAATGCAGGTCCATGGATACTCCGATGGATGCAAACTTGAAGAAGTTGAGGGACTCAATTTTATATTCTAACTTGATTGATCCCACCATGTATTTCCAGCTGATTGGGTCATTGATGTATTTGATGAATGCGAGACCAGATATATGTTTTGTTATGAATGCTCTCAGCTAATTCATGAGTGAGTCGAGGTAGATTCATTGGACTACTGCAAAACATGTACTCAAATACTTGCATGCAACTGCGGGATATGGATTGAGATATGCTTTAGAATGTGACTTGGGATTGCATGGATTTTCAGACTCATATTGGGTTGGATGCACTGCATATAGGAAGAGTACTTTTGAATGTTGCTTCAGTTTGGGTTATGCAGTTATTTCCTGGTGTAGCAGGAAGTAGACCACAATAGAACTTAGTACAAAAAAGACCGAGTATATGGATTCTAGCACATTAGTTATAGAGAATTATGGATTCAAAAACTCCTTACATGATTATATAGTTAGATTCTAGGGCCAATTGTGATTCATTGTGGCAATCAAAGATGTTTGTAGATGTCGGTGAATCCAATGTTTCATGAGAATTAAAAGCATATAGAGATTTGATATCACTTCATTTGTGATATGGAGCAGAAGGGTGTGGACGGGATACATTACGTGCCGACATATGGCAAGACTGCAAATGTTCTTACCAAGCCTCTTCCCGGGACAAAGTTTGAATAATTTTGTGGAAGACTTGGAGTTGAAGAGAAGGTATCCCTCCTTGATAGGGAAAGGTGATTCAAACATCTACCTTTATTCTACGTTGATGCTTCTACTCATTTTGGTTCTCAACTTGGTATGAGAGAAATCTCATCAGCAGTAGAGACAGACATGTAGTAGATGGTCATGTACACAGGTGCCTCTACTCGTCCTGGTTCTTAGCACCATGTGGGATAAATCCCATCGATAATAGAGACATACATGTAGTAGATGGTCGTGTACATTGGTGCCTTTGCTCGTCTTGGTTCTCATCCTGGTATGGTAGAATTCCCATTGACAGCAGAGACAAATAGGTAGTAGATGGTGAAGCGGGTACATGTTCTTATCCATGTATGGGAGGATCCCATTGGCGTTAGAGACAGAAAGGTAGTAGAGATGATAGATTCATTGCAGGACTCTCTGATGGACAATGCATAGTCGTAGAGATGATAGATTCATTGATGGACTGAGTGGATCATATACATGATGACACTTCTCAACGAATTGATATCATGTTGACAACATTTAGTATGTATAGAGATGATCAAGACAAATGTGTTATGCAGAAGAGACCCAAATGATCATTATGTTGATGATGATTATGTCCAAAGAATACCTTCCTTTTCGAGAGGGAGTGTTGGATTTTGTGCACCTTTGGAAGTTATTATTATTGTAATTTTATTATATTATTTTGTACCTCCTATGGGAGATCATATTGATGTAATCATTCAATGTAAACCATGGGGAATTTTATATAAGAAACAATTAAAATAAAATTATTTATTATTATTTTTATTTCCCCCCAAGGTAAGCGGGCTCCAGTAAGTTAGACAAGTCGACCCAATTAGGGTTAAGTGTCAGTTTTGTAAAGTGTATAAATAGAGAGGTTGGATGCCTCATTTGGACACACTACTCAACAAGTAAGTTCTCCTAGTCAAGGAGAAGTGCACTCCAATAGGAGAAGCACTGTTTTTATGGGGTTTTCTATTAGAGAGATTTATTCTTTCTATCTCCCTTCTTGTACTTTGTTCTCAATATTGATCATCTCTATATGAAGTTTACTCGGTTTTCTCCCTATTGGGTTTCCCAGGATAAACTCTTGTGTTCTTTGTTTTGTCTTTATTCTAGATATCCTATAGTTCATTTGAAATAAATTTATACTGCTATAATCTTGTAAAATATAACACCTGGTGATGGATATATTGAAAATCAAACTTGGAAAGGACATTGACCATGTGAAACTCTTTCTGCTCAATAGTTGGCTCCATTCCCCATAGTACCACATTGATCCAAAAATGACAGGATATTTATAACCATTATTTGCATGTGAAAAATTGTATGCTTAAACTCTTTAAAAAAATTCTAAATGGAAAAATTAGAGAGCACAAATTAAACACATAAATACAAAAAATAGATGCAAACCATGAAATTTATAGATAACATATGATAACGGAGTTCACCCCTTATGGGATACGTCTCCGAGTCTAGTTCCAATGAGGACCGATCTTATTAGTCTTCATAAAAAAGATTGAACATGTACAAATGCCTTCTTCACAAGTACTACAAAGAGACTTAGGCTTCAACAATGAATTCCTCTCACTCTCCATAATCTCCCAAGAGTGGATAAAAATCCTCTTACAAAATGAGCAAAGCTTACAAATCATTTAAAGGCACTTTGGGATCATATCGCCAAAACTTCAATGCATCTTCCAATAATCCTCCCATGCCTTTTCATGGCAAATTACAATGGTTTATATAACCCAAAAAGCCATAACATATCCCCAAGTTGAGTAGGATTTACAAATATTTGATTCCAAAGTTAATGAGATACAAATCCATTTAAAAATGGAGAAAATATGGGAAAATCTCCTTAAAATCCATTTTTGTTGGTTTAAAACAATAAACAAATTCCAAAGTATAATATATATGGTAAACAAAACCATATAATAATGAATTTGTCTTAAAATAGTCAAAAGTGGAGCGCCCCTTTAATGGGCGTTGAAACCATTTAAAACTAATTTAAAAGTATTATTTGACATATCCCTAAACCAGCGGATGACTTGGTGTAGTGGTTAAGGTGCTCGGAATTAAGGAAGGAGGTAACTGGGAGTGGTTAAGGTGCTCAGAATTAGGGAAGGAGGTAACTGGTTCAAACCCATGGACCTCTCCCTACAATATGAATTTTGTTGGAATTCTATGTTGGAGGTTTATCTGTGGACCAACGGTGGTGGTCATGTGGAAAGTGTTGGCTTGCGGTGATATGGTATCACAATATGGTTTAAAGTTTTTTTGTTGTGTGTTTTAAAAAAGGGCAGGGCCAAGGACTTAGGCCTCAACCCCATATCACTATAGCAAGTTATATGCTACAATATAAGTTTTGTTGGAATTCGTTGTTGGAGGTTTGTTTGTGGACCAGCGGTGGTGGTCATGTGGAAAGTGATGGCTTGCGGTGATATGGTATCACAATATGGTTTATAACATGCTATAATGATATGGGGTCGAGGTCTAATTCCTCGGCCCTGCCCCTTTTTTAAAACACACAACAAAAAAACTTTAAATAGAAGTTATGCTTATATAGGTTAAGAACCAACAAGCAAGAGTCATGGATAGAGTTTTGTTGGTATTCGTTGTTGGAGGTTTGTTTGTGGACCAGCGGTGTTGGTCATCCCTTTTTTAAAACACACAACAAAAAAACTTTAAATAGAAGTTATGCTTATATAGGTTAAGAACCAACAAACGAGAGTCATGGATAGCGTTTTGTTGGCATTCATTGTTGGAGGTTTGTTTGTGGACCAGCGGTGGTGGTCATGTGGAAAGTGTTGGCTTGCGGTGAAATGGTATCACAATATGGTTTATAACATGTTATAATGATATGGGGCCGAGGTCTAATTCCTTGGTCTTGCCCCTTTTTTAAAACACACAACAAAAAAACTTTAAATAGAAGTTATGCTTATATAGGTTAAGAACCAACAAGCGAAATTCATGGCTAGGTGGACGATGTGGATTTGATGGTAGAGAGGAGATCGAGGGTTCAATCCTCCCCGAATCCACAATTTTGGTAAATGGTGCAACCCCTTGCCAATAGGGCTTCCACGTGGTAGTCTCGATTGGCCCACTTGGCCACAAACCTTGCCACATGGATGCCATGTGTCAATGAGTTACCTCGTCTGCCAACTCAACCTGCCACGTCAGCTTCCAACTAGACTGCCACTTCATATGCCACTGGGACTGACCTACCACATGGCACTATGTGGTGGTTCCATGTCAATGTTGCACTTTTCATGTGTCACCCTTATAATGGTGCCACATGGCACCTTTTTTTTGCCAAATTTCCATGTTTTTTCCAAAAGTTCAAAACTGAATAACTTTTACATCTAGAGTTCATTTTGCACGAAATGAACGTTGCCAGAAATCTTTCTCCAAGCTCTACGCAGCTGCAAGATTCTATGGATAAGTTTTTCTCTGTGGTTTTGTTTTCAATACCAACTGCTTAACTACTTCTTCTGAAATGAGATTAGCTTGGGATCCACTATCTATGAGTGTGTCGATCTTAGTTTGTTTTGTAATTACCCTTATATGAAACAATTCATTCCTTTTGCTATCCTTGGAACTGCCATGATCTTTATGTTAGGATATTTAGACAATTAGGAGTTAGTTAAGATCAACTTGTATAATATATCCGTTAGGTAAAAGTGTGTTTCTTTAGTATGCATTAGTATGCATTTGTAAATATTCTAATCTGACGGTCACGATATGTTCTAGACATAGAGTGATCCGACGGTTCAACTTCTCTTAGATCATACCTACCATTGATCCGTGGGTTAACACCCGATTGGTCTATGATCTCTATTTAAATATAATAAAGGGTCCTTGGCTAGTTGATCGATTATGAGAAGCTCATGTAACTTTCTTTCTTTTGCATAATAAATTGCTCCAAGTAGCTATTTGGCTGGGGCCATGGACTGTTTCCCTATCGAGAGTTTTAACCACGTGACAAACATCGGTGTGTTGATCTGTGATCTATTTGTGTGAAGCGGTTTCTCAAGGTGTTTGGTCTTTTGAGAGTACCTTGTGTACCCGAACATGGTATCAGAGCGTTTATGAAGAGCCGCTTTCGGTTTTGATCAAGATCTGTAACCGATGTTACTGAAACTTTGAAAGGGTTTCTGGTTCTGGATTTTCTATGCATTTGTGGCCTATGAGAGCTATTCAATTGCGTCTGGAGCGCTTTTTCCATTGGGAAATAGTTTTCGTTTCATCGAAAATTGTTTCCATTTGTTCCAGAAACACCCATTTCGGCAAATTTGAAGGTATAATGTTACAGTGACGGATTTGTTTTTTTTTTAAATCTGTCATATATTTTCAGTTTTATTATTAGATCTTTTTTGTTTTAGTCTCAAACTGTTGCCTTCCCTGGCTGTGTATGCTCTTTTCCATGCACCTTGTGCGATTGCGGTGAATCAGAAACAGTGAGGAAAAGTTTTTTTTCTTGTCTTTTCAGCTACGTATGTTTTTTGCCGTGCACCTTGTGCGATCACGGCAAATCAGAAACAGTGAGAAAACTTGATAACGTAGACTTTCCGGATAAGCTAACCAAGATCTAACCCCATTGTGTGGAAAAAAAAATGTTTTTATTTTTCATTTTTTTTTGTGATTTGCAGGAAAAGAAAGCAAGCACGGAGAACGAGAGAGAAGAGTAAAAAAAAAAAATCTCTTTCCTCTTTCCATTCTTTTACGTAGCTTTTAAACTTAGCTCACTTGGTCCAAAGTTGTTTTATTTCTTAATAGGTCTTGAGTTTAAGTCTTATTAAACTACTTTTTAGTGCATGCAATTTCTATTTTCAAGTTACTTTATTGTAAAAGTGTATCTCACATAAATAAAATAAAATAAAAAGTGAGTCATTTAAGTTTTTTAATTTATTGTCTCACTATTTAAAAGTCACATTATTGTAAAAGTGAACATCACTTATTCTACAAAAGTGATTCGCTTCAAAGCAACTTTATTGTAAAGTGATTGTCAAAGGTTGATCTTTGGAAGAGGGGGTTTCTTTTTTTTAGTTAGTCAAGTTAATATATGTCACGTCACTATTGAGGACATCTTCAACATTTTCTTTGATCAAGCATAACTTCATCATCCAGAATCAGTTTTCAGTGCCGTTTTTTTTAATACCGCAAATTTTTTCGAGCTCTTTGCATCCAGATAGTTAGTTTCTATTCTTTCAGCCATTATTTTACAGTATGGCCGCCCCTTGTGATATTATACTTACAAGTTCTAACTATTTCTCATGGAAATCTCGTATGGAGGATCTTCTACGAAGTAGGGGACTTTTCAGGATAACCTCAGGGAAAGAAACAGAACCCACTGATGATGATAAGAAAATTAAATGGGCAAATAAATGTGATGAAGCTCGTGGATTGATTGGGATGTCAATCTCTACTAATTTGCGATTCCACATATCTAGAATTGATGAACCTGATATAGCTTGGGAAAAGTTGGAATCTGCGTTTGGTAAACACAATGAAATTCGGGGTCATCAACTTGAGAATGAGTTGCTTTCCTTGAATCCAAATGATTTTTCATGCATTCAAGACTATTTATCTAAGTATAAAACTCTTAGACTCTTATGTGCAGAATGCAAGATTAAGAAAGAAGACAAACAATGTATTTATCATAGTCTTTCCAAACTTAGACCTGCATATTTTGTTTTTGTATCTACATTCTACTCCATGAAAGAATCATTGACTGCAGCTAGCTATCAAGAGCCTAGTCTTGAATCCTTTTATGATTCCTTAATTAGAGAGCAAGATAAGCTCATTCATCTTGGAATAATTAACAATGCAGATACATCTGGGAAAGCCTTATTGTCCCAACAGAAAGAAAAGTCCAAGCCTCCCAAAAAACATAATTTTCGCAATAATAAGACAAACAACAAGGGTCCCAAACCCTCTCAGTCACCTCCTTCTTTAAAACATGACAAAGGATCCAAGCCAAAAGGAAAGAAGACTGAGCGTCATTGCAATTTTTGTGGGAAAGATAATCATGATGAATTTAAGTGTTTCAAGAAGATGGCAGCTTTGGAAGTAACAATGAAGAAGCACCACATCAGCCTAGATTCGTCTTCAAAATCTAACTCTCATGGACATGCACTTTGTGCTTCCGGTTACTCTTATACTGCATCTTCTTCTTCTACTTCAAATGAATGGCTCATTGATTCTGGAGCATCTTATCATATGGATAAGGATCAAGCCATTTTTTCTACTATGCATGAATGTAACACCAAACAAATATTTGTTGGTGATGATAGATCTCTAAGTGTTGTAGGATCTAGAAATGTTCCAATAGAAAATGGTCATTTCAGTGATGTACTATGTGTACCCGAACATGGTATGTGTTCCAAAAATTTCCTGCAATTTGTTATCAATCTATCAAATTACTCATTCAGGTGAAGGTAAAACTGTGACGTTTACACCTCACCAAGTTGTAATCAAGGATTTTAAAAATCCTCAAAATGTCCTTGCTACTTGAACTGTTGATGATATTACTGGGTTGTACAAATTTAACAACTTTGGGTCATCACCTTTTCCTTCAGTTTTTGTTGCTCATAGTGATAACTTGAACAAACTTTGGCATGAGCAATTTGGTCACTTAAACTATCGCTCATTGCAACAACTATGTAAAGACAATATGGTGACTAGTCTTCCAATGGTATCTTCCAAGGATGGTGTTTGTTCCGGTTGTGTACTCGAAAAACATCATCGGGACAGTTTTGACAAATGTGCCTCTTGGCACGCCTCGATTCCCTTAGAGCTTGTGCATAGTGACTTGTGTGGTCCTCTTCCATCTGCTTCCTTTTCTGGTTTCAAATATTTCTTAAATTTCATTGATGACTACTCCATACGCACTTGGGTTTACTTTCTAAAACTTAAGAGCGAAGTATTTAACATGTTCTTGGCCTACAAGGCCCTTTGTTGAAAAACAATCTGGTCATCAAATTATTAAGTTAAGATCTGACAATGGAGGAGAATATGTTAACAATAAGTTCACTACTTTCTGCACTGAACAAGGAATCCAACAACAGCACAATGTTCTATATACACCACAACAAAATGGTGTAATTGAACGAAAGAACCGCACTTTAAAAGAAATGGCTAATTGTATGATCCAATCCAAGGGACTAAGTCTTCAATATTGGGCTAAGGCCATAAATTGTGTAAATTACATAGTTAATCGCACACCCACTAAAGTTTTATAAGGTATAACACCAGAAGAAGCATGGAGTAAAATTAAACCAGATGTAAGTCACTTTTGTGTGTTTGGTTGTGAATCATGGGCTCACATTCCGGATGAAAAATGGAAAGCATTGCAGCCTAAAATTGAAAAGTGCATATTTGTTGGATATTCAGAAGATGTAAAAGGTTATAGACTTCTTCAGCCACATTCTCATGATATAATCATTAGAAGAGATGTTAAATTTGATGAACATCTCTTGGCCTGCGAGCCTAACTTGGCGGGTGTGCCATCTTTGGCCTGCGAGCCTGATTCGACGATTGTGCCTTATTCTTCTTCTTCCAACTTCCTTAACAGGTTTCCAACTCCAATTTCTGATGATGACAGTGAGGATGAAAATCCACCTCCACCTGTTCATGTTCCTCCAATTTCACCAGCACCAATACTTCCTCGATGGGTCCATTCAACATGTGAAGTAGCTGGTGATCTTGTCGGTGATCCTAGAGATCAACGTCGAACACGTTCTCAGTATCAGCGAGCCTCTTCTCTTTTGGCTCAAGTTTTTGAGAATCATGATCCATAAAATTTTGCAGAAGCTTTAGGAAATCCAGATTGGGATGCAGCTATGGATGAAGAATATCATTCCTTAATGGCGAATGATACTTGAGATCTTGTTCCTCTTCCAAAAGGAAGAAAACTTGTCAGATGTAAATGGGTCTACAGAACTAAGTATGCATCAGATGGAAGTGTTGAAAGACTTAAGGCAAGGTTAGTTGCCAAAGTTTTTTCCCAAGTTGAAGGGACTGACTACAATGAAACCTTTACTCCTGTCGCAAAAATGAATTCCATCTGCCTTGTTCTTTCCCTTGCAGCCTTACATAACTGGGAAGTCCATCAAATGGATGTCAAGTCTGTCTTTTTACATGGTGATTTACAGGAGGAAATTTACATGGAACAACCTCCTAGATATGTTCAGGATAACTCTAGCCTTGTCTGTCTCCTTAAGAAATCCTTATATGGCCTTAAGCAAGCTCCTAGAGCTTGGTATGCCAAAATGGATAGCTTTCTCCTTGACACTGGTTTTTCTAGATGCCATTTTGACCCCAGTGTCTATACCAAGAAAGTAGGAAACCATCTCATCATACTTGTTCTTTATGTTGATGATCTTATCGTTACTGGTAGTGACCCTCAACTTATAACCCATGTGAAATCTAGTCTTAAGCAAAATTTTGAACTGTCAGACTTAGGACATTTGCATTACTTTCTTGGTCTCCAAGTCTTGCAAACCAAAGAAAGAATGTTTCTTTCCTAGTCTAAGTATGCTTGTGACCTACTTCGTCGCTTCCACATGGAAGATTGTAAACCATCCCCTTCTCCCTTCCAGTCTAGAGTCAAACTTTATGCCACTTGTACTTCCCCGTAAGTAGATGCCACCTTGTATTGTCAGCTTTTTGGTAGCCTTTTATACTTGACTCATTCCCGTCCTAACCTTTCCTTGTCGTTGGTCATGTTTCCCATTATATGCAAACTCCTCATGAAAGTCACTAGAAAGCTGCAAAAAAAGTACTTCAATATATTCAAGGTACAATTCAGTTTGGGATTCATTACAGTACAGGGGGGAAACCTTTGTTGGTTGGTTTCACTGATTCATATTGGGTCGACGATCCTGGTGATCGAAAGTCTACTGCAGGTTATGTTTTCAGTATGGGATCTGGACCTGTCACTTGGGCTTGTAAGAAACAACAAGCTCTTGCTCTTTCTTCAGCAGAAGTAGAATATCGAGCTGCAGTTAATGCCAGTCAGGAAGCTTTATGGCTTCGACAGATCCTTTCAGAGTTTGGATTCGAGCAGCAGTAGCCTACTCCACTTTCGTATGACAATCAAAGTGCCATCAAGCTTGCCAAAGATCCGGTTCTACATCAGCACAACAAACACATTGAGCTACACATGCACTTCATCAGAAATCTTGTTCATGATCGTTTTATTGAAGTGCTCTATTGCCCTACAGATGATCAAGTTGCAGACATCTTCACCAAGTCTCTTACAGAAGCAAAGTTTTCTAAACTTCGGTCTATGTTAGGAGTTCAGGAATGTGTCCTTAAGGGGGGATAGGCTCTAATGCCTCCTTCCTTCTCCTAATAGTGTCACTTTTGTAAATCCTTCAATCCTATCCCAAGTTGTTATTAAGGGGGGATGTTAGGATATTTAGACACTTAGGAGTTAGTTAAGATCAACTTGTGTAATATATCCGTTAGGTAAAAGTGTGTTTCTTTAGTATGCATTTGTAAATATTCTAATCTGACGGTCATGATATGTTTTAGACATAGAGTGATCCGACGGTTCAACTTCTCTTAGATCATACCTACCATTGATCTGTGGCTTAACACCCGATTGGTATATGATCTCTATTTAAAGAGCATAGAGGGTCCTTGGCTAGTTGATCGATTATGAGAAGCTCATGTAACTTTCTTTCTTTTGCATAATAAATTGCTCCAAGTAGCTATTTGGCTGGGGCCATGGACTGTTTCCCTCTCGAGGGTTTTAACCACATGACAAACATCGATGTGTTGATCTGTGATCTATTTGTGTGAAGCGGTTGCTCAAGATGTTTGGTCTTTTGGGAGTACCCTGTGTACCCGAACACTTTATAAGTAGAAGCACATGAAGAACCAATGTTAGAATCATTGCCATCAATAGCTTTAACTTTCACATCTATGATTGTTATCTTTTTTTCTTCCTTTGAATCTGATCCAAGGTCCTCAGTAATAACCATGGCCTTATTCTTCTCTTTTCGATCCTTAAACCACTTTGGTTTCAATTATGGATGTAGTACCCAACACTTTGCCTCTTAGTGCCCTTGCTTTTGATAATGTGAGTAGGTAGGCCTCTCATCGCCTTTACTAATTGTATTGTTATGCTTACCTTTCCCTTTTGCCTTGCCTTCTTTTGACTGGTTGGATCCAGATGAAGAAAAGTGATCATGAGCACTCTTCCCTTTGGATTCAATGTGTGTAGCTTGCACACATACCTCATCAATGTTAGTAGCATTAAACATAAGTATTGTATGATGTAAATAACTATGTAAGCCTCCAATAAACTTGAGAAGATTTTCTTGAGTGTAAAGAGGTATACCCAAAATCAAAGCTCTCTTTCTGAATTGCTGAGTGTATTCTTGTACATTCTTACATTTACCTTGCCTTAAGTTTTTCCAATCCATCATGGCTTCTTGTATATATCCTAATGGGTAGAATTGCTTCTTTAATGCAACAATAAATTCATACCAGGAAGAAATAGTTTTACCTTTTGTAAGGAGGTCTTCATGTGTCTTACTCTCCCACCTGATGAGTGTGGTGCCTACAAGATGAAAAGTAGCCAACTAGATCTTTGATTTATCAATTGCAAGCTTCTGGATCTTGCAATTTACCTCAATATTCCTAGTCCAATCATCTATATTTTTCATGTTAAGTTCACCATTATATGTAGGAAAATCAAATTTAATATGAAGTTTCAAATAAGGTAAATCGTAATTAGACTTCTCAGGTTGTTTCTTTGGATTTGAAGAAGCACTGCTAGATATTTCAGAAGAGCAAGAATAATATGGAGAAGAAGGATCAGAAAGGTCTCCTCCTTTTCCCAAAGCATTATTCTCTGCTTTCTCCTTCTTTGTTTTCTTATTTTCCAATCTCTCTTGATAATCTGCAAACATTTTTTCTACTATGTCTGCCATTTGATAGAAAGCTTTGCAAAAGGCCTTCTCATCTTCTTCTTGGTATGCTTCATCTGCCATTTTCTTTCTTCTATGTGTACATCCAATCTCTGTATTGAATGCCTCAAGTACACCTTCAACTCGCTTTAGCTTAAGCCTTGTTAACATTCACAAACTCCCAATGCAATGGTTAAGTTGCTCTAATACCAAACTTGATATGAAAATGACAAGATCTTTATAACCATTATTTGCATGTGAAAATTTGTATGCTTAAACTCTTTAAAAAAACTTTAAATGGAAAAATTAGAGAGAAAAAATGAAACACATAAATACATAAAAGAGATGCAAACCGTTAAATTTGTAGACAACAAATGATAACGAAGTTCACTTCTCTTGGGATATGTGTCTGGGTCCAGCTCCACTGAGGACCGATCTTATTAGACTTCAAAAAAAATGCTTGAACATGTATAAATGCCTTCTTCACAACTACTACAAAGATACTAAGGCTTCAACAATGAAGTCCTCTCACTCTCCACTTTCTCCTAAGAGTGGGTAAAAATCCTTTGACAAAATGAGCAAAGCTTACAAAGGCTTCAAAGGCGCTTTGGCATCATATCACCAAAACTTCAATACATCTTCCAATAATACTCCCATGCCTTTTCATGACAAATTACAATGTTTTATATAACCCAAAAATACATAACTTATCCCAAATTGAGTCAGATATACAAATAGTTGATCCCAAAGTTAATGGGATACATATCCATTTAAAATGGAGAAAATATTGGCAAATATCCTTAAAATCCATTTTTTTCGTTTAAAAACAATAAACAAATTTCAATCCATTTTTGTCGTTTAAAAACAATAAACAAATTTCAATATATAATATATATGGTAAACAAAACAATATAATAATGAATTTGTTTTAAAATAGGGTCAAAAGTGGAGCGCTCCCTTTAATGGGGTCAAAACCATTTGAAACTAATTAAAAAACGTTATTTTTCATATCCTTGAACAAGTGGATGATTTGGCGTTGTGGTTAAGGTGCTTGAAATTAGGGGAGGAGGTCACGGGTTCAAACACAGACCTCTCCCCATAATACAAGTTTTGTTGGAATTCGTTGTTGGAGGTTTGTTTGTGGAGCGACGGTGTTGATCATGTGGTAAGTGTTGGCTTGCGGGCGGTGATACCATATCACTGTATGTGTGGCCTTTCCACTTTTTCAAAACAAACTTTAAATAGATGTTAAGCTTATATAGGTTAAGAACTAACAAGTAGGAGCCATGGCTAGGTGGATGGTGCGAAGTCTTTCCACTTTTTCAAAACATACAACAAACAAACTTTAAATAGATGTTAAGCTTATATAGGTTAAGAACTAACAAGCAAGCGTTATGGCTAGGTGGATGGTGCGAAGTCTTTGACGGAGAGGAGGTTGAGGATTTGATCCTCCCAAATCCACAATTTTGGTAAATGATGCAACCACTTACCAATAGGGCTGCCATGCGGCAGTCTCTGATTGGTCCACTTTGCCACAAACCTCGCCATATGGATTCCCACATGGATGTCACGTGTCAATGAGCTACCTCATCTGCCAACTCAACCCACCACATCAGCTTCCAACTAGATTGCCACTGGACTTGATCTTCCATGTGGCGCTTTGTGGTGGTGCCAAATCAACACTGTACATGCCATGTGGTACCTTTTTTTTCTTCCAAATTTACATGTTTTGTCGAAAGTTTAGAACTAAATAACTTTCACATCCGGAGTACGTTATGCATCAAAAGAACGTTGCCAGAAATCTCTCACTGAGATTTATGTAGCTGCAATATTTTGTTTGCAATTTGAATACTTTAATTTTGATCGATCTAGGAGATCCTCTTGGATCACACATGTACTTCTAAACTGGAACAATTGAGTCCCGAGAAAATTCGAGGATCCCATTGGTAATGCTGCATTCTTCTCAATCTTGTGGTCACTTGGAACAACTTCCCACTCTGTAGAATACCAAGATCCCATGGCCACATTGAAAGTTCATCACTTCCGAAGCATCTCATGGTTTGTATCATTTGACCTAATAATGTTCATATATGTTCTTGTGCAAGCATGTGGCTTACATGATCTGTTACATTCGACATGCTTTATATGCAAGCTGATTTTTTGTTGTATGGTAGTTCCAAATCTTCCATGTACTTGCACACCCAATCCATGGATGTATGTGTACTGGAAATATCCAAGGGCTGCAATACATACCCTTGCTTATGCTCACATGGTACGAAAATAACAGTGAAATAAAAGGACTTATCACATAAGCACAAATAATTTTTACCTTGATGAATCTCCATCTTGACTATGTATCCATCAACCCAATTCATGGATGAATAAACACTTTGGATTTTTGATCTATGTGAGATGTAATCAACCACATTCTTCAAAAACTAAACCTTCTCTCCATATCGGCAGCACATGAGACCTCTCTTCCAAGGCATGCATGTCAAACAATTCCTTAAAGTGGAAAGAGAGACTTACACATTCTTGGGTCTCCCTTTTTATCATGTACTTATCTACCCAAAACATGGGTAAATGAATACCTTTGCTAGTTGATTCAGATGACATCTCCTCAAGCAAGTTCACACTATCTTTTTTCATTTCATCCAGTTCTTGATCAATGTCTCCTATGTGCTCCTTCCTCATAGGCACTTGTATCATTGAATAGTCCTCAATCTTACCATGTGCATGAGATCCCTTCAAAGCATGATGTGCGCAATCAACCACACACATAGGATCGTTACTGGTTTTGGTGAAGGAATGTGAATCTCCCTTCAAAAACTCCCGCAAATAAAAAATTTCCTCATGTTTCACCATCACACGAGGATCCTTCTTTAATACATGAATGCAATCATGCATATGGGATTGGATGTATACAATATAGGGAGTGGAATATGACCTCTCCAGCTCCTCATGATATTGGAAGGAAAAGAACCCATCAATCAACTCCCTGACAGAACAAGCAAAACTATTTCCTTCTCTAGATCCCAACTTTGTCATGCATCCATTCATGTACAGATAAGTAACTTTGCTTGCAGATCTGAATGGTATCTATTCTTGTATGTAGTTATACAACGAGGCAAGTGTTTAGCCAAGATCTTCTATTATATATCCCTTAATCAACACTTGCAAATCAAGACTTTTCTCATGTTCCCCATGGAATTCCTCCCTCATACCTAATGTATTCCCTTCCATGCAAGTTGAAAGGTATGGCGCATTCAACTCCTTTTGAAGTTGATGGATCTGCAACTTTGACTCTTGAATATCCTTTTAGGTTCTCTCCAAAGAAACATAGGCAGCCTCCAATTCGCTCCCAATCCTTTCTGATTCATCGTCCTCTTCTGAGTGCATGATGGTAAATTTGTGTCACCTCAAGAAGATGATTCCTATCAGAGAGAAAATTCATGTAGTTTTCCTTAATCTTGGCCATTACTTCTTTGAGAGTTCTGAAATATCCCAAGAAATATTCTCCTTCCAATCCTTCTTCTAAAGCTCTCCAAAAACATCTTGACACCAAAACATTGGAATCAACAAAAAGATCCTTGGTTGCTATGATCTTGTCTTCACTCTCCTTTAGTGATCCACCCAAAGGGTGTGGCTCACAAATGGGGATCCATCACAATATGGTATTCTTCCAAGCGATGAAACCTTTGGATATCCTCTTCATCCTTCCCATGAAGATGACTCGGACAAGCATTATCTTTTTCTTCTTCCTCATCAATGTATTCATTAAAAAAGATTAATAGTTCTTATTCTAGAAGATTTTTTCTCTTATCCTTTTGAGGATGGTTTGTCATTGTCTCTTGATTCCCAAAGAAACTTGATGAAACTTCCCTCTAAATTGTATTAGGATCAAAATTCTTGGAGACTCGCTCTGAAGAGAATCCAAAAATGTTCATCAAGTAGGAAGCAGTTGAATCCTTTGTATAATCATCTATTTGATCCCTTCTTGGATTTACTTGTCATTATCAAATTTATACCTTGGTGGAAAAATAATAACGTACTATTAAAAAAATATGGTTACAAAAGTAACCATATTCATCTCATGGAAGACCTCCATCTATGTAGATGACTTCTTCTTCTTCATATGGCCCAAAGTCTTCATTTTCAATAACCGCGATTAGCTTTATCACTGCAACTTGAGAGTATGCAATATGTATTAAAATGGGAATCTAAGGAGCTTGGTATTGATGATCACATGTGCAAAATACCATCCTCTGATACCACTGTAATGATCCAATCATATTTGACTGGTCATTAACTCCCTTTTCTCAATGAATTTGAAACAACAATGTAAATAAGGGGATATGCACTAAAAACTACACAAGAATCAAGGAGGTGGTCCAAAACCAAAAAAATGGTAAGGTTTTTGTTAGTTTATATTCCTATGCACAATTTCCTGTGACCATTGAGGTTACAAACATTAGTCAGGCTGAAGTCTACTTCCAGGCTCATGGGCACCGTGACATATGCAAACAATAACCTTTATTGTTCACTTCCCTAAGACCATAGGTGAAGTAATTTGACTTGGGGAAGCTTCCAGACCTCTTATATAATGTTAAATTACAGTGATAAATAGTGTTTGTAGGTTTATAATAGGTTTGGTGAGGTTAGGGGGTCACACAAGCAAAACTAGTTACTAGGACTACTGACAAGGGGCTATTTATGGGCTTCCCAAACACTTAAGGAAGGTCATGAATACTTGATTTCAGACAAGGAACATCAATGTAAGCCTATTAATAAACCCTCATAACATAAATCAAATAAATTGATGAATTTTATACCAACTAGTACATAAAACTACAAATCTAGCCCAAATTGCAATGAAATCTAGACTAGGTAGAATTAACTCATTAGAAACTCAATCAAAATGATTCAATATGTCATAAAAATTACAGATATGCATCATTACATAAAATATATAGTATGAATGCTGAAATTCCATTCACAGAGAACTTATACATGGCCTCATTACTCATAACTATAAAAAAGAAGATAAAAGATTAGAAATTCATTGAGCTTCGAAAGGAGTTTCTCAATCACTGATGGGAGGTCTCGAAATAGGATGGAGTGAACTTAAAAATACCTTATTACATGATATCCACCATTGGAGGAACGAAATACATCCTCATAGAAATAATGCATAACATCATTCAACTCGGAATTGACAGAGAGAAGAGAAGGGACTAGAAATTTTCACTATGACTCGAATGGAAGAGTCCCAATCACTTAAATGGAGTCTCAACTTGGGATGGAATGTTCTTTATGACCTGCAATAAAACCATCATTAATTGTTGAACTCCATTAACCCTCGAACAATACTGGAAAACAACATCGACACACTTCTCAACTGGGACTAGTGGCACATCTCCCTAAGTTTGAGAAGCTAGAACTCTCGATTCAATCAATAAACTACCCAAAATATGTGAATAGTGCGCAATTAAATAATTTTATATGGGAGGTTGCTTCATGTGAAAGCCTCCTTGGCCAATGTACCCTCATGAGCTAGATAGGAAAGTTGATTTATGCCTTTGTCTTGTCTCTGAATTTCCTTCTTTTCTTCCTTTTCTACTTTTGCCTTGCTTTCTTCCTGCTTTTCTGGATTTTTCTACTTTTATCTTGCTTTTACCCTGCTTTTCCTGTTTTTTCCTGTCTCCATGCCTTTCTGCCCAAAAGTTGGACTTTCTTTGCTTGTCTACATGCTTGCTTTGTCTGCTTTTTCATTGGTGCACCCTTCTTCAACTTTTTCTCCCCTTTATGCAACTTTCGATTGTGGTGGATGTCCCCACTTATCCTAGTGCGCTCTTGTAGTCATCTCATATTAACATGATACCAAAAATAATTTATTCGTGGAGAATTAATAAATAAAAATAACTTAGGAATTATTGCATCTAGGTTCATCCCAACATTTATTACATTCCTAACATTTATTTAACTCCTCTATTAAGTCCCATTGAGGTCTTAAGGAATAATGGTTACTCCATGGTGTTATAAAAAAAATTGGGACATTACAGACTTGAGAAGGTGTGTGAGAAAACATGACATGTTGAATTACACAAAGTAGTTACACATTCGCATAGACATGTAAGAAGTAGTTATTTAGATATATACAAGGGGAATTTGCGAAAGTAGCCTAAGGATCATTTGAGTAAGGAGCATTTTTACTGAAGGATACCGGGAACGATTTCACAGAGAAAGGTCAAAGTGTGAAGAAATCATATGCTCGAGAGTTTGTGCAGTACAAAGAACGTAGAATTGATTGTGATCAAGGTATTCATTAATAAATCTATATCTGGGTTGTAGGATGGGGAAATGACAAAAGGTTGGTGTCTTCGTCAGGTTGGTGGTTGTTTGCGTAAGCAAGTGCTTACTGATATGAGTTGGTTCTCATAAAAGGATCGATGTCCTCACATGTTGGTGCTTGTAAAATAGAAAGGTGTTGCTTGTAAGGGTTTGGTGACAATTTCTGATTAGTGTCAGCAAAACCAGTGAGTTGGTGCTCACACTTGGAGATTGGTTTCCCCCAACATATGTTGTAATTCAAATTTATTTATAGATATATAATATTTCTTTATATAATCTTTGTGCAATTTTCTTTATAAATTGCTTATGACACATGGTTGGTATGTTATTGAAAGATTGCATGGTATAACAAGAGTTTGAAAAAGTTAAAAAGTGCAAGATATTGATTCACTCCCCCTCTCAATATCACTTTGAGTCTAGCAAGTAGTTCATTGGTAATCCTAGAAAGCATTGGTTTTGTATCCACTAATTGGAAAGCTCGATTTAATCCTCAATGAAGGATTCTCGTATCTGGAGAAAGGGTGTAGTGTGCCTTGTCATCTTGGCCATTCTCTTGTGCTTCCGAATCAATTTACTTTGCAATAATCATTATGTTAGTTTTTCTTAGATCTTATTAGCTTAGTTAGGGTCTTTATATGAAAGAATAACAAGTACACCAATATGCATAAGATAGAACAAATACACAAGACACAAAAAAAATTCACCAGGGAAACCTTAAAGGAGGGAGGTCACCTCCCTATTTATACTAATCAAGTGACTGACATATTACATGTCTGGGGCCGACCTCTTACCCTAACAGGGCTGACTTCTCCTAGAGATACTCCAAAATATATTACATGATGTTTCAATAGGGACTATTTCCCTGACTTACAACAGAGGTTGTACCTCAAGGTCTATACACAATAATGACATTCTTAAAGGAGGTAAACACATCTCCAATGGGGGTACAACAACATACAATGATAATATACACCATAATATCTTCCAAAGTTACACATACATTAAGACTTCCTCTTAACTAGGAAGGTATTCTCTCTCTTCACAGTCATGAAAACATCTGCTCCAATCATCATCACAGAGTAATCATCATAGCTGCTTCCATCACCATCTTCTTATCGATCATCAAAAGGTACTATTTGTCATCAAAAGTTTCTACAGAACCAACCCTTTTTCTTGTTGGGTGTAGGCCTAGTATTCATTCAGGTATTCATCACATTTACGAGCAATGCATCATGTAGGGAAAATCATGACCTTCTTTACATTGCCTCGACAATA
The DNA here is from genome assembly GCA_001517045.1 of Pseudotsuga menziesii. Lineage (NCBI taxonomy): Eukaryota > Viridiplantae > Streptophyta > Pinopsida > Pinales > Pinaceae > Pseudotsuga > Pseudotsuga menziesii. The sequence goes on along the minus strand of LPNX011082022.1, from coordinate 786,508 downwards.
ACCTGCATCTCCTACATTTATCTCGTTGTATCCAGGTCATCTCTTTTGACCTGTAGAAAACAAAATAAAACAAACAGATCACATAGAGCACATCCCAGATGCAGACCACTTGCGTTCTATCACCATAGTAGTATGCTAGGATATTTCACATCATCAAGACAACCTGTAACATCCACTGTGCAAGAATCTCCTAGGAGCACACCAAGTGCATTATGTCTCTCCATGGTAAACCTCCATTCTACCAGCATAGGAGAACGACCTAGGTGCACCTCAAGTGCTTCGTGACATTATCATCTTCAACATGGGAACAAACACATATATAGATATATATGTAAGGATTGATTACAACCAAACAACTTGCTACACCAGGGATTTTACGTTCCGGGTCAACCTCAAGGACTTATTACATCTAAACAACCTACATCCAAGATATTTTCTGTTCAAACAACCTTTGGGGCGTATTACATCCGAGTAACCTGCGTACCATGCCAGGGATCCTTTTTACACTCAAGCAACCCACAAGACTTGTTACATCCAAATAACCTACATACCACACTATGGCTCATTTTTACATTTAGATAGCCTATCTCAGGATTGATTATGTCCGAGTAACCTGTGTATCATGCTAGGACTCATATTTACACTCAGACAACCTACAGAAATGATTACATCTGAGAAACCTGCTACACCATGGTCTTTTTCGCTTGGACACCCTATCTCATTTCCCATGTGAGATATCATGCATCTGTGTCTTCTGGTCTCTTGCTATTTCTAGCATAGAAACATATCAGGATTGATTACATCCAAGGATAACCTACGAGCTTCACCAGGACTTATTACATCCAAGGAAAACCTATAGGACTGATTACGTCTGATCAACCTACGATATGCACTAATATTTTATGCTCAGACAACTTGTCTCTCCAGCTATGCTATAACTCATCACTCCCTCTTTCGAGGGGTCTCGTTCTCGATCACACCATGTCTTTCTCTGAAGTACTTGAACTTCACTCTAGCTAGAGGCTTGGTTAACATATTGGCTATCTGCTTGTTCGTTGCCACATACTGGAGTTTCAGTGCACCTTTCTGCACCATATCCCTTATATAGTGGAATTTGATCTCTATGTGCTTCGACTTATCATGGAACACAGGGTTCTCCAACAACTCCACGCAACTTTGATTTCCACAGAAGATACAAGTCACATCTAACTAAAGATCAAACAAATCATACAATAGCATTCACAGCCACACTACCTCACAATTAGTCAAGCAAGCGACAACATTCTCTGCCTCGGATGTACTCAACCCCACACATGACTGCTTCTTGCTAAATGAGGAAATCATGTCAGATCCCAAACTAAAGCAACAACCCGAAGTTCTCTTCCTATCAGTGGCACTGCCTACCCAATATGAATCAACATAACCGTGTAGGTTAATCTTCTAATTTGCATCATACTTGATCCCATAAGCCACTATACCCTTTAGGTCCCTCAATACATGATTTGCACCTATCGGGTGAACATGTCTCAGATCCGTCAGGAACTGGATCAGGGTGTTAACAACAAAGCATATGTCGGGTCTCGTATTTTTTAGATACATTAATGAGCCAATCATCTGATGATACATCATGCCATTAATCAACTCAGATGAAGCATCACACAGAAGCTTCAAGTTTATTGGCATAGGTGTGGCTATCGTCTTGCAGTCCAAGATTATGAATCTCTTTAGAATCTCCATTGTATACTTTCTTTAACTAAGGAAAATCCCATCTGCATTATGCCACACCTCCATGCCTAAGAAGTAGTGCATCATCCCTAGGAATTTTATCCTGAAATCTGTAGTAAGTCTTCTCCTTGCATCTTTAATGAGTTCATCCTCTCTCGTCAGAAACAAGTCATCAACATATAGCACGAGCATCACTGGTCTTACGTATTCAACCTTGAAGTAAAGGTTGGAATCTTCTTTACTCTTGGTCAATCATTGGCTCACCAAGAAGCTATTCATAGTGTTGTACCATGTCCTCGATGCATGTTTCAATCCATACAAGGCCTTCTTCAATTTGCACACATGAGTCTGCCTGTCTTGTGTCTCGAATCCCAGTGGTTTTTCCACATACACTTCCTCCTCGACTACACCAGTCAATAATGATGTCTTGACATACATCTGGTGTATCTTCCATTTCATAACTACAACTAATGCAAGTATGGTCCTAATGGAAGTGTACCTTGCCACAGGTGCAAATGTCTCTTCGTAGTCTATTCCCTCTTTCTGTGATAGGACTCGTGCTACAAATCTTGCCTTGTATTTCTCAATGCCGCCATCTACAGTATGCTTGATCTTATAGATCCACTTCGAAGTCACGACAGACTTCTTTTTCGGTCTTGGAAATATATCCTAGACATCATTCTTCATGATCGATTGATACTCCTCGTTCATGGAATCCTTTCATTCTTTCTTTTCTGCAGCCTCTTCATAGGTGGAAGGTTCCTTGTCAATGATTTCACACAACAGGGCCACAAAGTTGTTGTAAGGATTTGGCCTTTTCCTTTCTCAATTCATTCCTTCTGGAGCGCCATACCTTTCTGCTTCTTGTATGAGCTCTCGAGCCCATGCTGGTTTCCTCTTGTGGGAGTCTTTCTTAAGAAGTGTCTCTACCATGTATTGTGGTTCTGCCATGTATGATCTTCATGGTCTTCTAGAATTGCTTCTCCTATTTCCATGTCTCAGGCTCTCATTTCTTCAGGTTCCTCAACCTCATGAATAGGTATCCTCCTGGATCTAAAGCATGTCAAGTCTTCATCAAAGGTTACATCTCTGCTAATGTCGATCTTCTTGAATCCTAGGAAGTATATTCGATAGGCATTTGATGTATCACTGTATCCTACGAATATACCCTTCCTCTCAGAAGGATCGAGCTTGGTCCTCTTCTCCTTTAGGATATGTATGTACACTGGGTAGCCAAATATTCTAAGATGGATGAATTTTGGTTTCTCTCCTGAGAAAGCCTCTTCCGTGGTTTTGTTGGCAAGTACTCGATGAGGAGTATGGTTATGTACATACACAGTTGTCCTTGCTGCTTTCACCCAAAGGTGCATTGGAATATCTTGGTCATGTATCATTGCTTTTGGTGCTTTCATTATTGTTCGATTCTTTCATCCCGCAACCCCATTCTGCTGAGGATTATATGGAGTTCTCAACTCCCTCTTAATCATAGACTCTCTGCAGAGTTCCTTGAATTCTTTCAAGGTGAATTCTATGCCATTATCTAGCCGTAGAGTCTTGATCTTCCTTTCATTTTGGTTCTCGACTAAGGATTTATATTCCTTGAACTGATTGAATACTTCATTTTTCCCTTTCAAGAAATATATCCAAGTCTTACATGAGAAATCATCTATAAAGGAAACATAGTACACATACCCGCTTAATGAGCTAGAATACATGGGTCCACATACATTCGAGTGTATTATCTCCAGTATTCCTTTAGCCTTTCTTTCACTACTGGGAAATGTCTTCTTTGTATTCTTTCCTTGTGCAGTCCTTTGCAAATGCCTTCATGCTTTGTCTGGATCTCTGGAAGTCCAGAGACTGCTTTGCTTGCCATCAGTAGTGTTCTGTAGTGCGCATGTGCAAGCCCTTGGTACCATAGTTCACTTTTTTCTATTGACTCATGAACCAATGATTGTTCAGGATGTTCCTTTAGTTTGTACAAACCATCGTCTTCTTCTCCAATCATTGTTGCATCATACATTGTCTTTCCTTTAGGACACATTAGCACTTGGCCATCAACAAATGCAACTCTCATTCCCTTTACATCTAGTGCAGAGATGGAGAGAAGATTATTTTTCAATCCTGGAACATATAACACATCCTTCATCTTTAAATATTTCCCAGAGTCTAGCTTGTATGAAGCTTCTCCACTCCCTTTATGGGGTAGTGATAATCATCCCCAAGTTTCACCTTGTGAGGTGACTCATGCTCAGACATATTGACGAATGATTCTTTGTATCCCGTCATGTGTTAAGATGCCCCACTATCCACAAGCCAATCATTGCTTCCATGTGAGATAGTGCTAGTAAGTGCTGAGATTAGCACATACTCTTCATCTGAATCATCATTCTCTCTTATGAATCTTTTGTTTGTTGGTTCATCATCTTCAACAACATGAGAATGGTGTATCTTTTTCCTGATGGGCCAGTCTTTTGCAAAGTGTCCCTTTTTCATCACAAGTATAGCATCATGCATTGGAAGGATCTCTCTTGATCTTCTTTTGTTTCTTGTCCTTCTTGTTGTTGTGATGATGGTTCTCCTTCTTCTCCTTCTTCTTGTAGTTCTTCCTTGTGTGAACTGTGAAAGCTTGATCTTCATTTGCTCCCATCTTCTCTTCTCTTGTTACGAATTGAACTTCTTCTTGTGTGCATTCTTCTCGGAGTTGGTTGAAAGAGATCAACTTCCTTCTTGCACAGATTCCTTGAATGGAGGAATCCCATGATCTAGGCAGACCATTCAAGGTAGTCATCACAATTTCTCCTTCTTCGACATTCTCTTCAACTGCTTCAAGTTGTTCTTTGATTTGAACAACTCTTTTGAAGTAACAATGTATAGTCTTTGAGTTCTATATATTCACATTCTTCAAATGGTTCCTCAAAGTCGTCTTTTGGTTGATGTTATTTCCTTTGAACATCTTTGTCAAAGCATAAAAAACTTCCTTCGGTGTCTTGAATGATGACACATGGGGGATGAGGTGACCCTTGATTGAATTTACAATGATTCTCTTGAATTTAACCAAGTTCTTCTTATGAGTAGCTTTAGCCTCATATCCCTTGGCTCTGGAACTTCTCCATTGATGTACTGATCCAAATCATTTTCTTCAATGATCAGGGAGATTCCGTACTTCCATGCTCGAAAGTTATCAGCCCCTTTAAGCTTGTCCTTAAGCTGAGTTTGGTGAGTCATTTTTTTTCAAATGAGAACCTCAAATGGAAATAACAAAGATTTAGATCTTACTGGTTTGAGGTGTCCGACCTGGTTCTGGGGCTGGTTGACCTATGGTTTGTCATAGAAACACTAATTTTCCAAATTTGGAGTTTGGGAATTGTATTTGAACAGAAATATGCACCTCCTTGAGGCGAGTCGCTCATCAAGGTCCTTTTCTGAAGACCGAGGTGGGAAGCCTCTGAAACTTGATGCCCTAGTTTCTCCCAGAACTAGTGACGAGGTCAAAATTGAAACTTCTTCAAATCTGAAACTGCTTCCACCAAAAGATGCACCCTATAGAGGTAAGTTAGCCTAGCTCTCTTTTCTTGACGATCTGTGGAGACAAGATCTTGAACTAGGAATCCCTAGTTTCCGCTGCTGCATAGTGCCTTCTCTCATAGAGGCTCTGATACCATGCTGGTTTTTCTTAGGTCTTATTAGCTTAGTTAGGATCTTTATCTGAAAGAATAACAAGTACAACAATATGAATAAGATATAACAGATACACAAGACACAAATATTTTCACCAGGAAAACCATACAGGAGAAAACCCCACAAACTTCCTTAGAATAGTATAGTACAATCACAAAGACTGTGTCATAAGATGATCAAACCCAATAATCAGAAGTCTTCAACAACTATCTCTCTCTCTCTCTCTCATGCGAAATTGAGTGAGTGTGAGTTGTGTAAGAATGAGGGAGGGTGCCTCCCTATTTATACTAATCAAGTCACTAACCTATTACATGACTGGGGCCGACCTCTTACCCTAACGAGGACAACTTCTTCTAGAGAGAATCCAAAAATACATTACATGATGTTTCACTGGGGACTATTTCCCTGACTTACAATGGAGATTGTACCTTAAGTGATATTAACAATAATGACATCCTGAAAGGAGGTAAACACATATCCAATGAAGATACAACAACATGCAATTATAATATACATCAAAATATCTTCTAGAATTACACATACATCGAACACATTGGAGACTTAAAAAACAATACCAATCCCAAACTAGAATGCACCATAAAATTTTATGAATTGCATAATTTTTTATTATTGATTACATAGTTATAGCAGTCGATTACATACCTCTATGGGTTTCTTATCTTTTTTATTTCTATGAGTAAATTGCATCGTTCTACCTTTTCCCAAAGTTACCTTTGCATTTTCTTTGTTTCCATATTAAATTCTTCATAATGGATATATTTGTTTCAAGCTTGGAAATAATAGTTTAACATTTGCATTTGATCGGAGTAAACTATTTCCATAAGCATTTCCATGTGTACTAGACAAAGTCATCATTTACGATACCAAGTCTAAAAATTTAAAATAATTACCTCAATAGGCATTTATGCATTACAATTTGGGGTGGACTAGGAAGGGCTCTCTTCCTAGATTGCAGGAAGATGAGACAAGTGTACTCTTAAGATTTATTTTATGGGAATTTGGATTTGGCATCTGAGTACCATTCTTTGGGGGCTCTCCGTGGCGTCGGGTCGGTGCTTTGTTGCAGGTTCTCCATGGCGGCTTCTACCTCTCCCCCTATGACGGATGCTGCAGGACTTTGGGGCTCTCAGGTCGTATCTTTCCCTTGTCTTGTGGGTCGGTCGATTTTTTTGTGTTTTCCTGTTCTTGTGGGCTGGTTTCTTGTTGGGGTCTAGACCTGTAGGGTGGTTTTTTATCCCATTAGCGGCACTCTTGGAGTCCCTCCCCTTCAATGGGGGACTAGTACCAACCAAGGAAAAAAAGTGGGAAGGAATCATATTTCTCTGTTGCCTCTGCGATTTTTGGTTGTGTCGGGTTCACCACCCCTGCATGGGATTACTCGTTGTTTATTTTGGGTTTTTTTTAGCTGTCCCTGTCGGCACGTTCAAGGTTGACTTTCACTATATTTTTGGTTGTACCCAAGGTCTTGGGGTTCCTTTCACTGATTTTTGTGGCTCCCTCTCCTGGCACATGGTCCTATTCACGCGGCCTTTCCTCTAGGCTTACTGCCTGACTGGTGGTTTCTGGGGTTTATTTCATTATTCTTTTTCTGTTGGTTTTTTTTTGTACTGTTGTCGGGGGTTGACTCTGCTTGTACCACCTCTCAGGGTTTTGGTTTCTCCCCTTTGATGGCCAAGGATTGGTGGCTAGAGTCACGATATTGTTTGGTCGGGTTCCAGTGACCGTTGCTGGGTGTTCGTGGTTTGGGGCTTTGGTTGTCATCCTCACTCGCTTTGGGTTGACCTTGAGGGGCTCTCTCATGGCTGACATGGCGACACCCATGCACTTCCGACGTAAACGAGATGACAAATGTATTAAGACACATGAGGGGCACTTTCTTTTTATCCTCGGACATGATATCTTCATGGATAGGGTATCTTCGGTGTGCTCTCATGCTTTAGTTGGGAGACTGGAGTATTGCATGATGGGGAAGATGGCCTGGGTTGACTAGGCTACAGAGTATTGGAAGCCCCTCTTCAACTACATTCCCACCATCAGTTTATTATCGAACGGGTGGATAGTTTTTGTATTCTTGGAGGTGGAGCACTGCATTCATATCCTTGAGCGCATTTGGTGCATTGGTGTAGGTTCCTTGGTCTTGGGATGCTGGCATTCCCATTTCGATCCTCTCCAGGAAAGAATCACGAAGCACCATCTCTGGGTGTTGCTCCCTCACTTGCCTTTCCCGCTTTGGAACAAGCACATCCTTGAAGGGATTGCCAACATGATTGGAAGATATGTGGCGGTGGACGAGGATTTCCATCTCGCCTATGATAAATGGATTTCTAGGGTCCTTATTGAACTGGACATCTCGCTCGGGTTACTCGCTGAAGTTGAGATACTTTGCAATGAACGACTCTTGGTTCAGAAACTCGATTACCTTCATGTTCCATTCCAGTGTAGCAGATGTCATGATACTGATCACCTTCGAAGATCTTGTCCTTTATTGCGGTATGTGAGTACTAGATCGAGCTCGGATGACTCTCTGACTGTCACAGAACGGGTTGGCCCTATCGAACAGGAACATTCCATACCAAGTATTTTCACAAATTCACTCCCTCTCTTTAATGATGTCTCAGACTCCTTTCTTGATGCCATTGATGATTTGGTTTAGTCACGAGTTAAAGCTCCACCTCCTGTCTCATCCACGGCTCCTTCTCCCCTCTCGGCCTCTCTGCCTGTACCTCCTTCGCCTATATCTGATGGTGCACAGGCACCTCCACTGGACTCTTTGCCTCCTGTTTCAAACTTCTCCTCCACACTGTCTTTACGGTCTTCTCCGACTCCCGCGGTATCTCCACCCCATACTTTACAAGCTCTTACACCTATCTCAACGCCTCCTCCTTTCTCAAACCCCACCTCAGCATAGACTCTACCATCTTTAACATCTCTTGTGGATTTTCCACCCCTCACAAACCCTAGCACTCCTCTGGTTATCACTTCCTCCTCCTGTAGCCCTACCACCTCCCCCTCTTTTTCTGACCCTTCCCTCCAGAAATCACTGTCTATTTTCTCTACCATGACCCCTACTTCCCCTTCCACCTTACACCTTAACTCCATTCGATTTGTGAATGTGACTGTCTGGAAGAAAAAAAAGGACAAGTCGAAGGTGAACCTATCCTCTCCTTCTCCACCCTATATACCTCTCTCTGTACACATCAAAGATGTAGCCTATGGCATACCCTCCCTGGGACTTAGAGCGATGTCTCCCCTTCGGAACGTTCCTTAATGAAGATATTGTCCCTTAATGTTAGGGGTCTGGGAGGTAAGACCAAACATATTAGTCTCCGCGCTCTCTTCCATTCATTGGGTCCGGATATGATTCTCCTACAAGAGACCATGTGTAGTACCTATCCTGATTTACTTGCTTTCTCAAAACTCTTACCTTCTTGGGAATTCTGTGCCATCAGTGCTTCTGGCCTCTCGAGTGGGCTCCTTACGACCTGGAACCCACAGAGGGTTAAATGTCGTGATTTTGAGACATGTGCTGGCCTCTTGGTCCAGGCCTCTTTCCATGGTCTTCATACACCCTTAGCCATCCTTAATGTATATGGCCCCTATCGAGATCATGAACTTTTCTAGGAAAAGGCCCACAGAGGGGGCATTCTCAGCACTCTGAATCTTGTATTGGGTGGGGACCTTAACCTGACTCTGAAATCCTTAGAGATTTGGGGGCAGAAGGCTTCTCTTGATCCCCACTCACATCACTTTCTGTCCCTTTTTGACTCGGTGGGACTTGTGGATATTGCTCCTCCTAATGCTGGTCCTACATGGAGGAATGGACATGCAGGTGTTGAGGGCATCAGTAAAAGATTAGATAGATTTTTAATTTCATCCTCCTTGTTCCCATCCTTGGGGGTGCATAGGGTGTGGAGTCATTGTGTCGATATCTCTGACCACTATCCAATTTGCTTCGAATGGAACAAACATAGGGGGTCCTATAACTACCCATTTAAATTTAATCGTTCTTGGCTCAATGATCCAACATTTACTTAGTGGCTATCTCAGAGGTGGCCTACTCTCAAGCCTAGGGACTCTGCTCTCGACCTTAACTCCCTCTATCATAATTTGTGTTCTCTCAAGATGGAAGTAAAGGTTTGGATTAAGGACAAGCAAGCTAAGATGGAATCTGAGTCGAAATATCTTGACAGTGCTATTGTATCCCTTCTTTCGGGATCTACTAATGGTATCCTCTCCATTGAGGACATGGAGTCCTTGACTCTTCTTAGATCTGATAAGAAGAATATATTGGAGCACTATCTGTTGGCTTGGCAACTTAAAAGCAGAACGAAATGCGCACTGTTAGGTGATTCAAACACCAAATATTTCCACATGTTGGCTTTGGGGAGAAGGAACCAGAACTCGATTTGGTCTCTGTATGATGACGATGGTAATTGCTATGAAGATGAGGCAGCTCTTAAAGAACTGGGTCAGACACATTTCGCTCATATTTTCCAAGATGATAGGAATACTTGTTTGCTGGATCAACTTAAGGTTGTCATGCTTTATCCTAAGATGATATTCGATGAGAATGCTTATAGCCTCACTTGCCATGTTACTATGAAGGAAATTGAGTATGCTCTGAAATCTTTTAAAAAAGATAGGAGCCCCGACCCAGATGGTCGGCCTATCGAGTTCTACTTGCACTTTTTCGATCTCATGGGTCATGAATTATTGTCTGTAGTTGATTCAGCCAGGGTATCGGGCTTTATCTCTCCCTCCCTGAACTCGACCTTCCTTGCGCTGATACCTTAAAAAGATAAGCCTTCTCCTTTCACTGATTTTAGGCCCATCTCCTTGTGTAATTTGTTGTATAAACTAATCTCAAAAGTTATTGCTGTCAGGATCAAGCCTTTTCTGGACTCTGCTATCTCCCAGGAACAATATGGCTTCCTAAAGAACCGTCAGATTGTTGAGCCTATTGGTATTGTTTAGGAGACTCTCCATACTGTTAAATCAAAGAATATCAATGCCTTTATCCTCAAACTGGACTTGATTAAGGCTTTTGACCGTGTGAATTGGTATTTTATCCGTCTCATTTTGATCCAGATTGGGGTTCCACTCTTGGTAGTTAATTGGATTATGGGATGCCTCACCTCTGTAAACTTTGTTGTCTTGATCAATGGTACCCCTTCGAAGTTTTTCTCTGCTTCTCATGGCATTATACAAGGCTGTCCTTTATCCCCATTGCTCTTCATCCTTGTTATCAAAGGTCTCAGCCTCTTAATCACTAATGTTAGGGATGATGGTCTCATTCGAGGTATTCATATCTCTTCCTCACTTGTTCTCACCCACCTCCTATTTGTGGATGATGTAATCTTAATGGGTACTGGCAAATTACAGGAATGGATTTCCTTTGATGTTATACTTAGTACCTTCTGCAAGGCCTCTGGGATGTGTATTAGTCTGGAGAAATCTTGCTTTCTGTACAATAATATAGATGCAGATATTTTCATGGACATTGCTAGGGTCCTTCCATATTAGATGGAGCCAATTGTTTCTAGTTTTAAGTACCTTGGTTACTTCATAAAACCATTGGGCTACAGGTTAAGTGATTGGAATTGGCTGATTCAAAAATATGAGAAAAGGATTGGTCACTGGACTCACAAGTTACTCTCATTGGGAGGTCGTTTGATACTTGTACAGTCTGTGCTTTCCAGTATTCTGGTTTATTGGTTGGGATTAGCTCCCATCCCTGTATCTCTCTTGCACAAGCTCAGGAGCATCACATTTGCCTTTCTATGGGGATCAATTGAAAAAAAACCGCAGGTATCATTTGGTTAATTGGCAAAGTCTCACGTGGTCGAAGGAGAATGAGGGCTGGGGGATAAAAAAATTGTACTGGTTCAGCATAGCATTGCATCTTAAGAACTTCTGGTTGGTTCTGATGAACAATGGACTATGGCATCGGGTTCTCACCAATAAATATATGAAACACCTCTCGGTGGTGGCATGGCTCATAGGGAAAAGATTTAGTACTCGTGGGGTCTCTATTATCTGGAAGGGATTTCTTCAAACTCTTCCTTGGTTGGGATGTCATCTTGCTTGGCAGGTGGGAAATGGTAAATATGTATTAATAGGTATTGATCCAGTCATTGGTTTCCCTACCTCTCTCTCTCTTTTGGACAGATTGAGAACCTTCCTAGAGGATCTGGATATCAATACCCTTTCACAGGCTCACAATACTTTACCAGATTCGCAGCATTACTGGTACTTGGTCGAGGATTTGTGTATAGATGGGGTTTGGAAAGATGCCTGGGAAGCATATACGAGGGGTTTGGAACTTTGTGGCTTCAATCATATTTGTGGTCCAACACACTTCCCAGGAAAATTGGATGCTTTATATGGTTGGTATTGAGGAATAAAATACTTACCTGGGATAATCTTCAGAAACGGGGTTGGCTTGGTCCGAGAATATGTGCTCTGTGCAATGCAGATGAGGATTCTGTCCTGCATATATTTTCTCACTACACTATCTGGAAGAATGTCTTTTCTCTCATCTGTGAACATTTCCATTTAACTCCTCCTCCATGATGTGATTCTCTCGTCTTGTTCATTGATAATTGGATGGCAAATTTTTCGAGGCACTCTGCACACAGTAATATTCCTTTCCATATTATGTGGGCCATTTGGAAAGCTCACAACCTATATATATTTTAGGGAAAGAAACTGACTATCCTGAGCATTTTGCACCAGATCTCATATTCTATGCAACTATATTCTCCTCCAACTGTCAAAGTTAAAAAGATCAGAGAGATTGGGCCTCTTCCATGCATGGTCTATCCCTGTGGATTTTTCGATGGGGCTTCTGCAAAAAATGTTGGTGGAGTTGGATACTGCGTGTACCTAAATGAGTCACACTCCTTTGATTTTGCGTTGGGGGTTGGAAATGGCTCCAACACAAAAGCAAAACTGCTCGGCCTATGGGCCCTTCTGCTTACCTCCCATATGATGGGGATTCCCTTAACCCACATATTTGGTGACTCTTCAGTCATCATTAACTGGGCAAAGGGATCTGCTGCTCTTTCCCCTCCAGACCTCTACCATTGGTGCAGGGAAACTTGAAAGCTCTTCACATGCTTCCCTGATCTATCATTCAGCCATATATACCATGAACACAATCGGATTGCAAACCGCCTCTCTAAAACTGCTCTTACTTTGGCTCCGGGTTTTGGCTGCTTCTCAGAATTTTCTGAGGACCTTTTGGTCACATATGATACTTTCCAACTCTTTTGATACTTGTTAGGGGAGCTTACTCCCCTATCTATCGGTTTATTAACTGCTCTTGGAGTGGGCTCTTTTAGTTAGTTGCTCTGATCTCTTTGGCTCACGGTAGATATGGTTTAAAGAGACAGATCCTCTATATGATGAGACAATACACTGATGGGAACTCTTTCTCTGTTGATACGCCATTGTCCCCCTCGCTTCCTCTGGTAGTGACTTATTCTTGTATGAGATGTATACTCTCATGGATGTAACCCATGCTTGGGACGGCGCTATAGATTCCCTTTGATTCTTAATAAGAATAACAAGGACATGCTTTTTTCTTCCTGTAAGAAAAATAAAGAAAAAAAAAGCATTTCCATGTGTAGATTGAATGGGTAGGATTGTCTTGCAAGTTTGAATGGAGAATTTGTGGTTTAAAAAAAAGAAAATATTTTTTTCTTCGAACATTTGAATTCTTACCACATCCTTATATATTTTACCCCATGGGGTTTCTTATTTCACTGAAAATATGCATGTTTAGATGGATGCAAGCCCTTGGTTATCGGATAATATCTCCCACGCATTGATGGTATTTGAGTTGGATTAATACGGGAAAATGGAAGGATTCTAGATTATGCATATGCAAATGTGCTAGCTTGAATAAAGAATTAAATTAAGAAGAAGGTTTGCATTCATGGTATCGAGTCTCTCATTTCCTTTGATATTGTCTACCAAATCTCTGAGTTCCTTTTATATGGTTTACCAAAACTCTTGTTTGGTCCATATTGTTGCTTTGGTATTTTGCTAAAATGAGTTAATTAGAGATGATTGCTATGAATTAATGCAACTATGTGCATATATTTGATATACCAAATTGTACTCTTTTATGTTAAATGTCCTGCAAGAGTTATGAAGGAAGGTTTGGTTTAGATTTTTTTTTTCATGGAAAAAAGTCATATTTTATTTTTCATATGGAAAATTTATACAATCTTAATGTGCTAGAAGTACTCTTCGAATCTTTTAACAAACTTCATGATCTTCAGTCCAAGACTCATGCACATATCTAACTAAAACGTATCAAAGGAAATGTCTTAAAGCACTTTAGAACCAAACAGTTCATACAAATCTACACAATACTTCTTCATAAGCCAAAAACTTCAATAACCAGCATTACCCCATCTTTAACCTTCATATACTTCCAAAATAAAACATATTCCTCCCAAAAAAAATACAAACATCCCACTCGGCTCCATCCAAATTGTTGGATGAATAATGACCAAAAAAACAAAAAAAGCATTCCCTCGATCTTTACAGGAGGATAATTAATACCTGCTTGTCTATTAACAATCAATGCCCAAAGCTAATAGTCCTTACTAGCAGTCTATTTTCTTATCCAAAACATGTGTTACCCCTTCCTTAACTTTTGAAAAAGTAATAGTCCCAACAATGAATTGTAGCCCTTCCTTTGTTAGGGAGTCTGCATAATCAATTTTCTCTCTGAATATGTGACATATTCAGAAAGAATTAAAAGCTCCAGCCAGCTGTTTCATGTGGTTGTCGATACCAAGAAGGTTGAAGGTTGATGTTGTGAAGCCTTTTCTTTTCATTCATAAAATCGATCCAGAACTCAAAATCCCCACACCCACTGAAATATTTAATATCTTCCTCTAATGCTAGCTTGATCAACTCCCGAAGAGCTAAACCTCCATCCTTGTTATTAGTACCGCTCCCACCATTTTCCTTAAAAATGACCGAACAAGATTCATAAATCTTTAGATAACCTCCTAAGCCACAAATATCCTCAGAAAAGGCTCCATAAAAAAAACCCTTGCTACCTTGACCATACAATATATTATTTGGGACCCTCACCTTAGCAGAAGGAAGAATTTCTTTAAAAGAAGACATCAATGCAAGAACTTGACTAGTAACCATGAAATCCAGAATTAGCCTATCTTCAAATATTTTGTCATTTTTCGCTCTCCAAATTTCCCAAACTGTAAAAAAGGGAATGCATCTAAAATATTTTACATCCGTCTTCTCAAATCAATGTCTAAGACTCCTTATGGTAAGACGTCACCATAACAATCAATTCTTGAATCTATTTTTTCTTGTGAATCTTTTTTTTCACCTAAAAAGAGACTTTCTTTGTTGCTATTCAGTCCATTGTTGTCAGAACAATGGAAAAAAGCAAATCTTTATCAGAAAATACATCCAGGCCCAACAAGGTTGTAAAACATATGTGCTCGAAAGAGAAGAAATAAGATACATTCAACTAATGGTAGTCACAATATATAAGGATGATCTAGAAGAAAACAACCTTGAATCTTTACAAACATAATTTTGGTTCACCGAACAATCATTAAGGTTTGAGGTTTATTTTATATAAGATAGGTGAGTTAAACACTTTTACTATTGGTTTAGGCATGATTCCATTTGAAGTTTTATGGTATAATGTCTCATGAAATCCATTATTCATAGAGAATGGTTAGACATGATGGAGTGGATACAAATGATGAAATATTCATGGGGGGGGTTTGCCACAAAATTTCACTAGAGTGTTAAATGGAGGAAGAGGCTTCTGAGGGAATACGCCAAGCATGTTGTCAAGTAAGCTCATGCCAAGAAGGTTGTAATAAATAAAGTGAAAAAGTTCATGTGAAGGGGGCTCAACATCCCAACAAGTTCCATGCATGATATTGGGATAAAAAGGTGAGAGCATATGACCATAAAAAACACAACCACACAATGAAGGGAACATAAGTCAGGATATTGAATTGTTTGATGAGGCCTCTCATATGTGGAAATGTTTTAATTTATTTATTTCATGAATTACTTAGTCTCACATTGAAATTAAACAAGCTGAGATTAAGATAAAATTAAAATGAATCCAAAGTCCACTAAGAAACTCAAAGGTAACTTAGGGTAGATGAAAATTCATAAAAGATATATGTTTTAGGTCGATATAGCTAGTCATCGAAATCCAGAATCAACTCAGAAACAATCCTACACCTTTCCAAGTTAACTACATTTTAGCTTGTCATGGACTCTTGTTGGCATTCTTCGGGAACTTCCCATGCATATTTTTAGCTTTACTAGGTTTTCTAAACACATACAGCTCAATCTAAGCTTTGTAATAATCCAAGAAAATCTTGACGTAGAGTTTGCATGTGAAAGTTATGGCCCCAAGAAGTTGATGTATCAATTATGCTCCTTGAAGGCCATGATCCCTTTTCCATCTTATCTCATCGGGCTAAGGTATTCGATTTTAGGGTTTTATACTTCATATTAAAAGTAAGTTTCAATATTTTGTTATGGGTTGGTTGCTAATGAGCATAACCGATAGATCTCTTCTCAAAGATATGTTATCACTATTCTAGGTAGTTTGTATTGCTTTGCATATTGTAATGTTTTCACTATTTCATTTATCTATATGGTTTGGGTCTTACTATATTATCGCGCTCTTTGTAATATATCCACGTTATTTTGGTTGTTATTGCTATCTTGATTTTGTTCTCAACATAATCTAGATCCACAGTATAAGACAAATTTGTTCTTTGTTTCTTTAAGATGCATGTCCTTTATGAGGTATCGGTATAGGGAGTTGGAATTTGAACTAATCGAGCTTGGCGAATACTTCCACCGCCAACTAGTGGCCTTCCATGGTGGAAAAAAAAAAGAATATGATGGAGTAGTATATCCTATAATGTTGTTCCTCAAGGAATCCATAGGGTGACAAACAAATGAGATATTAGATAATCTCACCTCGATTAAAACAAATTAAAACAAATAACATTATTTTACAAAATTGGGGTATGTGACATACACACCCCCTTAAAATGTAATATCATCCTCGATGTTACTTATTCTTCATCTTCCGAAGTCCCCTGGAACAGATTTGGGTATGCTTCCCGCATCTTACTTTCCAGTTCCCAGGTGGCCTCTTCAGGACTAAGGTGCTTCCATTGCACCTTCACCTCTCCAATGGTGCGGTTCCGCAGTGTAATTTCCCTCCTCCCGAGGATACAGTCTAGTTCCACCAGAATTTCTCCTTCTGGTTCCACCTGTACAATATTCCAATCAACCACATGAGTAGCATAATGAACATACTTCTTTAAAACAGAGATATGAAAAACATTATGTACTTTCAAGTTAGGTGGTAATGCCAGTTGGTAAGCAACTTGACCAATCCTAGATAAAATTTCAAATGGACCACAGTAACGTGGTGCTAACTTTGCACAACTCCCTAGTCTTAGAGAGCTTTTCTTTGGCCTTACCTTGATGAATACATGTTCACCTACCTGGAACTCCTTGGGAGTTCTTTTCAAGTCTGCTTGACTTTTCTGCCGCTCCTGTGCCACCTTCAGATTTCCCTGCACTAGCTTCACAATCTCTTCCATTTCTTTCAACAATTCTGGACCTAACACTAATCTATCTACTGGATTATTCCAAGAGATAGGAGTGTTGCATTTTCGTCCATATAAAATTTCAAATGGACTAAATTTAGCTGATGACTGATAGTTATTATTATATGCAAACTCTGCTAGATGTAAATAATCTTCCCACTTACCTGGCTGATCTTTCACATACATTCTCAATAAATCCTCTCGTACCTGATTCACTCTTTCAGTTTGTCCATCGGTTTGAGGATGGAAGGAAGTACTGAAATTCAATGTTGTATTTAATCCTTTAAACAAGGACTTCCAAAAATTTCCTGTGAATTTAGGATCTCTGTCTGAGATTATAACTTTCGGTACTCCATGTAACCGAAAAATCTGTTTTAAGAAGATATCAGCTATATTGGCAGCCTTGTAAGTAGTTTTAACAGGAATAAAATGTGTTGCCTTGCTTAACTTATCAACCACCACCATAATAGAGTCATTTTGATTCTGATTTCTGGGCAGTCCAGTAATAAAATCTAAGCTAATCACCTCCCATTTCCAGCTAGGAATAGGTAAAGGTTGTAGCAAACCAGCTGGGTGTTGGTGTTCGGTTTTCACCTGTTGACATTCTAAACACCTTGCAATGTATTCAGCTACTTCAGTTTTCATATTTGGCCAAAAATATTCTTTTCTTAGCATGGTTATAGTCTTTTGATAACCTGGGTGACCTGAATATGGTGTTTTGTGAACTTCATCCAGAATTAACAACTTGACCTTAGGCACATTAGGTACATAGAATATATCTTTAAATAATTAAAATTCATTTTCATTTAAACTATAACCTTTTATTAAGCTTTCTGTAGGTTCTTCCTTAGCTATAATTTGCAATTTCTAATAAATTTCATCTTGTTTTACCCCTTCTTTAAGCTGTTCATTTAAATCAGAAGCATAAGTGTTGATTGCTACTGTAAAGTTCAGCTTTGCGTTTCTGCTTAATGCATCAGCCACCTTATTTTCCTTACCCTTTATATGTTGGATTTCGAAATCATATTCGCTTAAGAAAGATAACCACCTAGCTTGTCTAGCATTTAAATTA
Organism: Pseudotsuga menziesii; assembly: GCA_001517045.1. Taxonomy (NCBI): domain Eukaryota; kingdom Viridiplantae; phylum Streptophyta; class Pinopsida; order Pinales; family Pinaceae; genus Pseudotsuga; species Pseudotsuga menziesii. The sequence goes on along the minus strand of LPNX011082022.1, from coordinate 768,361 downwards.
GGCTGATCTAGAAGATATTTCAGTCATTTATTATCAGTCATTAAAATAAATTTTCTGCCGATTAAATGATGTCGCCACATTTTTAAAGCGTGTATTACAGCTGCTAGTTCTAGATCATAAGTCGCGTAATTCTTTTCATGAATTTTTGACTTTCTAGACTCATAGGCAATGACATGCCCTGCTTGAGTCAGAACACCGCCTAAGTTAGCATTACAGGCATCAGTACATACTACGAAATCTTTGTTAGGATCTGTTATTCTTACAATAGGTGCACTAGTCAATAAGGTTTTTAACTTCTTAAAACTTTCTTCACATTTCAGGTTCCAGTCAAATTTCTTTCCTTTCTTTTGTAAGGAAGTTATCGGATTTGCTATCCTTGAAAAGCCTTCAATGAATCTCTGGTAATAACCGATAATTCCCATGAACGACCTAACATCCGTTACATCTTTAGAAACCGACCAATCTTTGATTGCCCGTATCTTTTCAGGATCTACAGAAATCCCTTCCTTAGTCACTACGTGACCTAAGTACTAAATTCCATCCTTAAAGAAGTCACACTTACTAAACTTCGTGAAGAGTTGATGTTCTCGCAACTCTTGCAAAACAATTTTTAGGTGTTCTTTATGTTCTTCTTCCATTTTAGAGTAAATTAGGATGTCATCGATAAACATGACCACAAACTTATCTAAATACTTATGCATTATATTATTCATTAAGCACATAAAGACAGCTGGGGCGTTAGTAAGCCCGAATGGCATTACGAGAAACTCGTAGTGTCCATACCTTGTTCTAAAGGCTGTCTTGAAGATATCTTCATCTTTAATTCTTACTTGATGATATCCTGACCTCAAATCTATCTTTGAAAACACCGTGGCTCCATGGAGTTGATCAAATAGATCATCTATACAGGGCAACATATATCTATTTTTAATAGTCATCTTGTTCAGTTGACGGTAGTCTATGCATAATCGCATAGTTTCGTCTTTCTTTTTAACGAAGATGACCGGTGCTCCCCAAGGAGACACACTAGGTCGAATGTACTTTTGATCAATTAACTCTTTTAATTGTGATTTTAACTCATTAAGTTCTAAAATGTTCATTCGATAAGGGGCCTTTGAACTAGGTACAGCACCTGGTACCAGTTCAATGGTGAAATCCAATTCCCTCCTTGGAGGTAATCCTAGAATTTCTTCTAGGAATACGTCAGTATATTCTTTTAAATCAAGAATATTTTCTATTTTTAACTTATCTGTTTTAGTTTTACCTTCCTCATCTGTAATAGTTACTGCATAGGCTTTACATCATTTTCTAACAGCTCTTTTAAGTTGTAAAGCATAAATCTGCCTTACTATAGTTTTTCTAGGAATACCCTTAACCTTTACTGGTTGTTCATCACTATTTAAGCATGTAAAAGTTTTGTCGTAACAGTTTAAAATTACTTTATGCTATTCTAACCGGTCCATACCAATCAGCAAATCATATGAGCCAAGTGGCAAAACGTTAAGCTTAGCTACAGTTTCAAATTCATCCATACGTAAAACACATTCTTTCACAAAACAGGTTACTTTTCTTTTTGCCCCAGTGCCTAATTGAACTAACCAAGGATTTTCAAACTTATCGACAGACAACTCACATTTTTCCACTATCTGAGGTGCAATATAAATGAGACTAGCTCCTGGATCAATTAAAATGGTTACAAGGGTTTGTTTAATCATACCTTCTACTTCCACCATGGAAGTCTGATAGTCAGCTTGGCGGTTCTCCAAAGCCGCGTTAATTCTGGGCATGCTCCTTGCTAGTTCTCCAACGGTCATCTCCTCCTGTACAGTATGAATATTGCTGACAGTCTTTTTCCAGTTTGGACATACCGAAGCATAGTGCAGGCCATTACATTCCCAGCACTTAACAGGCTCTTTACGTTCAAAACTCTTGGTAAAATTTCCATGGTTATTTGCAGCTTCCTTGCCCTTAAAATTATTTGAATTGTTGGAAGTACCATTCCTATTTCCCTGGAAATTCTTGTTGTTAGAATAATTTTTGGTCTTATTATTCTTGCAATTCCTATGAGGTACAAATTCCTTCTTCTTAAATTCAAGCTGATTGTTATTTTTCTTTGCCTTCCAGTTGGCCAAGCCTTCTTTCTTCCGGTTCTGCTCAAAACAAAAATTAGCCTTCCTCATAGCTTCCTCCAAAGTCTTCGGGTTATCATATTCAATTCTGTCTTTGATATGATACGGTAGACAGCTAAGAAATCGTTGTACTTTAGGTTTCTCGTCTACTAGGTAGGGTACGTACCTAAGTAAACTTAAGAATTTGTTGTTCAAATCCTTCATTGTCATTGAACCTAACTTCAATTCATAAAATTCTTTAGCTCTTTCCTCGTAATATTGCTCAGACAGAAATTTCTTTTTGAAATACCTTTTAAAGGTACTCCAATTAACTTCTTTTTCTCTTACACCCTTAACTCTCTTCAGGTCTTTCCACCATATGTCAGCTTTTCCTGAGAGGTTGTATATTGTCATCCTTGCCTTTAACTGATTAAAGTAATTATAAATATGAAAATATTTCTTCATCCCGGACAACCAGGACTCTGCTTCCTCCCCCTTCTCAATCTCTCCATTAAAAGTTGGGGGCTTTATCTTTTTAAACTCCCCTGAAATTTCCTCATATGGTCTGTATTTCTTCTTTCTGTCATACAAATCCTCTTCACTACTATCAGTAGTAGTATGGTAACTTTGTTGTTCACCAATCCCTTCAGATGATGAACTGCTTTCAATTTTTGCAAGCTTCATCTTTTTGGATTTTCTTTGATGACTAACATCCTCAGATTCTGACCTTTTACTCTTTCCTTCAGTTTGGAACTTTTCTATTAAAATTTGGTTCAATTCTTCCTGAGCCTTTAGGATCCTTTCATTCTCCTTCTTTACTGATTCCATTTCAGTTTTTAAATCTTTTATGGTCTATAACAGCTCTGAGGAGTTAGCAGTCCCCTCTTCTAACATAGGTTCTCTAGGCAAATTTCTTGTTTCTGTATCTGGAGACTCCTCCTGTGCATACTCTCCCAGCTTTTCCATACCTACCCGTTAAACTTCAGAAAAGGAAATTTTCTGTTCTTAACATGAAACAAAATATATGTTAGCATATTATTTTTTTTTTAATTTATTGTTCTATGAAAGCTAGTTGGGTTGCATCAAGGCCTAGTGTTTGAACCTTGTGCTCTGATACCACATGTCAAAACCCCAGAATTTCCGAAAATTTTAAAATTTTGTAAATACAGATAAATTTCGTTAATGCAATCAACTAATTGTTTTAATTAGTTATATGTTAATGATTTCATAATCTGAATTATGTACTTGATTATGTTTATCTTATAGAATAATTCTTTTTCAGTTTAATGACTTGTTTTTCTTTGCGACCACAAGGTGGAACTGTCATGACATTCTGGGCTTAGCTTTTGAGCTAACGCAGAAAGTTTACCTGCTCTTACAGATTACATGTAAGAAAGATGCGGTGCTGCTTGTCAATAATCATTACGCATATAGATATATGTTTGTTGCAAAAATACTAGCTCAGTAAAAGAATATAAATGCTATGCAATTTTCAATGCTTATGAGGTAAAACCAAAAAAATCGTTTTTCTTTTAAAAACGCCATGGAAACGAGATTCAGTCCTATCAGTATTGGGGACATTTGCTTTCTCTCCAGTAGTTATAATTTATAGTTTTTATTGTGTACTAAACTCCTCGATGTTTATCAATGTTTACCATGGTCGTCGTGTGTACGCGTCTTAAATCTTTCTTTACATGCAGGCTAAAAGATGGCAGAATTATTACGTTAGGAGTCTATCTTAAATTGTGAATCTATACCATGTACGTCATGTTAGATTTGATTACCCCATGGAATATGAAAGTAATGCACATAAATAAGGAGTTTTTAAACTTTTATCTTATCTTCCAAAGCTTGGAAAGTTTGAAGGAATTTATCTCTTCGTTCATACAACTATCAATTAAACTAAGATAGTGTGAAAGAACCTAATTCTTCTGCACATAATTTATGCAGATGATATGACCCAGTTAAGGTTATTAAATCATCGAAAGTTATAAGATGTCAACCTTGAGAAATACTATAATGCTTAACCTTTTTGTTTGCAAAATTAATGGTTTAAACAAAGATAATTACTTAAAGGCATTATTGGAATCAATCTCACAAGATAGTTATTTATCAGAACTAGGTTTTATGAATTTCCTTTTTTAGTTATTAAAAGGCATGTTCTTAATGGATTTATAACCATTGAAAGAATGATTATCATGTTAGTATAACCATGGGTAGTAATACGGACCCCTCCCTTGATGAGCTTAAAGGCATAACTTTTATTGTTGAAGAATCTTTTGTTAAAAGGACAAGTGGCTTAACCTTTGCCATACTTGTAATGGTTTGTTGAAAGATTATGTTGCAAAGTATAAATGAATGGGTTATGAAATGGACTGCGCCATAATGGATATAAGGTTTAACCTCGATCTAAGTTTTTATAATCCTTTATTAAGTATATACCAATTGTAATAAGATGGGTCGTATTATTTCCCCACGCGTTTGATGAGTTTTAACACTTAACAATATTACTATTGTCCTATTGTTTATATTTCAGCGTGCAATGCTAGTTGAATTTGGAGTATCAAACTTTACCGAACCTTCGAAACATCATGTGATTGGAGTGATAAATCGCGGGTTGATTGCACACAGTGACTATAGCGATTTACCCACTGCATGCAAATAATTTTAATGAGTACGTGGACTCATCACAGCCAAGTGTTATGTTGTTATAAAGCATGGACGAACCCTAACTTGTTATTCTTCCCTGTTGTTTTCGGCCTCCGGCCGCTCTGCTACTGCGTTGGTAGTCTTGGTTGCTCATCCCGTCGCTCTGCTACTCGTAGCAGGTAGTCTCCCAGCTCGCTTCTTTGTCTCCTGCTCGCTGTGAGCTCACCCTGAACGCTTATAGAGACGAACTGTAATGAACTGATTTCTGCATGAGTTGGGTTGTTGGTTTTCCTCCAGGGTTTGTCCTTTTGGTGCTCGCTCCTTCCGGAATTCTCCAGATTGCAACGTTTTAATCTCCCGCAGCCTGGTAGTGAGTGTCGCGGCCTCACCTCTTGAGACTTATAAGACTTAAGGTTTTGCAGCAAGAGGGTTTTAGGGTTGGAAAAGTTGCAGCCCAAGCGTTATTCCTGCTTGGCTTGTCGCTCCATCTTTTGACCTTCACTGGCCACTGTTGTGTGGGTTAACTCCATTTTTCCTGTGGCAGATGAAGGCTTGGCTTCTCCTCGCATTGTTAGCTGTACTGTTGATTGTGGGTGGTTACGCTTCAGTTAATATTTGAGGTAAGAAGCAAATACTATAACTTCGTTTCTTGTTTTAACACGTTCCAGCTTATATACAGCAAGATATTAACAATTTTAATGTTTGATGTTCCACAGATGTCGACCTGTCCTTTTGCGTGGTTGGTGTGAGGCTGTGGCAACGGCTTGTTCACGAGTAAGCCTTGGATACCCCATGGTTGTTCTTCCTTGTCCGGTCCCTTACGAGACATTTTCTAGTTGTCGTCGTGGCCTACAAAACCCTCGTGGTTTTGGTTTACCTGGGTTACTTGATTCACTGTTTTTAATTGATGTTGAAACCCTTGCTTTATGCGGGGTTTTCTGGCTTAAGCCATGACTGTAAATTTTGGTTTTTATTCTTGTTATTGTGTTTATATATGTAAATGGAAGAAAGGTTGTTAAGCCTCACTCTGTGAATTTTTTGTTGAAGCCGAGAGGCATTAGAAGAGCTTAAACTCTTTGGTTTTACCTCTGCTGTAAATTTTTTATATATTAGGGTTTTACCATAACTTGGCTATATAAACAAATGTATTTATTGTTTCTTTAAATTACTTTAAATTACAATGTACTACTGTAATTTATTTGGTTATTATTTGTATTGTGTAAATGGTTATTTAAGCTCGGTGAATCGAGCATATCTATGTTCTGTTAGTTTATTTCCTGCGCGTTATTGCATTTGAATTTTACCCTGTAATATTATTTAAATATTACCTGCTAGGATAATTGTACATTGTTTTTTTTTTATTAATTTACTTTATTCTAAAAGAATTTGTAAATATTGTTATATAATTTTTAACCTTCAGAATATAAGAATTTCATGTTTTTAGTGTTGTACTTATGTAACTGATAGTTACATCTTTTGAGTACAAGATTTATATTTACTTGATGTTTACTATAATGAGATAAGAATATTACTTTATTTTCATATTAATATTGTTCCTATAATTATATATATTACCTTTATACTTGGTCCATTTAAAGGTATATAATAAGAAAGTGTTTTGTTATTGTATTCTTATACTTTTTACACTAAATAATTTTATAAGAAGTACCTTCAGTATTCCATATTATCCTGTTTATGTTATAATATTATCATTTATGAAATAAAGGAAATAACAACTATTTATGTTCTATATTTGTTAACATTTTATAAAGGATAGGTTAGTAACTGTAGATCTTGTTTAAGCTTAGCTAGATAAAAAAAAATGAATTAATTACATTACCATCCATAAGTAAATTCTGAAACCAACTAGTTTATCTGTAGAATTAAATCAAGATTTTAGCTATTCTTACTCACAGTTTAGTTGATATACATACAGTAGTTAATTATCCTAAGTTGGAAGAAATAAACTGTAAAGTTAAAAGCATTTTTATTTAGTCTAACCCTACTCTATTTTAATTAATATATCCTTTTCTTTTGGTTTCAAATAAGTAATAAGATTGCAAAAATGAATGTTGTAAAGAGAAATGTTTATCTACCAAAACATATTACTATTAATACAATGATATAGCTTATTTTTCCTTACTAATAATGTGACATTTACAGTCTAGGTCTAACCCTACTCTATGTATAGGTTAGTAATTCTTTCTAATAACAGATAAAAGAAAGCATTCTATTATTCAAGCTAACTTCTTATTCTATATTTACATCACACTATCTTCATTTAAATACACCACCTGTGCTAGAGTACGATCTGGATTACTCCAGATGGGGAAAAACACAGGTAGGGTTTGTTTCTCATCAAGAATAATTCCATTACTAAACAAGCTAAGATATTCTATCCTTTGAGTTTTTATACTATAAACTGCAAATGCATCATTCAATTACACATAGATAATAACATAGAAACCAATAAATAGTAGAACCTGTTCTTAAAGCTTGGTCGACAACAGCAATGGGAGGTCGTTCCTTTCTACCAACTCCTGGAGAGCGCTCAAACAGTGACTCCTCAGGACCCCCGATCTTGCTCTGGCCTCCCTGGCTGGAACTAGGTGCAGCAAATAATCAAGTACTAGTCCTAAGACTCAATACCAGTCCTGAACTTGTCAGTCAATTCTCTCAGCTAGCAAGTTGTATCAGATCAAGTTACTGCAGTTCATCTCTTAAACACCTTCCTTACAGTTTTCCCTTTTTCCCAATGAATTCCTTGAAGTGCATTCCACCTGAATGATTCTTCTCTTGGAAAATATCTGAGCAGCCTGAGCTCTCTACATTGGGTACTTTTAAAAGATTGCCTAGGTCTTTTTGGGTTAGTTGTCATTAATTGAGCCACCTGCTTTGATCCCACTTTCTTGGGGGATCATGACCCGGCCAAATGTAGGGAAGTTGCCACCTGCAACATAGGTAGTGTTTGAGGATGCTACCACTTGTCTTTTGCTCTCCACCTAGTTCCTTCCTCCAGTTTGACCAGTAACATTCTTATTAACAACTCTCCCAAGCTGTTGTCTCCACTTTTTATTTATTAAAAATAAAATATTCAGAATTACATTCCACATCTTTTGACTCTGCTGAGTCATTAGTTTCTACTTCGCATTAAATTTAACATAATGTCTTAGGAATCAAATTAAAACAAATAACATTATTTTACAAAATTGGGGTATGTGACAATAATATAGGTCATTAAGAATTTGATGATGTTTCCAACCTTGCACCTTGATCCATACACCAACGATTGGCTAAGCTAGGGACACAAAATATGTGTTAGTTATTAATGTCGCTTTCACTGCAATATCAAGCCTTTTAAAGAGAAGGTATTGTGTGATGTTCTCTTACATCAATGACACTATGACATCAATCCATTTAAATATTGGTAAGTAGTCTTTTATAGTAGGCCCTCAATGGCTCCCTGAGAAGTTGAGGACTATGCTCCATCTTAGAGAACCTCCTCGTCCACCTTTGAATACCCAAGTAGACCACTCTCTTCCTTTAATAAATGATCCCTTAAAAGTACTATGTTATTTTACTGCATATGGGTAATCATTTATAGATGGCCCACTTCATGACATACATTGCACTGAAATGGAAGCTTCCAATAGTTTAGTTTTTGGTGAAAGGTCTACTAGTATCAGACAATGTCAAATATGCCAGTATGCCTTCTTGAATATCTAGTTAGACTAATACCTTGGATATTATTTTATATACACTATCAATCCAAATCTAAGACAATTAATCGACCAATTGAATTACTCACTTTCACCAAGATCCTTTCCTTCCATAGAACTAAAGATAAACCTAGCAGAAGAATCCAATTCATCTAGAAATTCATGGGCTCCTTCCTAAGGTAAAAAGTTGGGTTTTGTAATTTTAAATGAAACCTCTATGGTCCCCAATTCCATTCCTTCCTCACAACCATAGTGATGTCCTCTTCTTCCTTCATGATAAAACATATCCAATCATGCATTAAAAGTTGAAAATTAAGGATATATCTATCATCGAAAGACAATGCTCTTTCAAATAGTTCTTGATCAAATGAGGAGCCTTAACTCTTGATTGAGTGAGTGAGTGCATAAAATATAATATCATAAAAAACCGGGAAAGCCACTGGAATTCATGAATATTGAAGCCCAAATAGTGCAACATAGAATTAAAGAAAATATTATCTAATCAGTTCATCAACCTTGTGCATGCACCCGATTTGTAACTCTTCGAATATTTACAATTAATCTTTTGTATAGAAATAATTCCTCTATATAGAATTAACTGCAATAAACATAAATTAACTGTACAAAATACATAATAGTCTCAATAAGTACAATAAACCCTTTAAATGGTTGCAAACAACTAATAGGTGGAAGTGATTACAAGCATAAGATAAATTATTGAAAAACTGAAAAATATCATATCATCTAGCATAACCCTATTAGCATGATCAATTTACGAGAACAAAGAACTAATTCACACACAAAATGAAAATGAACATGTCCCTGCAATGGAGAAGATTCACGACAAAATTTATAGTAATATACAAATTAAATAAACGAACAAAAGTGCACATGAAATTTAATAAGCTAAAAAAATCAAATAACAATTCTTTATTGTATACAAACAGTCATTAACAACTCTCGGCTTAAATTATGGGCTTCAAAGGTAATTCATTCATCTGATCTCTAATACCAAAGTCCTCTCCTTGCGGAGCCTCCCCTTTTTGTGAGACAAAAGTCTATTTTTATTTCTTTATAGTTTCTATAATTGTACATATTTGGTTGCATCTGTTCATTCTCTGTTGATTATATTACATTAATTTCCTTTTAGGGTTTGTATTTTTCTTTGTGAAAAATAATAATTAATTTTCATTGTTTGCATGATTCTAAAATAGCCTGATTGATACTCTAGTTACTGAGGTAACGCTCACAACCATGATTACTGATGGGTCTAGAACCATCCCCTAAACACTCGCATAGACTGTGCCCAGACTTATGCGTGAAACTTCACTCTGCGAGGGGTCTAAAATGATCATCCTTTCCATCCCTTGGAAACCAAAATCACTGTTGCATGGAGTTATCATTTTTTTTTGATGCTTGGGTGTAACTTAATAACTATGTCCTTATGGTATCCAACACAATGTTGGTTGTGATCCATTTTTTATAATTATCTTGTGATCTAGGAGAGCGACTTCATTAGCGAGTCTATCCACTTAAGTATTATTCTCCCTTTGGACATGAAAGAGATGGGTTTTATATAATCTTAGAAGGAGTTGATTTATTTGCTTTTGTAGACTACCAACCATTTTTTCTGTAAGTTCTTTTCTTTGTCGGTCTTTGGAAACAATGAGTAAGGACTTACCAATAACAACAATGGATGGGATTCCAATAGAGAGAGCTTGATCAAGACTTAGAAACAAAGCATATCTCTCTCCTTGATTGTTGGTGGGTATACCTACACCGCATGAAAAGGTTGAGACTATATTTCCTCTGGGATCCAAAAGAACCCCCTACATTTGTCGCCCCAACAATTTGAGTTTATTAGGGAAACCTTTTTAAATAATTCATTTTTATCCAACAAAGTGTCTAGTTAACCCAATTAGGAATTGTAAATAAAATTTGACATAGATGTCAAATGACAAAATTCACTCAACCAGATGAACGAAACAGTTCTAGAAGGATTGCGAGAATCCATTAATAATGTTGAGTAGGTGAAAACAAGAAGATGAAATTGACACGAAACATCACTCACCAGCTGAGTTAACCCTAACTCCTATTTATTTAAATATAACATTAGTCACAAAGGAAATTTATATGTGGAATTAATGCAAGTTGATGATCGTAAGGAGTATGCAAGGAATGAAGAATGTCAATGAAAACCAATCGTTATTCAAATGATAAGTTGGAGATCAATCGTCCGAAATTTCAAACATGGGAAACATCAGAGAATCCAAGTAAGCATTGGTAATAAGAGAATAAAGAAGCATCATGAATTGTTCTAAGTATATGCTTAAAAGGTACATGAAGAATCAAAGCAAAACCAATGATTTAACAGATAAGCTAGAGAAACCCTAACCAATTGAGTAAATTCTAATGCAACCAACATCAAAAGATAACTGAGTGTTTAACCATGAGACTTCAAACCAGGACTTTAAAATTCGAAGCTAGGATATGGCAATGAAGAAGGTAGGAGTTTCTAGAAAATAGATGGGGGACCTTTCATTTTTTTCTCAAAAATGAAGGGGAAGTTGTTGTGGGCACAACACAAGGTTTTTGGACAGATGAATTAGTAGGTTGTAGCATGAAACCAAATTTCAAAAATTAAAATTTTCTAAGTACTTATCGATACTTTTTTATGATACTTCACTCATAAGGTGATCCTAAGAGGGATTTTTATTATAACATTGAGCACACTACTTTAATCGTGTTTTTAAATTTCCTAACTTATAGAGGAAATAAGGGTCAATTTGGCAATGGCATTACACCATTTGATCTCCCAACAGAGATACCATATACATAAACTAAATGGATCAAGAATACAAACTCAAATAACGAGGGGGAGGGTACCCACCTTAATGCAACTGAGAATTTTGCTACTCATTTGAGGCATCCATAACAAAACAGGGAAGATCCACAACAAAGTACATATGTCTCTAGATATCAACCCACGTTTTTCATCAAACTACAATTCCACACATTTATTTACAATTTGAACAAGTAAGAAATAGAGTATAATAGTGAAATTCCACCACTTCATAACTAGTAGTTGTTTCATCCTTGAATTGTTTGCCACATGGTTGAATATCAAATGGTTTGGCTTCTTGTGGATTTATTTGTGTATAATTTCTCTTAGAGTGACCATAGAATCTCTCACCATTGTCACAGCATTAATCCATTATGATTTAAGGATAAATATGCTTTTGTATATTTCCAGTTCCTTATCTTCATTATTTATGGTAGTCCCAACCCCTAATCATATTTTACTTCTTGGTTTCTCTCAGAGTTGATTATGACTTCCTATACACCCGCAACTCTTGATCTATAATTATAATATTTCAAAAGTAATAATAATAATAATAATTTTATTTTTTTTTATTTTTAATAATAAACTTAATTTTTCAACAACGTAGAGGTGATGCGTTTTTTGGCTTAGCATCATATTACATGGCGTGGAATGATTCTAGCACAATACCATTAGGATACAAGATGACAATGCGATGATGAAACATGATTCATGCTTGATCTGAATGTCATGGTAGTTCATTCAAATGCAACACAATATCAATAAAAAAACTTAAAAAAAACTCAATACAAAATAATCTTTGTGTCGCTCTCAGTGTCTATTGCAAATATAAGATGAGAAGGGAGGGTACTCCCCTCATTTTTTTTCACATGAAGGCATGGGAAAAATATTCTTGGATCTTATAGGGACCTATTGGGACACTCAATAGGACCAAGAAAGGGGTATTTGTTGGGAAACCCCGAATCTCTTGGATGCATAGGTAAATGTTTTGTTAACAACCCCCCCCCCCCCCCCCCCATTTTTAAAAAAATTACATATTTAAAAGAAAATGTGATGTGGTTTTTGAAGATGGGATATGGGTATTGGATTTTAGAGATAATTTTTGGAGAGGGGTTTTATCTTTTCTTTTCCCTTCTACTAATTCCCTCTCTCTTCCTCTTTTCCTCTCCTTTGATTCATTATCCTTCTTCCTCTTTTCCTCTCCTTTGATTCACTCTCCCTCTTCCTCTTCACCTCCTCTTTTTCTTCCCAAATCTTCTCCTCTTTCTATCTTCCTCTTTTTATCCTTCGCTTCCTCTTATAGTTCCTCTCCATATCTCCCTTTCCTCTCTCTCCTCTCCCTCCTCTTCCTCTCCTTACACTCCTCCCTCTTTCTCTTATCCTCTTCACCTCTTTTTTTCTCCCCCCCCCCCACCTCATATTCCTATTCCTCTTTTTCTTCCCACATTCTCATCTCCATCACCCCCCTCTTACTTTTAATCTTTCTCTTTTCCCTCATCTCCCTCTTCCTTTTCTCTTCCTCTCATGCTATAGTCATGCAAGTTCCCTTAGTTCCACTAGAGATTCCCCTACCATTGCAGTCAATTAGATTTTTAATAGGATCTCCTAATGATTCTCTCATTGAGTAAAAGGAGCATGTAAAGAAAAAAATAAATGCATGCTTATAGCATTGTTTTTAGATATATTTTCTACACTTATTAGCACTAACATTCTACCTTTATTATGGTTGGTTCATCTCCTCTTCTCTTAGAAAAAACCAATTGACAAATATAGGAATTGAGTTATGTGCATAAGCCCAAAATCATTTGAATTACAATTATTTGAGATATATGGCCTCAAGTTGAAAGGATGTGGTTGAGACATGTAGCATGGAACAACAATGGAACACGCATTTTCCTTTGCTTGTCTCGTTTGGATTACACACAATGAGATATCACAAGGTTTCTGATTTAAGTATAATGACAAGGGGGGCCAACATTATTTCCCTCTTAATAATTTGGGGTTTCTTAGTTTGCTTCACTCATTTGGGTTATGTGCGACGAGCTAAAATAGGGGAGGAAATACACACACACACACACACAATGTGAAAATAAGATCATGCAAAGAATACACAAGACATATCCACCATAATAAACAACATATTGGATAATCAATATGCTCAAATATTTATTAATATGGAAGTGTGAGTCTTTTCATGGGATCAATCAACCCTATTCACTTTCATATTTGATGTGAATTCCTCTTAATGTCCTAAGCTCAACATACAATAATTCTTCTTCACATCACATAATGAGGAATCCATCTTTATTTATAGAATCACCATACAATACTAACCTCCTAACCATCTAGTGTGTTAACCGAAAAAATTGCTCATATAGCCTACACCATACAAAGACATTCATTTCCTAACTCATCCTACCCCCACGCCTATTAACTTATGTTTTTCTTTCCAAAGCTCCAAAAATATCCTCAAAGGGCTTAAAAACCTACAAAAGAGCTTAAAAATCTCAAAAAGGAGCCAAAAAACTTTAAAAAGGAGGCTTAAATACCCTCAAAGGGATTAAAAACCTCAAAAGGAGCTAAGAAACAAGCGAAAAGGGCTTAAAAAACTAGGTAGGACCCAAAACCCTAACCAAGGGCTAAAAACCCTAAAAGTTCAGAAAAACTATAAATAGAGGGGTGGGGGTCCCCATTACACACATGACTCTTCCTCCGTGTTGTTATTGTGCCCGCATGAGTACCTTGAGAGACCTTCACTCTCAAGCTATTCATCCTCACAACCCCATTTTCCTCCATTTGCTCATTCCCTTGGTGTGTTGAGTCAAAACTCCACCCAATCCCAGCCTATGGAGAGGCATTTTCTGAGTTTGGGCATGGTGCCCCCCTTTCAAACCAGATAGGAAGGTATAATGTCTCATGTTTGTTCTTTCAGTTTGTAGATTGTAGATGTTTAGTATTTGTTTTGTTTTCTAACAGTTTGTTGTAGCTCATTTTTTCATCCATAGACTCTACCCTTTCGTTCTATAGATGGAAGGGAGGTGCATCTTCACGTGGCTAGGGATTTTGTCCAGCTAAAGTTTGGCGACACCACTAGGTCGATCCCACATGATCCCTGGGGTTTAATAGTTTTTTGCAGGTTTTTGAATAGTTGATTAGTCATTTATTTCAAGTTGTCTTTCATTTATGTTCTTGGTCGAGCCCTCATGAGGCTGACCCGAGCCTGTTCAGCCATAGTACCAGTTACTGTCGGTCGTTCTCGGTTCCGATTTTTATTTTTTGCAGTTTACGGGCCCAGTCGCCTATTTAGAGTAAATTTGATCAACAACCCAAGTTATTGAAGTAGGTGCAAAAGGAAATGTACATAATAATCAATTGTAAGAGGAGAGTGTAGGTGAGTAGACCTGAAGATAGGTGATGATGGCAATGATATGATATAGTATAATTGTTCCTTTAAAGGTTCTCGTGGTGGTTGCAAAGCGAAGCTAAAAATATCCAAAAACTTTGAAACTTCACTTGAAATCTTACATTTTTTGTCCTTTTTGTGTGAGAAGTGGTTGAGTTTAATGCTTCTAACAATTTTTTCTTGAAGATGTGCAAATTAAAGTAACAAAATTTTCTCGAAGATATGCAAATCAAAGTTGGGGATGATAATAAGATCTCTGATATGCAAATTAAAGTTGGAGATGATAATAAGATCTCAGAGAGAGAGAGAGAGAGAGAGAGAGAGAGAGAGAGAGAGATGAGGTCTCGAGAAACCCTAGCTAAGGATGATGAGGATGTCCAACTAGTTGACTATTGTGAGGACCCTACTAATGGTGTTGGTGTTTTTGTCTCCTCGGGGAAGTATCATCCTAATGTAACCTTGGAGGTTTATGTCGGGGAATTAAAGGGCAATATGCCAAGAGACACTACAAAACTACCAAATAAAAATTTAGGCTTGGGGGATTTTCGGGTATTTTATGTTGTATCTGTTCAGTCATCTGAATGTGTAAGATCACACATTGTACTTTGTGTACTGGATGAAAAGAGAAGAACCATGTGGAACTGTGTTGATCTTATGGATCCCAATCAGGAAAATTTAATATTATATGAGTTACAAACGAGTCTCTAATTTTATTCAATCCTTGGAAGGTAGAGGATTCCTTTTGGAATCAATTTTCTATGGAAGTTGCACATGGGAGGGGTCATGGTGAGTGTATTGCACCTCTAAAAGTTGTAGATTTAGTGAGGGAAGGTGGTTTCATTAGAAGTGGATTTGATTTGCCATGTTTGGTGGTGGTATTGGGTATGTGTTATATTCTCTACATGCCTACCCACCTTCTGGAAGGGGTTCGGGGGCTGCCCCTCGAATGAAGGGAGGCCAGGTGGGATTTTTTATTGTTTTTGCCTCATTTTTTGGTTGTTTTTTGGCCAATTTTTTTCAAACCATTGTAATCTAATTTTGGTTTTGAATTAGGGTTTCGAAGGTTGGTGAATTCTTATATATTGTATTGTAAACGATTGAAATAATACAATGAAAAAAGAAACAAAGGGAGTGGTGAATATCTAAGTTAGGATTTTTTTTTCCCTTCAGGGTTTCCAGGTTAAATTTTTGTGTATTGTGTGAATGCCATTGTTTGCTTTATGTTTTTCTAAAGGATTGTATGCATTGTTACACTCAAACATGTTTATAATTTTGAATTGGTATCAAAGCAATATTTGGCTTCAAGGGGACACCTTTCTTGCTGAGGGTTTAGCTCAGTCCTTGGGTATGTAATAAACCTAGTTTTAGTGGGAGCTTTGTAGGGGTGATTCTTTTGTTGAAAGAGTTGTGTGTAGCCTAGAGTGGAAATAGAAAAAATTAATGGATAATTTTTTGAGCTATGGAAGCTCAAGATGGGGGATCTTCTAGTAGACAAGGAATAATGGGGAGGCATGGATCCAACAAAAGCTACTGCTATGTTGAAAGAAGATTGGGATGAGTTAGATAGAAAGGTAAGGAATATGATTCATCGTTGTCTCTTGGATTTGGTACTATTGAATGTCTTTGGCGAAGACACTGCAAAGAAGTTATGGGAAAAATTAGGGATTATGTATCAATCTAAGTCCTTAGTAAATAATTTGTTTCTACAAAAAAAATTATCATCTCAGGATGGAAGATGGTGTCTCTGTGACAGAGCATCTAAATGTGTTCAATACTCTGGTAATTCAACTAACCTCGATTGATATTAAGATGGAGGAAAAAGAGAAGTGTACTACCTTGTTGTGTTCTCTACCAATCTCTTCAGAAAATATGGCTGTAGCAATAAGTAGTGCTACTTACTCCACATTGAAGTTTGAGGATGTAGTTGCATCCCTGTTATAATAGGAAATGAGGAAAAAAATCCATGGAAAATCGTAGCACTAATGCCTTATTAGTGAGAGGTCATCCCAAAGACCAGAGATATAGGTTTATAGGGGGGAGATCTATATATAGGGGAAGGCCTAAATATCTAGGAGAATCTTTGAAGAAATTATGTTGGAAATGCGGTAAGGCTTGGCATTATAAGAAAAGTTGTAGATCAAAAAGTGTTAAAAGAGTTATAAGGTCGGAGGATAATCCATCCATAGAAGGAAATTCCTCCTCAAAAGAAGGAAGGGATGTGTACTTGACTTCTACAAGTACACAACCAAGAAGCGATGATTGGTTGATTGACTCATGTGCCTCTTTCCATATGACTCTTAATAGGGAGTGGTTCTATGAGTATTAAAGGTATAATAGAGGGGATGTCCTCCTAGGAGACTATTCACCGTCCAAAGTCATAGGGCATGGAAAAGTGAAGTTATTTCTAAAGGATAGAAGGATTATAACCCTTTTCGGTGTTTTGCACATGCCAGATCTGGCCAAAAACCTAATATATGGCACAATGAGTGGTGTTGGTGTAAATACTATATTTGAAAAATATAGATGTAAAATGGTTTGAGGAGAAATGGTTTTGATGAGGGGAGTTCAGTGTGGAACTCTGTACAAGCTATTCGAAATCACTTTCACTAATGGGTGTAACAACTATATTGTTCCTAAGAATAAATATGAGGTTTTCAGTAAATTTAAGGCTCTTGTGGAAAACCAAATAGGAAGGAAAATGAAAGTGTTGAGAACTGACAATGGAGGTGAATTTTGTGTTAAATATTTTGATCAATTCTACAAATAGTGAGGTATAACACGACAAAATACAACTCCATATATACCCCAACAGAATGGGGTTGTAGAAAGGATGAGCAGGGCGCTGATGGAGAAGGTGAGGAGTATGCTCTGTGGTACAAGGCTAGCACAAGAATTCTAGGTTGAAGTTGTAGGTACTGCATGTTATCTAAAGAATAGATCACCCAAATATGCGTTGGTTAACAAGACTCATCATCAGCTATGGTATGGTAAGAAGTAGATATGTAATATTTTTGTGCGTGTTCTTAAGGAGAAAAGGATCAAGTTGGATAATAAAGCAGAGAAATGTATATTTATTGGATACAAAGATGGACTAAAAGGTTGCAAACTATGGAATCCTATAACAAGGAAAACAATGCATAGTTGAGATGTGGTCTTCATAGAACTTGAGAGCACTTCCAAGAATGAAGATGAGTCAAAAGAAAAAGGACTAGAGAAAATGGAGTTTGAGATTAAGGATGAATGATCTGATTCAATCTGAATGGGATGATGAGATGGAACCATAGACTCTAGTTTTGAGGAGTTCTGGTTGTGCAAGGAGGCTAGCTGAAAGGTACACTCCACACAATTCTTGTTATGGTTTGTCTTATTTGTTATTAATGATGAACCTATATATGTTAATAGGTAGTTAATTTTGAAGAGTGCAAACTCTACAAGAAGGCCATGGGGGAAGAAATGGAAGCCTCGGAGGAAATGAAGCCTAGGAGTTGGTAGAATTGCTTGATGGAATGAAATCTATTTATAGCAAATGGGTGTTCAAAAAGAAATCGAACACATTAGGAAAAGTCAAGAAGTACAAGGCTCGACTAGTAGTAAAGGGTTATTCTCAAGTAGAGGGAATTGAATTTGGTTATATATTTTCCCCTGTTGCAAAATTGACTTCCATTAGATTTATATTGTCTCTTGCTAGAATATTTGATCTGGATGTAAAACAACATTCCTACATGGGGACCCGGAAGAACAAATATACATGAAGCAATATGAAGGATTTATAGTAAAGGGTAAGGAGGAGTTGGTTTATTGCCTGAAGAAGTCCCTCTATGATCTAAACCAGTCTCCAAGAATGTGGTACTAGAAGTTCGACACATACATATTAGGACTGGGATTTGTGAGAAACAAAGTTGATGATTGTGATTATTGCAAGCACATTGGAAAATATTTTGTTTGTGTAGTGTTGTATGTCGATGACATGTTGTTGGTTGGAAACAACATGGAGGTTGCCAAGGAGGTGAAATCACAACTATCCTTCAAGTTCAACATGAAGGGTCTTAGTGCTACCAATTTCATCTTGGGGATGGGGATAAAAAGAAATCGTGCAAAATGGAAATTTTGGTTCAACCAGAGAAAGTATGTTGAGACAATATTACACAGGTTTAATATGTAGGAATGTAAACTAGTATAAGTTCTTAATCATGTACAAGTAAGTTTATTTGCATAACAGTGTACCAAGACTGAAGAAGAAGGAGAATACATGTCTCATGTTCCTTATGCTATTGCAATTGGAAGTTTTATGTATATCATGGTATGCACTGGACTAAACATTGCCCATGCAGTGGGAGTTTTGAGTAGGTATATGTCAAAACTAGGATAGTAGCATTGGACAATTGTAAATAGGGTGTTCAAGTATTTGTGTGGAACTACATATAGTGCCATCTATTATGAAGGAAGAGTTGGACATGACAAAGATTTAAATGTACATGTATTTTTTGTTGTTGACTAGGCTAGAGATATGGTTCATAGAATATCTACATGTGGGTATGTGTTTAACCTATTTGGAGGTGCTATTAGTTGGATGCATAAGAAAAAAATTGTAGTGGCAATCAACTATACAAGTTGAATACATTGCAACCACTCATGTAAGTAAAAAGGTTGTATGATTGCAGAGATTGTGTTTAAACATTGGGTTTGAACAACAAGCTATGAGGTTAGCTTGTGACATTCAAGTGCAATCTTCTTGGCCAAGAACCCTGCTTATCACTAAAAAACGAGGCATTTGTATCCTTTGTTGTTCTTATCAATGGAGAAGGCTCCCAAATACAAATCCTCGAGAGGGTTGAGACATCGAATACACTATCTCTCCTTATCTATTTCTATTGAAAACTAAGAAGTCTATTTAGGAGGCAAGGATGTTAAGAAGTATTTATGACATAGAGATAGGGGGTTTAGAACACTCGACACATCTATTATTTATTGATGATGTACTTCCATTTTCAAATGGATTTGAAGGTTAAGGGAGAGATATCCAAGAGATTCTCAAGTTATTTTGTAAGGCTATTGGCATGGAAATCAATTGTCATGAGTCATCTATTTGTTTTAATGCCTTGCGAGATCTAGCGAAACATAATTTAAAGAATTTGTTTCCTTTTTAATGTTTTGGATATGCATGAGGGGTTCAAGTATATAGGTTTTACACTAAAGGAGAACTCATATGGAAAAAGAGATAGGAAATGGTTACGAAGCAAAATAATAAGTAGGATATTTGCTTGGTTCAATAGGAATCTTTCAAGGGGTGGGAGACTGACAATGGTCAAGTGTGCTTTAGAATCAATTATAGTGTATTTGCATTCTTTGGCTCGTATTCAAAAGGGGGTTTTGGAGAAAATAAGGATTACATGTTTTAACTTCATTTGGAGGGAATCAAATGACAAAGCGGGTTTCCATCTAGCTAAGTGGCAATCTATTACTAAACCCAAGGAGGAAGGTTGATGGTAATTGAAACACATTCATGTATTTGACAAATCACTTGCAACAAAAATCCTATGGAACTTGATCACAAAATACAATCTCTAGAAACATATTATTATTCACTCAATGATTGGATTAGGAATGAGAGAGAATATTCAAAATGTTCTAACCAGTGGAAAGCTCTAGTTTTAGCATTTCCTGTTATTGGTGATTTCTTTTCTTGGCAGGTTGGAAATGGTTCTCAGGTCAAATTGGGATTCAATACCCTTATGGGATATGACAACTAGATTTTTCTTCCACTAGATTTAATTCAACATCTCTAGGATATGAGATTCTTTACATTAAACCAAGTTGTGGGCATTGATACATTGATAGATGGAGTCGAGGGTGGAGGTCTTATATTTCATTACAAAATGTGGATGAGTAGGCAACTTTTTTGTGAAGGCTTTATGTCTGAACTCAAAAGATGCCGTATTCATATTAGGGATAAGCAAGGTTGTATGGTCTTGTATAAGAATAAGGATGTAGATAGATATCCAACTGGGCATGGATATTATGTGATGCAGTCCTTCGTTGATGGTGACCCTAATTGGCAATGGACCAAAATATTAAAGGTAATGGTTTGCAATAAAACGAAGATATCATGCGGTTAGCTCTAGAAACAAAGTATTGACATGGAAGATACTACAATGTAGAAACAAACATGGTCCATACATTTGTATTTTCTACAATAAGGATTTAGAGACAACCATGCATTTAGCAATTAAGTGTCCATTTGCACTTCAACTTTGGAAAGATGTAAGGACAATGGTTGGGTTTACATAATATTTGGATAAGAAACAATGTCGAGGAATGTCTCCACTCTTGGTTTTGCGAAAGGGAACAAAATACAAAGTTGTTCTTTTTTCGTCTTGTCGGGTATTTGGCTAGCATGGAACTCCTTGCTATTTAAAATTAGATTCATTCAAACATTCTAGGTTTTTACACAAGTATCCTCTATATTTCAATTTTGGAAAATGAATAAAAAACACAAAATCCCAAGGCAAATAGGTGAGATTTTGATAGAAAAAAAGTAAACCTTGGCTTTTTGGATGGGGTGTGGGAAGATTAAGATCATGGTTGTGGGATTGGTGACATTCTTTTTTGCACTGATATAGTCTTTATGAAGTTCAAAGCTAATGTGGGGAAAGGAACAATTAATTCTATAGAATTTTTGGCTTTAAGAGAATTATTAAAGATGGCGCATACTAAAAGTTTGCATTCACTTTGGTTTTATAAGAATTCTAAGTAAATCGTTAATTGAATGAAAAATAAGCATTATACTCACAATATTTCTTTCTTTGTTTCACATATCATCTTATTTGAAAGAGATTGCTAGCCTATTTGATAACATTACTTTCTCCCACATTAATGGAGTCAATGCATTATCTAAAAAGGGTATATATGGTGTTCCAAAACTCTATTTTTTACATAATCTTTAGCAAACCGTTGCTAAAATATAATTTGATATTGTAATTTTACAATGATTGATTCTTAATTTTGATGTTTTGTATTTGAAATATATATGTTTTATTAATGCTAAGAAAATGTTATTTCAACATTGTAACGATTTTTTTATTATCAAAACCTTTTTCGAAAAATGCATATATAATTATTGAGATCAACTTTTTTGCTGTTTTGTATTTGAAATATGTATTATATATTAATTTGTTAAGAAAATGGTAAATAACATCGTAACGATTTTTTTATTATCAAAACCTTCTTCGAAAAATGCATATATCATTATTGAGATCAACTTTTTTATGCTAGAGGATAAGGTCATCCTTGTTGACTATATAACATCTTCACATGTACATTCACAAAAAGAAATTGGTTAAAGTCATCCTTGTTGACTATATAACATCCTTACATGTACATTAAGGAAAAGAAATTTCATTATGTTGAAATGCAAAAAGTGATTTTTTTTCCTCCACAAGGAAAGACAAGCTTTAAACACAACATTAGCTTGAACATGGAAAGATAGGATTAAGTTTCATCCACAAAATCTCAAACAATACCATAAAGCATGAAAATAAAATATAATATAAAAAACTTAACTTCTACACAAATGTATATGTGTAATCGAGAGGCATTTTCAGTGGTGGGGAACCATTTTGGGCATTTCTTTTATGTGGAAGAAGGGTTTTTCTAGGAGAAAAATAGCAGTTCCTTGTTATTTATCTAAACCAAAGGAAACCTTTGTGCATCAGCAAAGAGTACAATTAGAGGCAAACAATACACAACAAATATCATGTACACAGTCATCTCTCAAATATACAGATAGGAGTCCCAAAGAAGTATTCAACAAGAAATGAGGCCTAGTGCCACATAAGAGTACAATGATAAAGAACAGGCCACATCTTGGGTCATAAACTCAGTCACATCTCCAACAAAACAATAAGAAGTATTGATCCACCCAATGAGGAGGCAATAATGTAATCTTCTAATCTCCCTCTCGAATCAGCTCAGCAATCAACATTCAAATCCAAACAGACTAGTTGTTCTAAGGAGGCACTCAGCTAGGATAAAAAAACTTCAAGAATGGGGGCCCCGCCACCCAAATCATCAAAGATGATAGCTCAAAAAATAGTCCCAAGAAGATAGGGGAAAAGTCATACTCAAAAGAGCTGAACTAAGCCATGCCAAAGGCATACTCCCTCAATAAATTCCAAGTGATATAAGATCCCAGATGGTAAATGGAGTGCTTCCTTAGAAAGGTTGTCCGCTTGGACATTGAATTCTCTGAAGACATGAGTTGTTTCAAGATGGATAAAGTAAGCTTTGAGGGTCATAATCTCATGACATCAGCTTGCCAAATCCAGAGTCTCCAAGGAAGCCTTTCCATTAAACCAGTTAATGATTGTCGAAGAGGTTATTGAAAGGTGTGGACAAGCGGACTGGCCACATGTTGGTTGAGATTTATATGTCTTGGGTCTTGTTGGACCATATCAAGATTGATTGGCGATGTTGTTCTGAAATTTAGGCCCTTAGATTATTGGGGTGTTTTGTTATGCTCTTTTCGGTGTAAAGAGGAAGGTCACTTGTGGAAGCAGTGTTTGGCTTTTAGTTTAAATTCGGGTTATGATGATTTAGATGATAACTTTTTGAATGGTCATATGAGGATTGTAGTGATCCAAAAGATTCAAATACCTGAAGGGCAGAGCAATGGTTGAAGGTATTTCATTTGGGGTTTGCTTCTTCCTCTAAAGACTCTTGTATTTTGGATAAGCTTAGAAATCTAAATCCTATTCCTTTTACTACTCTAAATGATTTGGAACCAACCTTTGTTGATGCCCTTGAATTTTCTAAGATTGAAGTGGGGGAATGGGCAAGGGATGGTCGCTGTTCTGAAGGGTCGATGGTTGAATCCTTGGGGGTTGGGATTTGTGGTGAGGGGATTGATGCAGTGGGGGTGGGGGTTATTTATGTTGTTAATGGTGTTGCAGATCGGGGCCCTTGGGTTGAAAGGAACTGAGACCCATTGCAACATTCTTCTCCGACCTTGTTGGGTTATTACTTGGGAAACCTTATGCCATTGTTGGCAAATGGGATACCCTCTCCTAGTTCTACCATTATTATATTTGATACTAGTGGGGAACCTATTAATGGGGTTATGGGACCATCACTTCCTTCCCGGTCGATGATTCCCCTCTTGGTGCCATCTTACAATGATATGGTTAAAAAGACTCATGTTCATACTTTCCTCGGTAGTCTGCCAAAGTTAAACCCAACTAGATCTCTGGGTTAGGAGAAATTGGGTTTGCACCCTTCATCATCTACACCTCTGGGTGACTCTATGAAGGTTTCACTAAAAGGTGCTCTTAAGGGAGGCCTTTAGCAGGTTTTCTTTGCTTTAAATACCATGACTGCTTGCAAAGGCCTCCAATAACAGTTTGATTCACCTGATGATGTGATAGGTATACCTACTCCTGGTGTTGTTCTCTCTTCTGGTTCTCAGGCTCTTAGAGATCAAATGGCCCTGGCAAGATGTAAGAAATGACCATTATGTCCCTTAACATCCATGGAGTAGCGGGGTGCTCCCAGTATTTATCCCTTCAGATAATCTTGGAAAATAATCGTTTGGATATCACACTTATTCGGGAGACTATAGCCAGTGGCGACATGGCTCATCAGTTATTCTCTAAACTCCTTCAGGGGTAGGAGGTGTGCACACTAGATGGTTATGGGTTGTTGAGGGGGTTACTATCGACTTGGAACCCTCGGTTTGCCACATTTTATTCTTTTAATATTTCAGTTGGGATCCTACTTTGTGGTTGCATTTTGGGGATTGAGGAAGAAGTTCATTTAGTTAATTGCTATGGACCATGTTTCGAGCGTAGGACTTTTTGGGAACAAGTGGTGGGTGACGGTGTTCTTGGTCTACCAAATTTGATTTCGGGTGGTGACCTCAATTTTACCTTGAAACTTTCTAAATTTTGGGACCATAGGCCTTGTTTGGACCCTCTATGTTATTTTTTCAATGGAAAATTTCAAATTTGGGGGCTTATTGATGTTCTACCTACTCCATCGATTCCTACTTGGCATAATAATAGCCAGGGTAATGATGGGGTCACCAAATGTCTTGACATATTTATGGTATCGAAATCACTGATTGATTCTCTCTTCAAACACCACTCTTTGGTGGAATCATCCTCGGTCTCAAATCATTCTCCCATTTTCCTTCAACTTGACATCTCAGCTATTAACGTTCATTATCCTTTTGAATTCAATCATGTCTGGCTTGAGGATCCTGACTTCAAATCGATTATAAGGATAGAATGGGATCGCTTGATGGGTTTGGGTGGCTCATCAACCATGGATCGAATAGTATATAAATTAAAATGTTTAAAATCAGTGGTATCTTCCTGGGAAAGAGCTAAGAAGATGGAATTGAAGAAAGAGTTGATCTCTTGTGAATTGGAAATTGAAACTTTACATAAGTCTAGTGGCCGTGGTGTTTTTTCTTCTGGTGAGCAAGATAACTTGTTGATCCTTGAAGGTAAAAAATTACAGATTCTAAAAGTGGAGAAGAAGACCCAATGTCTAAAAAGTCAGGCAACTTGGTTGTCTCAGGGTGACTCGAATACCAAGTACTTCTATTGATTTGTTAAAGGTAGGCACATCCAAAACTCTATTTGAGAGTTACATAAATTAGAGTGGAATATCCTTTCAAGCCAGAAACTATTGGCTGATGAAGTCGTTCATCATTTTCATGATATTTTTAGAGATCTTGGTTTAACTTCTATCATTGATCAAATTAATATTATCCAAAAATTTCCTAGATTTTTCTGTGATAGTGAAGGAGCTAGGCATTGTTGAGCCTATCTCGCTGGAGGATATCAAATATGTTCTCTCTAATTTTTCTAGATCCAAGAGTCTTGGTCCTTACGGATGGACATTGGAATTATTTTATATATTTTTTGATTTCATGGGTCTGAATATTTTGGATGCTAGGACTACTAGTCGGATCTCTAGTGCACTTACTCGACATTTATTGCTCTTATTCCTAAATGTTCGCAACCATATACATTTAATGGATTTCATTCGATTTCTTTGTGCAACCTGGTCTACAAGATCATATCCAAGATCATTGCTTGCAGGTTAAAACCTTTTTTGTCTAAATACATATTGGGGGAGCAATTTGGTTTCCTTGGGTACAAACAAATCTTGGATGTTATAGGTGTGGCTTAGGAGACTTTTCGCAGTATTAAATATAAGAAGATGCATGCTTTGGTTCTCAAATTGGATATGGTTAAGGCATATGATAGGGTGGATCGAGGTTTTTTGCGATTGGTCCTTATTCAAATTGGACTTAGTCTGGATGCTACAAATTGGGTGATGGCATGTGTGAGTTTTGCTAATTATGTTGTTTTACTTAATGGTGCACCCACTATTTTTTTCAAAGGTTCCATAGGCATCCTACAAGGATGCCCATTATCAACTTTATTACTCCTCCTCATCATTGAAGGGTTGAGTCAATTAATTGAATCCCATAAATTGGATGGAAATCTAAAAGTTGTTAAGGTTTCAACCTTAGTAAGGATCACCCACCTCCTTTTTGTGGATGGACGATGTCATGATTTAGTAAGGATCACCCACCTCCTTTTTGTGGATGGACGATGTCATGATTTAGTAAGGATCACCCACCTCCTTTTTGTGGATGGACGATGTCATGATTTTTGGGGCTGGTAAGGTGGAGGCATGGATGATATATAAGGATATTTTGGATTCATTATGCAAGGCGACGGGTATGGTTATCAATTACTCAAAGTTTGTTTTCTTAGAGCATGAAGTTGATAGAGATGTTCTTCTTTCAATTAGCCAAGTGTTGCCATATAGCGTGTCTCCTCTTAGTGATGGAAATAAATACTTGGGGTTTTACATAAAACCCAACAACCATTCAGTTGGGGATTGGCAGTGGTTATTGAAGAGATTCGACAAGTGGTTGAACCATTGGGGTATGAGGTGGCTATCTGTGGGGGGTCGCTTGACATTGGTGAAGTTAGTTTTGGTAAATCTCCTAATCTATTGGTTCTCTTTGTGCAAAATTCTGAAATCTGTACTTTTGGGAATCATGCGTAGAGTGTTCAAATTTCTTT
The DNA here is from genome assembly GCA_001517045.1 of Pseudotsuga menziesii. Lineage (NCBI taxonomy): Eukaryota > Viridiplantae > Streptophyta > Pinopsida > Pinales > Pinaceae > Pseudotsuga > Pseudotsuga menziesii. Next base: position 741,539 of record LPNX011082022.1, on the reverse strand, counting down.
GGTATGGGACCCATGACAAATCTAAATTTCATCTAGTCAATTGGGTTACTTTGTCCATTCCAAAGTCTTTAGGGGTATAGGAGATTAAGAATTTTCCTTTGTTTGCACAGGCTTTGGCTGCTAAAATGTAATGTCCTCATTTGATTAGGCATTGAGGACCAAAACCGCTAACCTATGTGATTCCTGTGGGTTCGAGCGGTTACTAATAGTTAGGGAATCAACTGAACGCTGATGCCATCTACAAAAAATCTAGGGCATCAATATGATATCACCACTTGGTCAAAGAGGGCCACCTGAGCCAAAGGCCACTGACATGCATGACATCTAAGCATAATTTAATGATGCATGCACCCATTTAAGTATCCATGCGCATGCATGCAAGTCAACTGCAAATTAGAAGTTAAAGTGACCTAATTAGGTCAAAGTTAGGGTTTTCACTGTTGAAAGTTATAAAAGAAAGATAAAGTGAATGGAGACTTCACTTTTGGATTATTATTATTTTGGAGCTCTTGAGAAGTAGCACAGCATGCGGCCACAACAGTTGGGGTTCGAACCGACGTCTTCAGCTAATGAGATTTCGGCAGTGAGACATTTGCCCTAGTCTCCTTCAGGATAAACCATCCAGGTTTGTCACTGTATCTATTGCATTCATCATTATTCAATATTCCAGTATAAGTTCGAAGGTTATTGCAGATTCATCTGTACAACTAGGGGCATTTAGTTGGGAAAACCTTAGTCATTCACCAAGACTCCGGATCACTATATTTCTTCTGCATGCGGCCTGCATCCTCATTGATAGAATCACTCTACTGGATTGGGTGATTATCAACTGTCATATTGTCCATCCGGGGCAACTAGCAGCAGTTTACAGAGTTGTGGAGGTGTGAGCAGCAGACTGGGAGATCAATTCGCTACGGCCTCTGGGAGGTCAAAACCCTTGCATGCTCCAGCCATCCTATCCGACACTGGCATACCTTCCTTTCGACTTATTTCCAACTGAAACTGAGCATCCCTTCAGCAAAAATGTCACACTTGTTTGATTCATCCATCCGGGGGTATTGCAACAGAAACAAGGTTATTTCTTCACCAGCTCAGCTCATCTTGCATGCGTATTCTCTCTGGAGCACATTCAGTCGGCTTATCAGAGATAAGTGTTCATTCTATCCTGCAAACCCTAACCCTAATTTCAGCTATAAAATAGGGAATTTTTGCATGCCCAGCTATTTTAGTAAAATTGCATAGAAATAGAAAATATCATGATTTGGGATATTACAGTGCTATCAGAGCTATCTTCTTGGCCAGCTGTGGGCTTGAGAAATGAAAAGTAGATGAATACAGAAGAGGACCCTTTTGTAACCTATAGGAAAAGAAGGAGTAGGTATACGGAGGATTGTGAGGATATCCAACTGGAAGATATCAGTTCAGACATGGAACCAACATGTATACACTCTGACAGGGGGAAAGGAACGAGGGAAGATGAAGACAGGATGGAGTTTCACAACTTAGTATCTGCATTGCAAGACTTAGCCAAAGGGGAAAAAGATGTACTCAATGCAATTAACAGATTATCGGCGAAACCAGAACTAGGTAACAACAGTACCCCTCCCTCACCAGTAGACAGAGGGTCTACAAGCAGCAGCAGGAAGGTCACGTATACCAATATACAGAATACACCGCATATATATAGCAGACCTTCCAATAGGCCTACTATGCCTCACTTCTTGGCAGATGCGGTAGGAGGTCCAGTCATGCAGGTAGAGCCTAGCGAACCCTTTGGGTTTATTTGTAGGAATATAGAGACTTATGGGATGAGTTTCATGCAGCTATGTCTTTTTCAGATTTTTGCAACATGAAGAGTAGGAACAGGCACCCGAATTTCAACAAGGGATTCAATCACAACTATGAATTGCAGAAAACCTTAGGCAGGTTGACCATTCCAAACTTTGACGGGACTCGCGGAGGATCAACACAGATATGGGTTCAAAATTTGGATACCTATTTCCAACTCAATCCCATGACAGAGACATATGCCATTAAATTGGACACACTCCACCTAGATGGAGAAGCTCACGAGTGGTGGTACCACGGATTAGTGACATTGGGTCACAACACCATACACTCCTACGGTGAGTTCACTTAGAATCTCATGGAGAGGTTTGACAAGAAGGATCTAGAGATACATTTTAGGGAGTTGTCTCAACTCAAACAAACAGGTAGTGCAGAAGCTTTCATCTCATAATTCTAGAGGATAGCAGTCATGGTAACATATGTGTTAGAGAGTAGGTTGACGATGTTATTCACTGAGGCCCTAACAGAGCCACTACGGGGATGGGTGAAAGCATACAAACCCCCCACTCTACAGGATGCCATTAGCAGACCCAGAGATCTCCAGGATTCAGTTCCGAAGAACAGGTTCCCTCTCAAAACCAACTTTCCTGTTAGGGACAAGGAAAAGAAACCTTTCCAGCAGGATGTTCCCAAGAAAACATGGTTAGACGAGGACACTAGAAAAGACTTAAGGCGGAATAAATTATGTTTCACTTGTCAGGAACCATGGGTGCCAGGGCACAAGTGTGCAAGGAAGGTGAAGGCTCACTACATCGAAGTGTATTCGGATAGTGACGAGGAGGACTATGAGCAGGGAGCCACAGAAGAACTACGGGTAGCTGAGGAAGAATCACTCCAGGGTGATACACCAGAGGGAGTCATTGCTACATTATCTGGAGTACTAAGATTCCATACTCTCAGGGTCAAAGGAGTAGTACAGGGTCACAGAGTAGGAGTATTGATTGATGAGGGAGCAACCCATAATTTCATTGACTCCGCTTGGGTAGCCAAGAGGGGTATTCATACCGAGAAGTTCGAAGGATTTACTATAGCAGTAGCTGGGAACTCCATCATGGAGTGCAACTACTGGATTCCAAAATTGAATGTCACATTAGGTAAGTATTAGATGATAGATTCAGTTTATGTAGTACATGTATCAGATACTCATGTAGTATTGGGTGTTCAGTGGATTTATTAAATAGGGAAATATACTACAGACTACCGGGCAATGGAAATGGAATTCCAGGGGCCAGACGGCAAACGGGTAGTTTTGAGGGGCATGAACACTTATCCCCCAAAATCGGTCTCGTCACAGAGAATGGAGGCAGTACTCAGACAGGATGACATTGAATGGGCTGCATAATGTTTTGTCACCTTTAGGAAACCTCCAGAAACCAGCACACAACACCCAAGTGATATTCAGGCCTTGTTACAGAAGCACGAAAAGGTATTTTGGGACCTTCCATCAGATAGACCGCCAGACTGGGGCTTTGAACACATCATTGAGCTAGAGGAGGGGACACGGGCAGTCAATCACCACTCCTTATTGACATCCCAAAAGATACAAGGATGAGATTGGGAAAATGATCAAAGAATTGTTGGAGCTTGGATACATTCGGCCCAGTTCTAGCCCCTTCGCATCTTCAGTGGTCTTGGTCAAGAAGAAGGATGGTACACTACAAATGTGCATCGACTATCGAGCACTTAACAGAAGACCATTAAAAACAGGTATCCCATCCCTAGTATTGATGAACTCATGGACGAACTAGGGGTGCCAAATACTTTTCCAAGATTGATCTTCACTCGAGGTACCATCAGATCCGAGTAAGGGACCAAGACATCTCCGAAACAGCTTTCCGTTGTCACTATGGTCACTATGAGTTTTTGGTCATGCCTTTTGGACTTACCAATGCTCCAGCCACTTTTCAGTCATGCATGAACCATACCTTCAGAGTTTAGCTACGTAATATTTTGCTAGTATTCTTTGATGACATCCTGATTTACAACAAAACATGGGGGGAGCATCTGAAACACCTAGACGAAGTACTGAGCATTCTAGAAGAACACTCGCTTTACGTGAAAATGTCCAAATGTGAATTTATCATGAAGGAAATGTTGTATCTAGGGCACATAATTAGTGAAAAAGGAGTACAAGTTGACATGGAGAAAATCCGAGCTATCATAGATTGGCCCGTGCCAAAAACAGTCACAGAATTGAGAGGCTTCTTAGGTCTTTGCACTTATTACTGAAGGTATGTTAATGGATTCTCCTAATTTGTCGCACCCCTCATAGATCTCACAAAGAAGGGAGCATTCACCTGGACAGAACTAGCACAAAAAACTTTCGAGGAGATGAAAGTTATTATGAGTTCTTGCCCAGTTTTAACATTACCGGACTTCTCACAACCATTTGTAGTAGAATGTGATGCATCAGGGGAAGGGCTAGGAGCAGTATTGATGCAAAATCATCACCCTATTGTATTTGAGAGCCGAAAACTGAAGAACCACGAGCACCACTACTCCATATATGACAAAGAAATGCTAGCCATCTTACATGCTCTCACGAAGTTCAGATAGTACCTAGTGGGCAGTAAGTTCAAAATCAAGACAGATCATAACAACCTCAAGTATTTCTTAGAGCAGAAGGAACTGAATGAGCGCCAACAGAAATGGGTCAGCAAAGTACAAGCCTACGATTTCGAGATCGAGTATGTAAAAGGTAAGAATAATATAGTCGCTGATGCATTATCTAGGCGCCCCGCCTCACTATCTCTCATGAGTATATCCACATATTGGAGGGAACTTCTCTTAGTAGAATACTCCAAAAATAAATTCGCTTGTGAATTATTGGATGGACAGATTCAGGATGATAGGTACAGGATTGTCGATGACATCATCTATTACAAGAACAGGATATACCTCGTCCTAGAATCAACTTTGAGGAAAAAGATCATACATGCAGCACATGATTATCCATTATCAGGACATCAGGGTTTCTTGAAGACCTACAGGAAGATCCGAGAGAGGTTCACATGGAAGGGCCTCAAATGGGAGGCTATGCAGCACGTACAGGAATGTAGCATATGTCAACAGAACAAGACCGAGAACATCCATCCAGCAGGGTTGCTTCAGCCACTACCAATTCCAGAACAAAAGTGGGAAAGTGTCTCCATGGACTTTATTACAAGATTTCCCAAGGTCCAAGGGCAGGATTGTTTATATGTCATAGTTGATAGACTAACCAAGTTCACACATTTCTTTTCTATATCATCTGATTACTCTGCAACTCAAGTAGCTGATTTATTCTTTAGGGAGGTCTTCAAGTTACACGAGTTACTTAAGATCATTATCAGTGATTGGGACAATAGATTCACAGGTGCCTTCTGGCAAGAACTATTCAAGTTAGTGGGGACCGAACTGGCTACCAGCACGAGTTATCATCCCCAGAGCGATGGACAAATCGAAATTGTCAACAAGTGGATTGAAGGATATCTGAGGAACTGCATAACAAGGCAGCAACAAACCTGGATTAAATGCCTCCACTTAGGGGAGTACTGCTACAATACTACCTGTCACATGTCTATTAGGATGACACCTTTTAAGGCATTATATGGCTACGAGGCCTTGGACTATGCATATTTAGCATTCGAAGACAGTAGGGCTCCTAAGGCAAAGGATTGGATACATGACAGTCAGGATATTCTTAAAATCTTGAAGGAAAACTTACAGACATCCCAGAATCAGCAGAAGTTGTATGTAGATAGACACAAGGTTGAGCGGAGCTTTGAGGTTAGAGATTTGGTATACTTAAGGCTCCAACCTTACAGACAGTCTTCACTTAAGAAGAAAGGAGCAGAAAAGTTAAAACCTCGCTTCTATGGACCCTACAGAATAATCAGGAAGGTGGGAGAGGTGTTATATGAACTAGAACTACCACATGAAAGTAAAATTCACAATGTATTCCATGTGTCCAACTTGAAAAATACCATTGGGAAACACATTGCTCCATCAACAGAATAACCTACTTTAGATGATGAAGGACTATTGATATTGATTCCTGAACGAATCATACAGACCAGAGAAAGGAAACTCAGGAACCGGGTGATTAGGGAATACTTGGTTCAATGGAAAGAAGTACCTCCAGAGGATGCCACATGGGAAGGTGAACAGGTATTGCAGCATCCCAATTTGCAGTTGCTTGAGGACAAGCAATCTCAAGTGGGGAGGACTGTAATGTCCTCATCTAATTAGGCATTGAGGACCAAAATTGCTAACCTATGTGATTCCTGTGGGTTTGAGCAGTTACTGATAGTTAGGGAATCAACTAAAGACTGATGCCATCTACATAAAATCTAGGGCATCAATATGATATCACCATTAGGTCAAAGAGGGCCACCGGAGCCAAAGGCCATCGACATGCATGACATCTAAGAATTATTTAATGATGCATGCACCCATTTAAGTCTCCATGCGCATGCATGCAAGTCAACTGCAAATTAGAAGTTAAAGTGACCTAATTAGGTCAAAGTTAGGGTTTTCGCAGTTGAAAGTTATAAAAGAAAGATAAAGTGAATGGAGACTTCACTTTTGGATTATTATTATTTTGGAGCTCTTGAGAAGCAGCATAGCGTGTGGCCACAATAGTTGAGGTTAGAGACGACGTCTTTAGCTAACGGGATTTCGACAGTGAGACATCTGCCCTAGTCTCCTTCAGGATAAACCATCCAGGTTTGTCACCGTATCTATTGCATTCATCATTATTCAATATTCCAGTATAAGTCCAAAGGTTATTGCAGATTCATATGTACAGCTGGGGGCATTTAGATGGGAAAACCCTAGTCATTCACCAGGACTCTGGATCACTATATTTCTTCCACATGCGGCCTGCAGCCTCACTGATAGGATCACTCTAATGCATTGGGTGATTATCAGCTATCAGATTGTCCATTCGGGGTAACTAGCAATAGTTTACAGGGTTTTGGGGGCGTGAGCAGCAGATTCGGAGATCAATTCGCTAGGGCCTCTAGGAGGTCAAAACCCTTGCATGCTCCAGCCATTCTCTCCGACACTGGCATACCTTCCTTCTGACTTATTTCCAGCTGAAACTGACCATCCCTTCAACAAAAACATCACACTTGTTTGATTCAACCATCTGGGGGTATTGTAGTAGAAACAAGGTTATTTCTTCACCAACTCAGCTCATCTTGCATGCGCATTCTCTCCGGAGCATATTCAGTCGGCTTATCAGTGGTAAGTGTTCATTCTATCCTGCAAACCCTAACCCTAATTTCAGCTATAAAATAGGGAAATTTTGCATGGAAGTTTGCATGCCTGGCCATTTCAATAAAATTGCATAGAAATAGAAAATATCAGGATTTGGGATATTACATAAGAGTTTGCGGTGGGCCTTATTTGATGATAACCTTTGGAGTTGGGTGATAGTTTGGAAATATTTTAAGAACTCTTCGGTTTTGCAGTGGATTCGAGCTATTATCAAGGCTGTCAAAGGGGTTTCTAATATGTGGAACTGTCTGGTTTCTTCTTTTCACATTATTGGTGATTAGATGGCTTGGAAGTCTGGTAATGAGGTCTCGATCAGAGTGGGTGCTGACCTTATTGTTTGCAATCTTATTAATTATATATTATCTCAAGATATTATGCTAGTCCTAAGAGATTTTGGTGTGACTACTTTGGATCTGCTTGTTGTTCCTGGTAGCAAGTCCATTTTTGGCACTTGTTGGTTGTCTGCCAATCAATTGGGTCTTCATGGCCCACTTAATGTGGAGTGTTCATCATATATCGATGGTCTCTAGAGGGGAGGTATTACTCTATCTGGTGGGGAGGATGCTTTGAGCTGGTCATGGAATATAAAAAATGGATTGATCTCAATGGAATTGGCATGTGAGGAAATGATGTTAGATGATATGCCATTGGACCATTAGTGGTATAGGTCGATCTGGAAATGTCATGCCCCCTTAAAAATCAAATTATTTTTCTGGTTGGCATTGGGGAATCACATTCTTACATCGAACAATCTCTTGAAGCAGGGTTTTATCGGTCCAAATATTTGTTCTTTGTGTGGGATTGCAGAGGAATATGTGGATCACCTATCTATTTTTTGTTCTTTCTCTAGAAAGTGTGGCAATCTGTTAACATAAGTATAAATCTTTATGGGGACTAGTTGGGAGCTCATTTCCCATCTTGCTACTTGTCCTAGCTTCGTAGGAACTTCTTTGTGGGTGAGCTCCCCAGCTTCATTTGTTGGGAGCTATGGAAGGTGCACAACACATTAATATTTGAAGTTAGAAGAGGCTGGCAACACTGGTTGGATGTAGGGTTGTTGCTACAATCAAGGAGCACCACAAGATCATAGAGACAAAGCATTTACACATTGTTAGGAGATTGGTTCCTCTATCCTTTTTCGTTGGATTGGGCTAGAGGTTTTATTGACGGAGAATCACAATCCCAATTCAGTTAGGGCGGTGCAGGTGCTTTGATTTGGTTGAACCAATCTAGAAGATATCATATTGATTGGAATTGTGGTGTGGGTACTAATATGAGGTTCGAAATTTTGGCTCTTTGGAGCTGTTGTTTATTGCTCGACATAAAAATATTGATTCTCTTCAGGTGGCGGGGGATTCTAATCTCATTATAAACTGGGCAAATGATAAATGTTCCCTTTCGGTGGCGGTGTTGAGGTTTTGGACGGATAAGATAAAGACATTGATCTCATCCTTCTCGGGGATCACATTTCAACATATATACCGAGAACATAATCAAGAGGTGGATTTATTATCTAAGTCTATACTTATATTTCACGAGGGAGTCATTGAGTGTCAATATTATATTGATGAAAATTTAGAGTCCGAAGAGCTCATTTCGCTGTAGTCAAATTTTCCTCTGGCATCAACCTCTCTATTAATCACTTATAATCCATTTTTGGTAGCTATTTATTATACAGTTTTCCTTCTAGGTCTAAATAAATTCAACCAATTTATGGTGGTGACCTTTTTTTGTTATATTTTCAAGCCCATTTTAGTCTATGTATAGAGTTGTTTCCATTCGGGGATATATCCTATATTTCCCATGTTCCTTTTGTTTACACATCGGATTGGGAGTAATCCTGTTTTATATTAAATCTTTGCTATGTATTATTTGAGTTCCCTGGAGGACCTATTCTTGTTTCAAGGGTATTTAAAACTAGTTTTAGTCGGTTGGCAGCCTCCCATTTTTAGACTAGGGTTGTGACTATTTCAATGGTCTATATTGTTGTGTTTTTTCTCTTTGGTTTAATGAGCTGCTCATATGTATGTACTCCAATACATATATTTATAATTATTTATAATTACGCGGTAAGGCGTTTTTCTGGGTCCTGTTTCTCCTTAAGCGTTTTTAATTGGTTCAAAAACCCTCCGACCAATAAGAACGTGCCACAAGGCCACCAGTTTTGACATTTCTTGTTTCTCCGTCCTCGCGCAGCTGGTGCGAACCTGAATTGTCATCTCCATCCCCATTCGTACTTGCCTCTGCGATCATCTCCATGAGCTCTCGTAAAGACGCGTGGCCGACCATGGACTTCGCTGCTGATTGCCATCTTTGTCCAAGGACCCGAAGAGCTCCAAAGCGTGATTTCCTCTCGAGGAAGAAAGAAGCATACCTTTATTTTTCCTTACTTCCTCGTCCACTCCGCCATTCTTCTTCGTTGTTTCTCCAAATTTTCTAATACTGCAGGTTTCCCCAGGGCCCGTGTGACTCGCCTCAGTCTTGTATGTGGGATAATTCCTCCACCACAAATGGCATTCAGAGCTACATGTTCTCTAATTTCTACATCTCACGAAAAAATCTGGAGCGTGCAAATCAATATTGACCATAAACCCAATCAAGAAAGTCTCTACTGTTAGGCCATTCATATGAAGTCACTGTCCAGGATTTCCCAGCTTATTTTTGGCACTGACCAGGGATGATAGGGGTTGTGTGGTGAAATCTTGTTCCGAGTCTGCTATATAATGCTAAGTTTCCCATGCACATATAACCAAATCGTTTTCCTTAGTCTTGCTTCGAGAAACTACAACCTTATCCCTATTCTATTCCTCAGAACGCATGCTTGCTGCACCCAATTGCTCAATCGGAGAGAGCAGTATAAGTTAATTTTGGCAATGGAGGATCTGGGAAAGTGCGGGGCGAGTTACGTTTCTATCAATTTGAGTAGTGGGTTTCTGACTCTTTAAAAAGACCATTGACTTCCTTGAAATCTTGGTATATATATATAAAAAGCCTTTATCAATAAAAAGGTTCTTTGTCTTTGTAGAAAGGGGATTTATATTTGAGATTTTACCAATCTTGGATGTTCACGGTCTTTGAAGATGCTTAGGAATTGAAGATACATGAAGGAAAGACTATAATAGATGAAGGCAACGACCAAGACATCCCTTCAAAGATAATTCTTCTCCATTGCCAACACAAGCAAGTGCGTTGTTTATCATTTTTACAGAGAAAAATGGCCTTGTAAGGTCAGAGAAGGGTGTGATGAATTGGGGATCTTTAGACTCGTCGATACCGATGAAGAGATTGAGATTCATCGGCTACTTTCTAAGGTAGCTGCTAAAGAGTATTCAGATCGTGATGTTGTGTTTCCAAAGTAAAAGACAAAGTATGAAAACAAGGAAGTCGAGGCTTTCAAACTTTCCATGGTTGATTCAAGCCCACAAAAGGTAATCCCACAATTGCATAGAGGTGATAGGGGTTTTCTTTTGGAGTTGTCCCTAGTCATCTCATTACATGCATAGGGGTTCCGAGGTGAAGAAAGATACTCGCATTCTCCATTTTCTAGATTCAAATCTAAACGATGTTGAGAGTGCAAGCTTCTCCATCTTTTTTAGAACACTTGAGGGGACATCCCTTACCTTGAAGGTGATTGATACAACCTATATCGATTCACTCAAGACTCAAATTCAAGAAAAAAGAAAGAATCCTCATAGCCTCCCAATAGCTTAGCTTTGTAGGTAAACAACCACACAACCATAATTTATTAGATAAACTCAATATCAATATGGATTTGACTTTATTTTTGGTTGCTATATTATGCAAAGGAGTTGTGGGTAAGGAGGCTTATGCTTCCTCAAACCCCTCATTCAAAGATGCAGTAAAATATCACTATGGCACTTCATCTCCCCAGACGTTAGTCCTTCCATAAGATTATATAATGGATAAGATAGATTAGGTCCTATAGTTGGAAATGTCTGATCTAGGAATCATTAGTATTCGTGATGGTTACAAATCTCAAGTAGTTATATGCCACTTTAATGGGTTATATCCAAAAAAAATTGACCCATATAGGTGGATTCATTCAGCCTTGACAAAAGATTCCAATATAAACCTTTGCTCAAAGGGATTTTTTATTGTTTATGTCCATGATATTGATGTTTATCATAAAGTAATAGAGGAATGCCCAAGGTTTTGGGGTGGAGATGGCTTGTTATAAACTCCTTGGTTTCCAAAGTTTGATCTAAATCTTTTTTTGATGACCGGAAGCCTAGTATGGGTTAGATTTCTTAATTTGCCCCTTCATTTCTAGAGTATTCCAACTTTTGAGGCCACAAGAACAAATTGGCGAGATACTTCAAAATAAACATTACGAGATCTCATGTGGGTTTAGCCACATACACTTGCAACTATATTGAAATAGATCTTATTAAGGGTCTTTCGGACATATGACTTTCAAGTGCAATAATTTCAAGTGGACACAACATTTGGATTATGAAAAAATAACCTTCCATTGTGAGAACTGTGAAGAAACTTGACACCTAAATGAATATTTTCCAATGGCCTACATGCCTCATAAAAATAAGGAAACTAAAGAAAAATCCAAATGATGCAAAGCTCCATAGTAGTACAAGCTCATAGTTTTAGAAGATGAGGAGGTGGTACACAACAAGATCGAGATCCAGAGAATGCTGAACACTCAATTGTAGAAAAGAGGAATGCAGATATTTCCTCCAAGGAAAAGAATCAAGGTTGGACATCTTGCGAACCTACCCTCTTTGAGGGTTATAATATGCATGGATGTTATAACTAAGGGAACAAATAGAATACATGAATCCTTCGACTTAGATAAGGAGTAGGTTCTAGTGGCATCGCTTGGATCCCTAACCATAAAGTTGTATATGGATTTAATTGACCCTTCCCCAATAGGGTGGACAAAGGTCAAGAACAATAACGGGAAAAAAGAAGGATTAAGGACTATCTCAAATCTTGATCATATTATTTTTGCATATTTATGTCAATTCTCTTTGGAAATGCTTTGAAATCATGACTGTATGCAATTGTTGAAGTCGTGATGCTCTTGTTTTAAAGCCCTATGATCAATTATCTTCTCATGTTCGAAGCTATTTCAAAGGTTATTTATTTTTATTGTGCCTCAAGCACCAACATACTATATTTTTTGTTCTTTTTGAATAAAAGATACGTTTTTTTCTCTTGGTAAAAGACATTGCAATTGCATAATTAATGTACTTATCGTTTATCACCTCTTAAAAATTATCCTCAATCTTTCCATTTTTTCCCTTCTTCTTATCAACTTATTTCCATCCCTTTGAAAAAAGGGTCGCAATAACTAAATATAAATTAGAAGGTGAGAGATTAGGATTCATAAAATGAACCAATTCCTCATATGAATAAAAAGTCTCGATTTTGTGAAGTCAGGCTTTGTTCCACCTAAGGAGCTTTGACTACCATTACCTCTCTCAAAGAGGAAATCCCTTCATCCATTCTTTGCTCCGACCCTTGAGGAAGGAGTGCATTCCTAAATCAACACTTGTGGTTGTTAATTTACCTCATCTAGAGCAATATCATTATTTGATATTGATTCCTTCAAAAAATTATAGATCTTCAGTTTTGATTTGGTCCCTTCTTCCTAGGAGGATGAGCTTGAGCACGAGGAAAAATAACTTGTATATGTCTTGGAGGTACACATATCCTAGACTTGAATGTTGTGTTTGCATAATCCAAACCTATGGACATTTACATTTTTTCTATTTGAGATATTTTGTTCGGAAGACCCTTATTAAGGTCTATCTCAAAACAAATATGAGCATATATACATAAACCTATCACAACTCTTTCAAGATCTAATTTTTGTGTAGGTGTCCAAAGTACTCCTAATATCGTAAAAGACTAATAAATACTATAACCGTAATGGTAAATAGGGAAGACAAACCCAAACTCAAAATCAAGTAATAAACATAAATTTATGATCAAATTTTAGGAACCAAGGGGTTATAAAAGTTCTCGTACTTCCCTAATACAATAAACCTACCTCAAATACTTATTGAGAATCAACATGATTATAAAAAGATAGAGAAAGTTAATTATTATTTTTTAACAAAGAAACATTTAGGATGATTATATTAAAAAGGATGAGGAAATCCTAAGCAACCCAAAATGCCCTGTTTAAGAACCATGGACTTCAAAAATACCCTAACCTTATACATCCAAACAAAAAAATGTAAATACCATAGAGTCTAGCTCATAGTACTTCTTACAAATTGACCCAAAAGCGAAACATAGTGACAATATACAAGCAAATAGAAACAAAATAGACCAAGAAAGTCCTTAAACATGCTACTTATCCTCCTCATCCTCCAACAACAAGTTGCACCAATTTCCCTTCATGCTTCTCCACCCTATTCTCTAAATGACCACAAAATTGCTCCTCGAACTCCACTTAATTTTTGAGACTCTCCAACCTATGCTCAACTCTCTCCAACTTGTTTCCCCAACGGTTAAGACTCTACCACCTCAAAGAAAATACCCAACTCTGAAAGAGATCCAACATGTTCTCCTGTCATCCAAGCCTCTACCACATTGAAGAAAACACCAAACAATGAGAGGAAAGCAACTACCAAATCAATTCCAAGTGGCGATGCCTTAGATAATCCAAGACAATAACCAGACACTCACATGCATTCCATATTTATCCCACTCGCTCCCCAAGATTCTATTATAAACTCCATAATTACCTTTGAATGAACCATTATAGACTTGTTGCAAGAGCTGAGAGACCACAAACACAAGATTTGAGTGTGTGCGAAACAAATGGTGAGTAACTTGAGATCGCCAGGGAGATTTCATGGCCACATGCCACCAAAAATTCATTCATAAACCCCTAATTTTCCAATTATTTGGAAATGCATACTACAACATTTTACCCCCCTCATTAAGGTTGCTCAAGGAGTGATTACAAATATCCAAATCCAACACATTTAGACTATGTGATCCACTTTCTCAATGGAGGGTCGTTATTTATCACCATTACACCTTTTGTCCAATTAAGTGGCTTCATTGACGAGTTTATCAGCAAGGCTATTATTTTGCCTTTTAATATGCTAAAAGGAGTACTCTTCAATACAACGAAGATTCTACTCAATTCTATTGAGAATACGAGTTTGAATCACATGAGACTAGAAGAAACTATTACAAAACCTAGGAAATGTGAGCTAATTTCTTTCTAAATTATTGGGCAAATATACGGCACAATCAAAAGTAGTGAATCAATTTGTTGATTGCTTGTTACCATTCCTTGATGATTAACAAGTCAGAAGGATTAGGCATTTCATTGAAATACTCTCTTTTGAAAGAGGTTTTCCAGCTTTGGGTGACAGAAGTGCTATGAAAATGCTAAGTGTGTTCAGTTAGTTGCTAATTCTTCCTACATTTAATATTCGAATGCATATGTGTGTTATCTTGGAAGGGATTTTTAAAGTTGACCATTCCTTTTCCTTCCTTGCAACACTGGTAGTTTATTTGTGATGGTAGTTTATTTGTGATCATAGTCAGGGTACAAGGCCAACTCTACACCATTGGAAAACTTTAGTTCATGAGTTTTTTTTTGAGATTTTCCCCAAAATACAATTGGATTTTAGCTTTCCCTTTCCACCAATTTCACCCTCCAACAACAACCTATTGACGTACTGTTGCACCTTTTAGGGCAATTGCTAATTTAAATATATATTTTTTTCATTAAAAAAAAATTCAATTTCAATTGATGACGTACTGTTGCACCTTTTAGGGCAATAGCTAATTTAAATATATTTTTTTTTTCATTAAAAAAAAATTCAATTTCAATTGATGAGACGTTAAGAAAAGTAAGAATATAAGGTATACCCAATCCTCCACAATGTATTCGGTGCGAGAAGAATTTGAGCGGTGGGCAAGATTTTTAGGGTTAGGGTTAGGGTAGACCGAACCCTCACGTTAATTTTCGAGGTGGGATTTTAGTTCAACTATATATATATGCGGGAAACAGAGAGACATTATATGTTGGGTGTATTCGGTGTGAGAAGAATTTGAGCGGCGGTCAAGATTTTTAGGGTTAGGGTAGACCGAACCCTCACGTTAATGTTGGAGGTCGGATTTTAGTTCAACTATTTATATATGCTGCGGGAAACAGAGAGCCCTTGTATGTTGAAGGTATTGTTGTCTTGTTTATTTCATTGATTCTTCCTCGCTAAGTGATCGTTGCCCTGTATAGTCCAAATGTGATCAATGGTATTTGTGTGGCAAGGATGACCGATAAATATACCATCAAAGTCTGTACTGATTTAACAGGCTGATGAATCTGTCTGTCTGAGCCAAACCTTACTCTTTTCCGATGGCTAGAACCAGTTAGTTTCTTTGTGTGCAGGTTATACGGTAGTAGTTACTCTTTCCTATTGCGCTCAAGTGATGAAAGACAAGTAGGATGAATCTCCATGATTTGAAAAACTTGTTGCACTCTAATTTTTTGCTGATGAGCAATGGCCGTTTAGTGTTTCTGTTGTCTTTATTTCTGGCGAATCTCTCTTTATGAAATCATTATGTATTCCTCATTTTGTTTTGTTAAAAAAATGTAAACATCAGGTGCGCTTAGTAAAGTAATTTGCTGCAGGCCTAGAAGAACATTCGCTGCAATTCAACCTTTACTGATGTGCTAAGAAAGTTTAATTCTGGATTCTGGGCGTGTTCCCTCTCTTTAAAAGTTTGCGTGATGACCTAGGTTTGGCAAAGAACAGAATCCTTTTTTTTCATATTTTTTTCTCGGTACAGGCAAGTTATGAAATTACCAAGAATAACTGTAATTTATGATGGCCCGGTTTTAGGCTCTAACAGAATGCATTTTATTTTACCTTCCTTATAATGGAAGAGGTAAGATGTAGTTTTGGGAATCTATGTCCCGGTCCCATTTAACGAAATAGTCATTGATATGATCAGCGAGATTTGTAAGAGAGTACATGCGGTAAACTTGTATTTTCACAAATTTGAAAATTACTCTCGACGGTGTTGGGTTGAGGTGTTTAAATTTCAACAAAACGATTATATTTATATTTCGGAAGGCTGAATAATTGGTCTTGACTGGCTTGGACAGGTGGTGCTTATCTTCAACAGAAAGCTTGTTATTTTTATTTAACACGAGTCAATAGTTGTCTTTTACTACCGGATCGTTTTTTGCCTCTTTTAATTTTCGTGTGCCTTCATTAACCTACTAGATTTTACTGAGGCATTAGGCATCCTTATTTGCTATTAATGTTGGTGATTTCTTTGCAGTTATGGAGGTCTGTTAAGTTCTTTGAGGAAGGTCTAAAGATCTGACTTCTTCACTTTTTTTTTTATCTGGTCACTTCATTTTGAGTTTTTACTGATTTCATTGCACTTATGGAGGTTTGTTAGGTTGTTTGATGAAGGTCTTAAAATCTGGCTTATTTTTTACCTCCTTGATCGGGTCACTCAATATTTCGGCTGCATGGTTTGTTTCTTTACTTTGATTTTTATTTATATTTTGGAAACCAAATTTTTTATTCAAGAGGAAATCCCAAGCGCATTCCTCATGTGCTCGCGGTTAGCAGCCTTAGACATAGAGGTAAAAAAGCTCTTCAATCTGATACCCCATGAAACATGCTTTATGGGCCATTGGCATAGTCGAAAACCAGGGCTGGAAACACTTCCACCCTAGTCCACTTCTACAAAAAGGAGAACCTTAACCCAAATCATAACCGATCTGAAACCTATCACATATAAGGAACCCAAAAATACCGTGTTACAGGAGTGTCTCCCCTCTACAGCATATTAAAAATCCAGCAAGTTATTTTGACCACTGGCCCACCTGTCTACCATCCACTTCCTCGAACCAAGAAAAATGTGATGCAACCACAAGCATTTCTCTTTAGAGAGGCGGTCTGATCTTCCATAGCTTCTTTCTCGACATCGACAAGTATCCTAGCTTATCCGCATACGAACCTCCTACTTTATACACCCACACCAGCTTGTCTGGCTTGAGTAATGCAGATATGACTCTTTATCTCCCAAGTTTTAAAGAGCTTCAAACACCCCCCTTGAGACCAATATCAGCTGTAGTTAAACAATGAATAGGAAATGATGCATCAAGTGCTTTTAGATATGGACCTAGAACATCAAGAATCTTGGTCCATCAATTTTGTTTAAGTTGAAACAAACGACAAGCATGTTTTGCTAGATATGGATCTAGAACATCAAGAATCTTGGCCCACCAATTTTGTTCAAGTTATGAGCCTTAGACTTGGAGCAAAACAAAAGTTCTTCAATCTGATACCAAATGAAACATGCTTTATGGGCCATTGGTTTTGTCGAAAACCAGGGCTGGAAACACTCTCACCTTAGTCTACTGCTGCAAAAAGGAACCTTAACCCAAATCATAACAGATGTGAAACCTATCACATATAAGTAACCCAAAAATACCGTGATACAGAATTGTATCCCCTCTATAGCATATTAAAATTCCAGCAAGTTCCCTTGACTACTGGCCCACCTGTCTACCATCCACTTCCTCGCACCAAGAAAAATCTGATGCAACCATAAGCAGGCCCTCTTTAGAGAGGCGGTCTGATCTTCCATAACTTCTTTCTTCACAAATCAGGAGTTCCATTGTCTGCATCACACATCTACAAGTAGCCTAGCTTAAACGCATACGAACCTACTACGTTGTACACCCACACCAGCTCGTCTGGGCTTGAGTAATGCAGATATGACTCCTTCATCTCCCAAGTTTTAAAGAGCTTCAAACTCCCCCTTGAGACCGAGATATCAGCTATATTTAAACAATGAATAACAAACAATGAATAGGAAACAATGCATCAAGTGCTTCTAGATATGGACCTAGAACATCAAGAATCTTGGCCCACCAATTTTGTTGAAGTCGAAACAAACAATAAGCGTGTTTTGCTAGATATGGACCTGGAACATCAAGAATCTTGGCCCACCAATTTTGTTCAAGTTGCAGCAAAGAACAAGCATGTTTTTCATAGTTAATAGTTAGAAATGTCCAGCAACCAACAAGCATGTTTTTCATGGTTAATAGTTAGAAATGTTATGTAAAATTGCTTTGTATTTACGTGTTTTCTAGAGATGGACCTAGAACATCAAGAATCTATGTTTTTCATGGTTAATAGTTAGAAATGTTATGTAAAATTGCTTTGTATTTAGGTGTTTTGTAGATATGGACCTAGAACATCAAGAATCTTGGCCCACCAATTTTGTTGATAAAGTTGCAGCAACAAACAAGCATGTTTTTCATACTTAATAGTTAGAAATGTTATGTAAAATTGCTTTGTATTTAGGTGTTTTGAAATACTATGTATAATAAACTATCTATTATCTTGGGTCAAGCCCTATTTTGTATTAGAAAAATAAGAATGTTTAGGTTAGTTGCAACCCATTTTAATACAAAATACATTTGTTTTTATTATAATAATTAAAAATAATCAAATAATTAGCAATAACTAATTACAAATAACAATACAAGATACACTTGTTTCTATTATTTTTAACAACAACTAATTGATAATAACAACAATATTTGATACAGATAACAATACAAAATACACTTATTTCCATTAAAATAAATAAAAATAATCAAATGATTAACAAATTGATAATAATAGCAATACAAAATACACTTGTTTCCATTAAAATAAATAAAAATAATCAAATAATTAACAAATTGATAATAACAACATCAATATTTGATACAGATGACAATACAAAATACACTTGTTTCCATTAAAATAAATAAAAATAATCAAATGATTAACAAATTGATAATAACAGCAATACAAAATACACTTGTTTTCATTAAAATAAATAAAAATAATCAAATAATTAACAAATTGATAATAACAGTAATATGGTGTGAAAATACACTTGTATCCATTAAAATAAATAAAAATAATCAAATAATTAACAAATTGATAATAACAGCAATATGGGTTGGCTAAAAACGATCAAATAATTAACAATAACTAATTGATAATAACAAATAATTAACAGTACAGTATGGGATGGCAATTGTGATGGTGGCTGCAAAATTGTGAATTAAAATTAAAATAAATAAAAATAATCATATAATTAACAATACAGTAGGGGGTGGCAATTAACAATAACTAATTGATAATAAGAAATAATTAACAATACAGTATGGGGGTGGCAATTAACAATAACTAATTGATAATAAGAAATAATCAACAATATAGTATGGGGGTGGCAATTGTGATGGAGGCTGCAAAATTGTGAACTAAATTTCGTTAACAATAACTAATTGATAATAAGAAATAATCAACAATACAGTATGGGGGTGGCAATTGTGATGGAGGCTGCAAAATTGTGAACTAAATTTCGCCAAAGGGTAGTAGGGGGTGGCAATTAACAATAATTAATTGATAATAAGAAATAATTAACAATACAGTATGGGGGTGGCAATTAACAATAACTAATTGATAATAAGAAATAATCAACAATACAGTGTGGGGGTGGCAATTGTGATGGAGGCTGCAAAATTGTGAACTAAATTTCGCCAAAGGGTTAAGGCGAATTCAAATACAAAATCATATTGTTTCTCATAAATCCCCCTCAAATTACAGTTCTTTTTATTAAAAAATCACAAGGTGTAATCATCACCTTGTACAAGCCATATTTCCTATTTTTGAGGCGAATGGCTGCTTCCTGCTCATGAAGTGGTGTTTTCTTCTTTTAGCTTTCAGGCATCCCAATCTCAATCTTCTGTTCAATATTTTGTACAGTTCTTTTTATTAAAAAATCAGAAGGTGTTATCATCACCTTGTACAAACCATGTTTCCTATTTTTGAGGCGAATGGCTGCTTCCTGCTCATGAAGTGGTGTTTTCTTCTCTTCTTTTAGCTTCAGGCATCCCAATCTCAATCTTCTGTTCAATATTGTCATGTCCATTCGGGTGCTCCTCCTGAAATAGAGCAAGTAGATCTTCAATGCAAATAAGCTTAGCCTCCTGTTTTTTATTTTATTTTATATTCATCAGCCCAAGAAGGTAATGATTCAATAACCTTCGGTTATTGAGGAATTGGACTACAGCAGCAGGTCTTCAAGGATTATAAGACCTCCCAGCTCTTTTGATAAACTTCACATAATCTTTGTTGAGAAGTTACTGTGCATTAAATTTAAAGGGGCTAGGGGCATAAATTATCATCATTTTCCTCAATGAAAATGGGAAAATGATATGAAAATGATCAGAACTACCTCCATCCACCCACCGCTGCTTGCTGCTTGATCTGTTAAAAGACATGAAGAATGCCTTCAATAATAAAAAAATGATCAATCTTTTTAGCAATATGCGATTATCGTTACTTTGCATAGTCCTCCAAGTATGGTGAAGAACAACTGGACGAATATCAAATAAATTTGTGTCAATAGTCTTGATGAAGTAATCAGCTAGAGGATAAGGTAGGCTATGAGCACCCTAAGACTCTTGATCGCCCAAAGAAAAGTTCAAGTTTCCCTCTATAATGACTCTGTCACCTTCGTGATATCCCATACAGAAAAAATGGTCCCAAAAACCTTGTCTATGTTGATTAGGCCCATAAATATTAATCAGAGAAAGGGCCCAATCCAAAATCTCTGGAGAAAAGAGTATTTCCCAGACTCGATTGAATGACCCAGCTTTTAAGGCAGAGAGTGGGATTTCTTCCAACCAAAAATCAGACCACCAGATTGCCCAACAGCTTCAGTGAAGAAGAAATGTGGAAATATACTCTACATATCATGAGCAATAGAGTTTATTTTATCAACATTTTCTGTGGCTAACATTTATCTACCAACCTTCACGGCCTGTCTTTTGAAGGGTTGGCCTAACTCTCTAACATTCATGGATTAAATAAACCTTAAGTTACCATTGACAAGGGAGAACTTACTCTCAGGGTCCCCAAAACTCCTGATCGCCCAAATAAAGTCTCCCTCTATAATGACTGTCACCTTGTGATAATGACTCTGTCACCTTTATGATATTCCATACAGAAAAAATGGTCCCAAAAACCTTGTCGCTGTTTGCTTATGCCCATAAATATTAATAAGAGAAAGGGCCCATCCAAAATCTCTGGAGAAAAGAGTATTTACCAGACTCGATTGAATGAACCAGCTTTTAAGGCAGAGAAAGTGAGATTTCTTCCAACCAGAAATCAGACCTCCAGATCGCCCAACAGCTTCAGCGAAGAAGAAATCCATCCTGGAAAAATGCTCTGCATATCATGAGCAATAGTATCCCCACACAATAAAGTTTCCTGAATCAACATAATCTGTGGCTAATATTTATCTACCGGCTACTTCAGGGCCTGTTTTTTTGAAGGGTTGGCCTAACCCTCTAACATTCATGTCTAGAAGAAGCATTAAGTAACCATTGACAAGGGATAACTTGCTCTTAGGGTCTCACTAATAGAGTGCTTTGGGTGCCATATAAAATTCCATAGATTCCTGATCAGTTGCCATAATCGACCTTCTACCTTTGAATCTAGCCCAATCTCATTGTTTATCATAATACAATTCTCGCTATAATCCAAGGAATTCTAGGGGTAGTAAGAAGTGTTCTCCCTACAATCCAAGGAATTCTAGGGGTAGTAAGAAGTTTTAAGTCTATTGGGTTTTTGAGCCTTCAAGAACTTGGTGGACCCCACCCTATGGAAAATAAAGGAAATGTAACTTGTGGAATGATGAGCCGAAATGGTGGTGTTCCTTAATTTATCTTCCATGAATCATCATCAATATTTAGAATTGGCAGTAATTTGAAGGTGAAGGAAAAGTGGCATTGTCCATTAAGGTGCGAGACACGCAATAATAGAGGCTACTCATAATGTGTTGCCCTCTCATTTTAAGCACGACCATGGGAAGGACTTTAAGTTTGAAAGGATGTTCATGTATAACAAAGGCGGTATTTGATAAATGGTTTCCTTTGGTTTATGTTGGAGTGTGCATGTATAACAAATGTGGGATTTAATAAATGGTTCTTTGCTTTATGTTGGAGTCTTTCAGGTAAAATGGTATGATTCTATGTGGTTTATGATTTTTTACGATGACATTTTTTATAATGATGATTATTTCTAAGACAGCTTGGTAGAATTGTTTTATATTTATAATGATATTAAAATATTTATGGTGAAAATAATATAAAATGATGTCATGTTACTATATGTTTTTTTTAAGACAATAGCGCGTAAGAGTAAATTTATCGGTTCGGCAAAGCAACTGCCGAGAACTTTTACATGGAAAAAACTAACTATTTGACAAATGGACACTGAAGTGAACTGTTTACCGAGACGAGATACATCAGAAATATCTGCCCTGATTGACACGTGCTGTGGTTAACGATTCTTAATCCTGTCCTTCTTTGCCAGCTGCTCCAAGACTTGCCAGTCTAGAGTATATGGATGAGTCCCACCGGACCATTGAGGATTTCCACTACGTCTGTTTCCTTTGGCTTCAGAGAGCTCTTCCAATGTTGAGGATTTAGACCAGCCCAGCTATTCTCTCCGTGGCAAATGATTGGACTGAGTGAGTCAAACAATCATAGTTTCCCAGCGATCCTTCACTGAAGCTCCTGGGGATGTAGAACAAGGAGAGCAGTCAAAAAATAGAGGAATCAAAGCTGATCTCTTGGAGGATCCAACGATTTCTAGAACTTTCGTTAGTGAGAGAGCTTGTCTCCTTCAGCGATAGGATTGCAAATAACACTGGGCTCTAGGATGGGCATGAGGCAGCAGGGCTCGCGGGTCATGGACTTTGCTAGAATGAGAAGGAAGGAGCCATGAGAGGCCCAACGATAGATCTTGAAGACCCGACAAGGAGACTCGCTTCTAGAGTTAAGGGATAGACCACAGAATTTCTGAGCCATTGAATGAGAGCGTGCTCCTGCTCAAAAGCGAGCCTTTATTGGCTTCCAGATCAGCCTAAGTGTTTAAGCTTCTCAGGATGTGAAAGAAGCTTATTTTCTGGAACTCTGTTTGCATAAGCTTGACTTTCTTGAGGATGGTGGAGAGATGCACCTGAGCAGGCCTTCTGTTTGAGTTTGCAGCTTGGATTATGATCCGGGAATCACCAAAGACTGTCAGAGCGGTAATATTCAAGTTGAGGGCAAGCTTGAGTCCTTGCCACAGTGCAAGAGCCTCTGCTCTATTGTTAGAATCGTGACCCAGCCCCCAGGCAAAGTTCAGAATTGTTTCTCCTCCAGGATCCAGGATAACCTCGCCGCCACTGGAAGCCCTTGGATTACCCTTTGAGGCCCCATCAAAGAAGAGGCAGTGCTCCTCTAGAGACGATCTCCATTTGATGAAGTCCTGTTCTGTCAATCGAATGTCCCATTCAGCATTGGATGAAGTAGGGGTCTTGATTCTGGCCTGATGGTTCGGGACTATCTCTGTTAGGCACTTGTCTTCCTCACTGGACAGAGCTGAAGCATTTGCGAGGGTGGATTTGGCTTCTAGAGCCTCTCCTATAAGGGCTTTGATTTTGGCTGCTACTCTAGCCGGAGTGTTGCTCTTTTCCCTGAAGATCTTGTTGTTCCTCTCAATCCATAGTTTCCAGCAGATGAACTTGGGGAGCCACATCCAACTGGCTTTGAGGAGATCTTTCTTGGCAGTGTTGAACGACGATATGTTGGCCCACGTTTTCATCAGCTCCTGGGTGTTTGCTGGCATGCTGAATCTGTCCGGGCTCATGTTACTATATGTTATTCATAATGACTATACAATTTTATATCAATGATTACTTTTATATGTTAGCAAGTAATAACATGCAATTGTTAACTATTCATGGTATTATTATGGATATGATGGTGTATGATAAAGTCACATTTTCTTGATGGAATGTGATAGTGTATATTCATAATGATGATATATGACTAATGCATTGATTACATGTTGTGAGGTGGTGATTGGCAAGTTCACCCTTGGGCATGGAAGGTGGGTTTTCGAGGCTCCATCTTTTAGTCTTTTTTAGTTATGGCACTGTTTGAGGACTTGGATATGTATTTGATCAGACTGTTTATATGTTTAGTTGTCGAAGGGAGACTGTGAAATGGTTTTGAAGATATTGGAGAATATATCTGTCATGTAATTAGGTCCTTTGTTAATATAAAAAGGGTGGAACTTTTCTTCTTGAAAAAAAAGTGGGATCATCGAAGTTTGATTGGAGGATTATGTAGGTTGTAGATGGGAAGCAAACCATATATAAAGATAATCATGATACTTAAATAATTTGAATTAATTGATCTATAATTGAATGATGCATAATGATACGAATTGATTGCATATTAGACATCTAATAAGAATAATCAAGAGCATGTAGTAATATATATTTTTTGAAAGTTAGCATGTCCTTCTATTACCATCGATAGTAAAAAAAAGACATTTAAAACAAAATCCAAGCCCTCCCATTTCTAGGAAAACAGGCTTGGAGATCATTTTGACAGTCTCCCTTGAAAGGAAACACGATTGAACCAGAATGATTGAGAATTCTTAATAAGTCTCAAAGAAGTTTATTTCATAAAAACATAAGAAGTTACCTTTACCAGTAGCAGTTTTTGTAAAAACATCGAAAGGCTTTAAAACATGGACTGAAAAATAAAAATGATCAACCAAACAAGTGTTCATGGGGCTTGAGCTTCAAGCCCAATTTCTTGGCAAGCTCAGCTTGGTTATCCAAAATCTTGTGTAGTATCAGCATGATTTGGTTTTGTTGCAGCAAAATTTGCCCATGCTGCTCGTCTTTTTCAACCAGAGTTTTGACTAGGATGAACTTCTGAGACCATTGAAGCTCCAACGAATTCTGATACAAGGTGAGCCTGCCCCTGGAGGTGCCAGGGTCGGGAATTAAATCCTTGAATTCATTCTTAATCTCCTTCGGCCCCAAGCAACTGCAATCCAACTCAGCTTCTCTCTCGGCCTCTTGGATGCTTGCTTGGACAGATTCAGAAATTTCTTGTTTATATCGTTTGTTCTTCTCCACAATCATTTTTTGGAAACGGAGGGGGGGAGTCACCAACGTAGGCCTGTCAAGCCTCGTAGTGGAAGAAGCAAAGCGAGAGTGTTTGTGTGGGGGCATGATGACAGGTGAAAATACAATCAACAAGAGCAGAGATAAATCAAAGCTGTGGTTCGGGAGGATGCCGACAGAAGCATGGGCGTCCACAAAAAAACGCCGCAAGGCAACGAGGAAGAGCTTCTGAAAGCTTAAATGTGAAAGGAGTGTCTGCAGGAATAAGAGTCTCGCTAATCATCACAACAGGATGAATACAAGATCACCGAGCAATCTAGGGCTGAAGACGAAAGCCAAAAATGGAAGAGAAGTTAGCATACCTGGGTTGTCTGTAGCCTGCAAGCACCCATCAACGTAGCCCCCCCACTCTTCAATCCGTAGCAACTGAAGAGCTTTCCCCACGGGCTCGAGAGAGCAACAAGGGATAGCATTATGATGGAGTGGGTAGATGTCCATATAACCTAGAGTACTGGCATCATTATCTTGCATGCCAAAGAAATGCTCGTCCTTCCACTAGATCTTCCCAATCAAAAGCATCATACCCCTGTGACTTGAAGTGATTGCCATGATCTGCAAATTCGTACCAGCCACCATCTAGCTCAGAGGCTCGCATGGAAACAAACAATAATGTTGTTGTTTGCGCATGAGCGATGCGTGGTTATCTTAGGTCTACTGAGGGTGGTGAGGTGTTAGCATTGGGGGCTAGAATCCCTGCCACATGCCTCTTGGCCTCCCTCAAAACCAATCCATTATTCACTCGCGGTGGGGGTTAGTAATATAAGTTACTATATTGTTATTAATACAATATTAATAATTACTCACACTGGCCACACGAGTAACTCTAATTTATGCAATATTTCTATCTACTTAGGTGTATATTATGTGATACTTGAACATATTAATTACTACTCAAGTAAAATGTAACTTTGGGTGTAAGTTTTTTGAGGGAGGGAAGCGTATGTAACAACCCAAAACTAATATTAAACTAAATCTAAATAAAACATGTGAAAAGTAAATAACATGTTTATTAAATATCAAAATAATAAAAATAAATAATTTGTAGAGAAATTGTTAATTAAAATTAATTAATAAAAATGGTTTAAGTACCAAATAAAAGAAGGTTTTTAAAAAAAAAATGAGGATTGGAGGGAAGCGAATTCATTTTTCTTAGATTTTGAAGAGAGATAAGAATGATCATGGAAGGTAAGAGAACATATTTGGCTATGGTTTGCTGGTTGGGAGCATTGGGGATTTCGGTTTTTCACTTAGGGGTTGTTGAGTGGAGAATTGTTTCCCACACATTATTTTTCTTTATAACTTGAGGTGATTTAAAGGTATAATATTTCGATAACTAATTGGATTACAATTACACATTTTTCTTTGTTTAATTAAATAATTGTGATAATATTTTATGTGTTAAATCTACTTGCTCATGAATTCAATTTTAATTATTTGTTATGGAATATTGTTTTCTAATAAATTTTTCCCTTAAGGTCCATAGGGGCCTTACATTTGTTATAAAATAGGATTAGAAACTTTTGCTGACTTGAAAAACCAAATTTAGTAGATTTACAGTATTTCATAAAAAATAATTATAATGAAATTCATGAGCAAGTAGATTTAAAAACATTTACAATACATCATAACAATGATTTAACTAAGCAAAGTAGAACTGTACATGTAATTCAATGATTTATTGAAAGATTTTACCTCAAGATATCCCTAAGCAATTAGGAAAAACATGTGAGAAACGACTCTCTACCCAACCAACCCCTCAGTGAGACATTGAAAGCCATCGAGCCCTTAACCAATAAACCATATCCAAATCTATTCTCTCCAATAAACCATATCCAAATCTATTCTCTTACTTTCCATAACCATTCCTATCTCTCTTCAGAATATAAGAATAATGAATGTTTTTCCCCACCAATCCTCATTTTTAAAATATACTCTTCAATTTCTATGGTACTTTTACTCTCCATTTTTTTAATTTAATTTTTATTAATTCAATATTTAATACGCTTATTATTTGTTTTTCCTATGGTTTATTTAGAATTAGTTTAATATTAATTTTGAGTTTTAACATACTTCCATTCTTTTTATGTTTTATTTAGAATTAGTTTAATATTAATTTTGAGTTGTTACATACTTCCATTCTTTTGAAGTTACGCTCCACACAATATTCATCTAAGTAACTAGTAATATTGCACAAATGAATATTACTCAAGTGGTCGGTAAGATTAATTCTTAGTTTTGTAATAATAACAAAGATAAGAGCCTATATTACTATATGCTTTTATTATTGTATTAGATGACTTATATGCAATCAATTCATTCAATATGTATCAATCAATTCAAATGATTAGGTATCATGATTATTGTTATATATGGTTTACTTCCTCCTTTACACATCCTCACCCTGAGAATCATATCGAGCAACCTCCATAACCTTCCATGTAAATTCTCTATATGATCTCACTCGCCTTGGCACGAGACCTTTATTGCAGTGCGATCCAACAGTAGGTGTCGAAAGTTACCAAGAAATTATTATGGCCTTAGCCACTTTCCCCTTCTAGTTTGTCGACCTTAAAGGTCTCATATGGGTTAGGCTAGGCATCTTGAAAGGTTGGCCCAACTTCCTCTCTATCCTCCCTAACAACATCCAACCCCATGGATCATAAGTATTCATATATCTCCCACCGATGAGTATAATCTTCGCCATGGACTTTCAAAATCCCAAAAGTTAAAAGAACTATTGACACATGTCTATTGGTCAAGTTGTTCCCATCTTATAATATGATATTTGTCAGAATTCTTATTCATGGTTATGTGCTCTCACAAAATCATTGAATGAATCGACAATTTAGGCTCGAGGGTGGATTTTATTTCAAGCAACACTTCTCAACATGGAACCAATGCATTAGTTATAATTATAACACCATAATCTTATAGAAAACGATCAATATGTAGCCTTTCGCATGTCACCATGAAGACACACCTTGACATCACATCATAATAATACACCTAATGCTCATGCATGCCAATCATAAGCTATCTTCTCACAAAGAACCACATGTTATTGCATCATGCCATCATGAAATATCATCATACATAATCACATGTAGTCATCGCATGTCATGAAATTAGGCAATATTATTAAAAGAAACCATTTTTTATGAACAATTCACGGGAAACCCTCAAGCACTTACCCTCATTTCGAGGATGGTACCCAAGGTAAATCGTTCGAGAGTAGTTAATTGCACCCTAACCCGATGGGGACATCAAGTGAGGCCCTTGCACAACCATCCGAGGATTTGACCTTGAGACTTTCTGCTTGCATCACACACCACTCAACCACTTGAGCTAACCCACTAGGCTTAAAGAAAATCATTTCTTATTAACATCATTTTATTTCAATGATATCACTTCGTTATATCATCATCAACAAGGATTATATGAATCACTGCATGTAATCAACATATCAACGTAAGTGTAATTTTATAATCTTGTCACATAATTACTTATTTCAGTCATAATGTCTAGAGAAATTATTGATTATCAAAGGAGTATCTAAGCATCATATCGTGGCACCATATCATAGAAGGATCATGCATAAAGCAAACTAGTTTGTCCTAGTTTTTTCCCTCGAAGCTCCCCCTACTAATTAATAAAGTAGCTCTATATAGTAGTTTGTTAAAAAAGATAAGGAGTCTTGCATAGATTCATTCATAAGTTGCATAGATTGCTTGGTGAGGGTTTGACGAAGTGAAGTGTATCTTTGTTGTGAATCCCTAGCTTAATTAATTCCAAAGACTATTATACCCAATATTGCACAAAGAGTTTTGATACGTATCATCAACATTGGAGTTTTCTATCATACTTTATCTACTTAACACAATCGTCTCAATTATCATTTATTAGATAGTGTAAACAATTGGGTTACTATAATGCAATTGTTTGCGTTGGTGTTTCCTTGTTTCATTTATGGGCGTGGGGGGTTTCTCATTGGCATTTTCCAACACATCTAGCTTGTGTGTGCTATTAGCTTACGTAGGATTTCAACGAAACAACTATTCTTGGGTCTCTTCATTCCTATAATGAAGACCCTTTCATGTATTTTATCATTCACATTAACAAATTAATTATTCTATTAGCATGAGGGTCATCTATGATCTGGGTTAATCTCAGATCTCTACATGGTATCATAGCAGTTCTGCAAATCTTTTCTCATTTGTTATGAGATATATCAAAGTACGCTCATTCTCTCTGGTGGAAGATTTGGTTTTGTATTTATGTTCTTGGGTTGTCCCATGTGTTATGTTTAACAACGACATAATGACCCAAGCATTCTTCCCATGTCTAATCTAGGTGCCATAACACAAATCGTGTTGCAAATATTTTTCTTATGAGACCATCACAACTTTCATTCTTCTATCCATTGGAGTCGTGTGTCATCTTTGTCAAATCATAGTCATAGATTTGTTGGGTTGGGCATTCTATTAGGCCTCGAGCTTTCACCACACCAAAGTGACATCGTTTATTTGTATTAAGCTTCAGATATTGACTTCATACCTAGATCGACCTCTCTAGCAATTGTTGATCCCTTAGTGTAGGTGATTTACTATTTATGGCCTTTTTTTCTTTCT
The DNA here is from genome assembly GCA_001517045.1 of Pseudotsuga menziesii. Classification (NCBI taxonomy): domain Eukaryota; kingdom Viridiplantae; phylum Streptophyta; class Pinopsida; order Pinales; family Pinaceae; genus Pseudotsuga; species Pseudotsuga menziesii. Next base: position 711,729 of record LPNX011082022.1, on the reverse strand, counting down.
TTCCAGATTGTGGATTGTCTTCAACACATCACTGCATTTTCTAGAAGCAGGGTTGATCTGAGGGAAACCTTGTGAATGTTAGCATGAAACATGAGTCAATTCCTTTAGGTCGGCTAGGTTTCGCTCACATTTTTGTTTTTTGATCTCTTCATGGTTGCCTCGATTTGTTGTGTGCAACTATAACATCGTTTAGATCTGTCCATGGTAGATTCTCTAGTGGGATTTTCCTATTGATTTGATCATTAGAGGAAATTTGGGGTCTAAAATGGGACTTTAAGAAAATGAGCCAACAATAAAATCTTGCGAGTTGGAATTCAAGAACCAATATAATTTCAATAAAATGAGTCAAGCATAATGGTCGACTTGACATATTTGTTATAAAATCTATTTTTTGTTCATATTTTCAACATATCTCCTCGTGTTTTTACTCAAATTTCGAGCGGGAGGGCTCGTTGGATGCAGAATTAAATTCCGCATCCAACGAGTACCCCCACACTGCATACTTTTGATGGACCTTGCTGCCCCAAAAACAAGAAATACCTGAAAAAACGTGATGATGGTCATCATACTTTTTATTTTGGTATGACCATATGGTTGAGGTTAGTGAACCCCAGGAAGTGAGAATAGTCACTCCCATTAGCGAAACAAAAACCTATAGAATGCCTAAAATGTTAAGAAACATAGGTTGTTGCTAGGGTAAGTAGATCAACTAAAAGAAAATTTGAATTTGAAGGAGAAGGTACCTCTTCAAAGAAACAAGACTTTGTTCTTGAAAAAAAAAGTGGCATTTGATGTCAAAAGGGTTTGTATAAGAAAAATAAGAGAAATAAAAACTTATGAGATAGTAGTTGAAGAGGCTTCATTCGAACCCATATATGAATATGTATATGAACCTACAAATGCAGAAATAGAGAAGACCTCTAGCAACAAACCCAATAAAGAAAATATGAGAAATCTAAGAAGAACAAACAAAATTTGAAATAGGAATATCCACTTAGGAAACCTCATACTAGGCCAGTAAATAAATTGAGATTGAAGGGAAAATCACTTTTTCACCCTTTGTTGCAGAAAGATACGATGGTTGATCTTGAAGACTCTTCAACAAAGAAGGAAAGAAAATTAAGAGGCCAAAATTATCAAAATTAGTTACTGTATTTGTTGAAATAATAAGAAGCTCAAAATTAGAAAAATTGAAGGTGATGCCTGGACCAGGGATATTTGAGAGTTCTAAAAATCCATAGGAACCAAAATTTGCTAAGTTGACATCTGATGAAGAAACCGATTCACTCGATGAAATAGAGAATACTATTGCCACTATCTCAACAACTATTGAAAGGCACTCAAAGAGTTCCCATAATTGCCAAAAACTATTACTTGTGGTCAAGCTTGTCCATAAATTGAACAAGAAACATAGAAGGTTATTCCTTGCCTGCCTTGACAAGATGAATCCAAGGGGAAAAATGTTTTAATTTTTCCCTATTCTTATAGCGATGAATATGGACTTGAACCATAGGATCATGGAAAAGGAGACAAAGGTGTGTGAAGCTTCTCCTTTACAATATTCAGAGGACAAGAAGGCTAAGAAAGAAGAGGTACTCTTGAAAAAATCCAAGAAATCTAAAAGGATGATAAAGTGTTTGAAGCTGGAAAATGAAAGATCACAGAAATAGAATTTTAAGGTAAAGAGAAGGTTGAGCAGGCTCATAACAAAGCACAACAAATTATGTGACTTGGCTCAGAAAATGACAAAGGAAAAGAAGAAATCATATTGGCAAGGGAGATGTTGGAAAGCAGAATGGATTTAATTAAAACATAGGAACCAAGTAGAAAGGAAGAAAATCATCTTAGCATTAGCATTAACCTAAGCCTAACGAAGATAATCTTTCCATATTTTGTAGCATACAACGCTACAGAAAGTTTCAACCTTTGTTAGAACCTCCAAAACAAGAATTGTCAAATTCACTACCAAATGTCCCACAATTAGAAATTTTGCACAATTTTGAATATTTTGAAACTATTGAAGTTCCACGAAGAGGATAAGTCTCAAATAACTCCTTCAGAAGATTGTGTGATGACAATCAAGACCAATAAGGTTATACCAAGTGCCATGTCAAGTACTTAAAATAGAGTTGGTCAATATTGTCCTAGATTTGTGGATGTAGTGACTAAATTAGATTGTATGTTTTTAATTATGAACTCTCGATGGTATTTTGTAAATAACTCAATCAGAACATTGTGTGGTGACAATGAAGACCAATAAGGTTATACCAAGTGCAATGTCAAGTACTTAAAATAGAGTTGGTCAATATTTTCCTAGATTTGTGGATCTAGTGACTAAATTAGATTGTATGTTTTTAATTATGCTTGATGGTATTTTGTAAATAATTTAGTTAGTTTAAGATAGATTTAGATCCACAATTGTAGAATTAGATATGTACAATTCTAGAACTATTTTGTATCTATTAAAAAACAAAGAGAAGAATTTGGTGGGGGTTCGAGTAGTGAAAATATTGAAGATTGATGTAAGATCGTAGACTTTAATGAACAAGCTATCATATTTTGCAATACTTATGCTCAAAGATATATCATTTTGAGGGTTAGATCGTGCTTTGATCTTATACTTTTATATTTGCTTTTGCTTGATTGAATGCATTGGATTGCAATGGGTGTCATTCATGTCTCAAATTTGATTTCAGTAAAGATTATATTAGGAATTGCCTAGAATTTATGATTTGTGTTGAAATGTTCTAATTCAAGTTCAATACATTTTGACTGTGTATATCTTCTTAAGAATGCATAAGCTGAATAATTTGATAACTTGTGTATCCATATTCATGTTCAATTCCTACTGATCTATATTGGTTTGTACCATGTCTAGCCTCAAATTATATTCCTACGAAACTATGGAGTATTGCTCTTGATTTAGTTAATACTTATTTTAACTTTCTCAAATACTCAATCTAAAAGACCTATTTGACCTAGATATAAAAACAAACCAAAACCCTAAACTGAGGTGCCCTAGCTCTGAGCTATAGCAATCTAGTGTAGACTTTAGGGATAGCACTCAAAAAACTCATTTTATTTGTTACTTACAACTTTAAATATGTGGATTCGGTAATTAACGATAACATAGTCACAAATTGTATCTAGGATATGTTTCTTTTATTTTTCTGTATGATGTTAGTGGCATACTATACTTTTCACAACGTCTCCTCAAAACTTGAAACAAACTAAATAATGGTTGTTGAGCCATAATCCATATGGATTCCCTATTCCAAAAAGTTTGATGTCTGATTGGGATCTCATATTGGGGTGAATCCCTTTTATGATTACACAGAGTATTTTAGCCCAATCAACACAAATTCAACATTTTTAGAGTAGAGGCATTGCCACTAGATAGAGAGGCAAGACACTATGATCATATTCAGAGGAAAGGGGTGATGAAAACCCATAAGAGCGCTTCAAATTCAAGGCAATCCTCTGTGTACTAGGTTGGATAAACCTAGATGGTTTGGGTTGGAGAAACCCAAAATGGAATGGGTTGTAGAAACCTAGATGTATTGATACATATGTGTGTAGACGAGTTAGGCTTAAATTAGAATAGAAACCATCACTAGACTCGAGAACTAGTCCTAACTCCTGAATGTTCTCAATTAATTGATTGTAACTAGACCTTGATGGTGCATGAGGGAGTTAATTAATGATTTCTAATAATAGGGTGAATTTAGGAGGTTTAGTTGACTAACAGTGGTCATCAAAGCTCACTATCACATCCCAAAGTGATGAAATCTAGGAAAGGTGGCCCAATTAACTGGTTGTAGCCCACTTAACTGAATGTAGCTGATGATGGATGGATAAAATCATGGATGATGGCACATGAGGTCCTAAAATAATTGATGAGGGATAAATTGTGGGTAATGAGGTAAAAAAATGATAGATATTGAGGCACTAGGAATTCAACAACAAGGTCTAAACACTAGGTAGGTCAATAATCTTGCATGCATGTTGCATGGCTACATGCTTGCATGCATGGATGACTCAGGTCTATATGGAAAATATGCACCATGGGCCCCCCTTCCCCCCCGCGCCCTCCACTTAATCCTAAATTATGAGAAGTAAAAAAAGACAGGGCCCAAGGAAATAGGCCTATGGTCACACCCTTTACATTATTCATCCATGTAAACTAAGGAAAAAGGAAAAACCACATGGGGAAAATCCTTCCTAAAAAAATGGACATGAACGGTAAACAAAAAATTCTCTCCAAACTAAATGATTATGTTTCGAGGAATCTTCCTCTTTGGAAGAAGAGGAATATGTTCAACTTGATCAAGAACATAGACAACTGCAAAATGGAGACTGGAACCATGTAGAGAAACTGAGATAATTTTACAAACGAGCGAATGTAGGTGCTCTTCAAACTTGAAATTTGAAACAAGGAAGGTTATATAAGGTCCAAATGAGTCTTTAGGTGCTTGATAACTTGAACCAAAGGTGGTTATATAATCTCCAAGCAAATGGTGGTGTCCTCCATTTTTACTAGCATTTTGAGGAAATGAGCATGTGACCATGTAGGAAAGAAAAGGAGGCTTTGGACCATGAAGAGAGAATGTATGAGATCCATATTATAATATAGCATCCAAAATATCCAAGAAATCACAACATTTCATATCAACAAACTCATGAGAAGAAATTGATAATAGAATCTTGAGCAACATAATTTTTGAAGGAGACTTGAGGTGCTTGATTTTTCACACCAATAGTGATGAGATTAGTCCCAAGCATAACTAAAAGGTGTTGGAGGATCAATTTTGAATCATGATATTTAAAATAATCTCCAAGAAGGTGAAACATGTGTCCCAATTATGCCATAAAGAGAGAAAATTCACAGTTTTCTCCATCTTCAATAAAATTATGAGAATTGTTGAAAGCAATCAAGTAGGAATTTGTGGGAAGCATTAGAATAGTGAGGGAAAATGAATCACTTCCCAAATATTATATTACCTCAAAAAAATAAAAAATATCACTTTTATTCACACTAGTAGCAACATTGGAGAGAGAGAGAGAGAAATCAAATTCCTCTTCAACTTCTTGAGCAATCACTGGCAAACTTTGCTCAAAATTCATAATAGAAGAATCATTGGAGAATAGTTGGAATGAGAGTTCATATTCAACAATGGTGGTTCAAATGTATTTTGATGCAACATATGTATTGGAATATGATACATTATAGTTCTCATAAACTTCTAGAGAAACATGAGAAGGAATCACTGCAAGGAGACTTTCACCAATTCGAATTGAATGAGTTGAAGATTTTTCCATTTCTTCAACTTGAACAAATTCATCAGAGAGTGTCGAGGCCAATAAATTTGAAGGAAGAACACTTGAGGAGGTGTTGGATTCACTCCAGGTATCATATACTTCTTTCTGCACACCAAAACCTCCATCTATATTGCTCCAGGGCTCGAATGGATACTCGATAGAATCATTGAGACACCACATCTTAGGAGACATTGCCAGACATATTTTCCATAAGCACTATCACAACCGTTTAGCCAATAATTTTTCTCTTTATTGGATTATGGGATTTCCACATCTCTAATAGATAAATTAAAGATCTAGTGGATCTTGAGATATGCAACCATCTTCAATTTCCACTTAGCATAACTGAATAGTTGTTAACACAAAAAATGGTTCACCTATCTCTCTATGGTCCAAACCATAACTATACATCATATTCCCACCATTATTTCCTCCATTTTGACCTTCGCAACTAAAATACCACCAAAAATTGTCCAAAACATTATTATTCCTTCCCCATAAATAAAGGGAAGTTGAGCATTTATTGTAATTTATCCCCACTCTCTAAAAAGACCATGCACAATAAAATACCATGGGTAAAAAAACCTTGGACCATCCTGTAAATACATTGTGAAGGTCTCACCACAAATACTTTTGGTCACACTTTTGAACTTTTGTCATCCATTCATTCACTCTTGATCCTTTTGTCATTATCATCACACCTTGCCGTATCATTCCCACGGTGTATGTTGAACTTGCTCCATACCCATTTGGATCCATTCCCCCCATTTGACAACCACTAGTGGAGCGGATTGGATATCCAAACCGTAGAGTTGCGGGACCATTTCCTTGGATGACTGCAGTGGTCCACTTCAAAGAAAGGTATGCCTATTGTTGTTACTTTTTGTTAGTTAGATAATAAAATAAAAATAATAAAAAATATTTATTTTTTTGCTTATTGTTAATTATTGTTGTAAGTTGAGGTTGAAATACACTTCACACCATTGAACTCTACCCTATGATTCGGTTGATCTAGGGTAGGTTCTTTTGCACGTGGTAGGGGATAAATCCCCACTATAGTTTTGGCGACTCCAGTCGGTTGATCCTTTAAGATATTTGTTTTTGCAAGTGTTTCTACTGGTATGTTATGCATGAATACCTTCACCCGTCACAGATCTGACCTCCTCACTGCATATCCGAACCAGTCTTTCCTCAGTGCCTGCCCCTGACCCAAGTCGACATTATTTTTCAAAAAATTCTCAGTTATGTCCAGATCACACTTATTTGGTAGAAAGCTGCAACCAGGTTGCACCTTTTTTCCTGATAAGCGTGACCTAGGTCACGCCTTCCATCCTGATAAGTGCAACCTAGACTAGAAATCCAGATAGCAATTGTCTTGATCCTCAGAGCGATCCCAATCGATACCGTGACCCAGGTTTGTGCGACCTATTGTGCATAAGCCCCTGTTTTGTGTGACCTGAGTCTTTCGACTATTTTTCTGTTTTGATCGTGACTTTTTCACAGTTTTGCGTGACCCCGATCACACCTGTTCCATCGACTGGTGCAACCTGCAAATTTTTAGTCCTTTTCGGTGTTTGAGATCCTTGTTCTAGACCCCATGTATGTGTTCTACCCCTTCCTGATCTGTTTCTGCCCAGATCTGATCCATTACAGCCCCTTGGTTCATTTTGTGGTCCTATTTTCCTTGTATGTAAGCCCTTTTTATTGAGCTTAGTGGTTAAGACCTCCTGTGTGTTTCCTACAACCTGATCATTTCCTTATGTATTCATTTACTTGGTATACTTTATTTTATGGAAGAATTAGTTGTTATTTTGGATGATATTTACAGTCATTTACTGTTATTTATCTTCATTTTGCATCTCGGCCATGAGATCACTAAGGTTTATACACATCACATGTGCACACATCTCACACCCTAAAGTAAAATGCTTGGTTCATGACCACAAGCTATCCTAAAAAATTAACTTAACTCAACCAACATTGTAACCTCATTTGAGGACCAAAACAATCTTGTAGCTAAGTTAGGACATTGGGGATATGCATCCAAATAACACCCATTTGTCATTTACATTTGAGACATAGCTGTTTTCCATTAGGGGATCAAAATCCTCTTGTATTTGTTGACACGGTCACGACTAGTCTGCTGAAGGGTCCCTCACTCTGCAGGAGTAAGCCACAACAAAGGGGTTCCGGAAGTCAGGGTGTAATACCGCACTCCATTCTACATCGAATGCTAACCCTTCATAGTCCTCCTCGTCCATGCCGGAGTATATCATGTGTCGAGGGCCAAAGGTTTGAAGTTCCAGTAAACAACTCTAGACGTGTCATGAATGAGGTAGCATAGTTTCCATTCTATCTAGGGCTCTTTTACCCGAGGCCCCTCTCGGTAGTGGGATTCTCTTATCATATTGTTCTTCCACTTCGTATTGTTTGACTGGGATTTCATCACCCTACATAGGATACAATTTATGAGGGGCTTCCAGCTTATAGCTAGGAGTTTTCTTGCACTCATACCCCATAGGATTAGCACATCATTTTCTTTCTAGGTAGTGCTGCTTGTTGGCTTTCTGGCCATTTTGTTATAGACTCGCCTCCTATAACACACTGTTGCAGTTCGATTTTAGAGCTTTCTTTTTGGCCTGTGAGGCACCATTTGTATGCTCTCCCTCTGCACATTTGGTTGTAGTTGTATTTTTGAGTCTGTGTTTGACACTCTTACGCCTACGTTCATTACACACCACACCACCACGTCATCATTTATCCACCATGCTACTCGCATAGGCTTAGGGGTCATACCCCTCAGTTCGGTTCCTTGAACCATCACCATCAAATCCATATTTGACGTCATTCACTACCTTCAGAGCTATATACTGACTTTGATTCTAATTCAGATTCCTACCAATCCAAACCTACCTTGTTTACCGCCCCATCTAGCTCCATGAATGGTGCACCTCCTAACCCCTTTCAGGGGGGGATGGTTGATAATGGGATTGTGTTCGTTCAACCCCTCATTCTAGGTATCCCTTCTGCTGGACCGACATGTCTTGGTCCTAGTGGGCCCTTAGCCACTACACACACTGCTGCTGGTCTTCTATCCACTAGTGGTGGCCCCACTCTAGCCTCTATGGTTCCTACCATACCACCATTCATGCAAGGGGGTAGTGGCCCTTCCATGTCCATTCCAACTATTCCTACCATCCCATTTACTACTCCTATTGTCGGAATTCAACCTTACCCACCCCCATTTACCCATGGGAACTACATTCCTGTTGGTGCTGACACCATTGCTAGCTCTTCCTGATCCACTATCAGTTCTAGTCTACCTTTCATGGCTAGTCTCACACTACATAATTTGAACCCAAAATCCAATGAGAAAATCCTACGACATTCGATGAAAAATATTGTGTCGTTGGATTTCACCTTCAAATTACGTAAATTGATAGAATTACATGTCGGATTTCCGATGTCCCTCGCATATCCGACGAATATGTTCGTGTCGGATTTCCAACATCCCTCGCATATTCGACAAAGATAGAACTACATGTCGGATTTCGGATATCTAACACATTTTTTATAATGGTAACTAGGCTCATGTGCCATCATCATCATCATCATCGTCATCATTATCATCAACATCGTCATCACCCTATTCCTCATCAACATCTTCATCATCATCATCATTGTCATCACCCTCTTCATGATCACCCTCTTCTTCATCATCATTTTCATCATCATCGTCTTCTTCATCATCATCAATATCATTGCCATCATCATGATCATCATCATCATCATGACCATCATCGTCATCATCATCATCATCATCAACGTCGTCATCATCATCGTCATCACCACCATCATCATCATCATCATCATGATCATCATCGTCGTCGCCATCATCATGATCATCATCGTCATCATCATCGTCATCGTCATCATCATCATCATCATCATGATCGTCATCATCATCATCATCATCATCGTCATCACCATAATCATCAACATCATCATCTTTGTCATCATCATCATCGTCATCATCGTCATCACCACCATCATCATCATCGTCATCATCGTCATCACCATCATCATCGTCATCATCATCATCGTCATTGTCATCATCGTCATTGTCATCATCATCATCATCATCGTCATCATAATCATCACCATCACCATCACCATCATCATCATCATCATCATCATCATCATCGTCATTGTCGTCGTCGTCGTCGCCATCATCATGATCATCATCGTCATCATTATCATCATGATCATCCTTAGTAAGATGAAGAATGAGTCTATGTAGGATTTATAGCCTAAATTCGGTTTTCTATTCTAGGCATGGAACCTACTCTCACTTTTTGGCACCAATGATGTCCATGTGTTGGTTGATAATGGAAATTGACATGAAGCTTAACTAGAACTTAGAAGGGAGTTGTATAAAACATTCCATCTTGGTTTTTATTTCCAAAATTAACTTCTTTTCATGTTATTATGTAATGACAATATTCTAATATTAGGTTAACTCAAACACAACCCTAGATAACTCATGTTCAACTAAAAAATGGACTAAATAGAGAATAACAACACAATATGGCATAGTCACTCTATAGCATTCCCGCGTCCATCCTTCAGACGAAGTTGTAGTCTCAGTTTAAGTTCAAGCAAATCCATATCCGAATCAAGAGCCATAATCTCCTTAGTAGGCGCGGAGTTCCCCATCATGAATACAATGAATGTGCTAGTAGATTCATATGCATATTGAGTATCCTAAGCAGCTGATCCTGAACCAGCAGAGACGATTAATCGAGTACTGAAACAGTTCAGGAGCTCTAAGCGTTTCACCCGCAGCAGTGGACAAAGCAAAAACACCCTTTCTTTAATTTGCAAGCAGAGAGAGGGATATATATGTCGATTTGGAGGGATCCATTAGGCTGGGTTCAATTTTGATTACGATAGGGAGCCATTAAGCTGGGTTCGAGTTCGATTGCAATAGGGAGTCTACTGAGCCGAAGGTCACAAAGGAAACCGAATTTATTGAGCAGACCCGCATAGCCGGAGCCAATGCCTCCCAAATCGGTAAGTAAAAACATCTTTGAACTCATTTGTTCAAATTCGTGTAGTTTCCATCCCATATGTGATGTGATGAGGGTCAAGTTGTATAAAATAGGGTCTTCCAAGACATGTCAATGGCATTGACCAATGACCAATGCCTCATTTTTGTCCACCCATCCAATTAAAAATTGGGCGTAATCATACTTAGTAATAAGAATATCCGATAGGGGGAATATGGTAGTCAGAAACCTTAAACTTGTATTATCCACTACCCTGTCATGGTAAAAACCTAGCAATTAGCGTACTCATTTAGCTTACAGAGGTTTGGTGTATTGGGCATATCCAACATTTGACTTATGGCATATTTTGTTATATTGCATATTATTGTGGTCCGATCAAATGACACAATGGCATTTTTTTCAAAGGAAAAAGTTTTTCACATAGTAGGTAACCGATTCTGGGAAATGGTAGGTTTGGGGTATGACATGTAGGACCATAATTGACTCACAAAGATTTAAGAAGTCATGAGATTATTTAAACTTGGTTTAGGAAGCAATAATGGAATCATGGAGGTATGTAATTGATAACATAGGATTGAATAGGTATCCCTATATGTTTATGAGGTGATCATAATTTGGGTTTGATTTCTTGTTGGTCTCAAACAATTGAGGATTATCAACAATGGACATCTATTTCTTGATTTGAAAACATGAGGAGATTTAGAAAAAAATAGTAGGAAATCGATTCAAAGTTACTGTTGGAGGCTAGTCAGCTTTGACGTTCCAAAGTTACGTCTTAATGCACATCATATTATCATGTCCAAGGGTGCCAAACCTTCTTAAGTATTATGACCATATCCAAGGGTTTCATGACCCCATCAACTCTCAAATGACCACAGAATGGGTCATTTGAACCACTTGGTGTTTTAATGCCCATATCATGCCGTGTCATCAACTTTTGGTGTTTCAATGCCCATATCCATCAAAATCTTATCCATCAAGAGCTTCATAATGAAATTTATGCTCAACAAAACCTTCTAATGACATTTAGTGTAAGCAAGACATCTCAGGAGTCTTTTTTCTATATCTTTGTGCAACATTGCAAGAATCACATACATGTAGTATAAGCTTTTCCCACAGTCCCTTTAGTGGATATGTATCTAGGTGTACAATCAAATTGCAATGCAATGTGTACAATAATAAATTTTCTGCCAACCGCCTTGGTTTTCCACTGTAATCTTCCTCCAAAGATCAATAATCAACCCATGTGAAGCCATTTTCAAGTCCTCATGCATCACCAAATTCTGAGTTGTTTTAACCTAAGCTTAAACTTTCAACCCGGTTTTTTGTTCACTGTTTTATGCTGTTGTTTGAATACCCGTGTCTTCAACATGCCGCTTCAGTCATTATGCTCAAAACAGTGTCAAGACATAGATGCTGCTTTATGTCATCGCTTAATTGGATTTCCATAGTGACGTAGATGTCATATTGACTTGTAACCTGTTTTTCCCATGACCATCTGTCTTGTTTTTGTTGGTCCATGCATTGTTTAGATGTTCTTCTACCCCACCTAAAGCACGGGTCCATCTATCAACAATTTCGACACTTGTGATTAGTAGTTCCCCAAAATTGATTGTAGGAGAGAGAATGTATGAATTCCTACAACATCAAATTAGTGGTATTACATTTTTGGCTTGTGCTAATTACTTTAAACACCTTGCTACTCAGAGAGCCATGAACAACCACTTTTGATATCTTGTCATTAATGTTTTTCAATCTCTGTATTTGTAGGACTCGATGACAGTGATGGATGGTGCCCCCAAGGTTTCAATGGCTGAAACTATGAAAAAAAAATTGCATCACGATGCTCACAATAAGGCCATATTTATGCCCAATTGGGACATTTATATTCTATTTTCCTAACAAACATTATTCTAACTCCACCCATAGAGGTTAGCTAGGGTAATACCATGTAATGGATGGGGTTATTAGTTGAGTCACATATAATTCTTACTTGTAAAATATAATTCCCTCTTCTAGTAGAAATAATAAGTATGGAAACTAGGGGCAGCAGGAGGGGGAGGGGTCCTTTTTGATCCTGATGGAAATATGGAAATTTCTTTCTCTTGGGGATTAGGAATCGACACCAACAATCGAGCCGAAGCTTTGGCCCTTTGGCAAGGCCTTCAACAAGATTTGATTCATGGTATCTCAGAAATCAATATCTTTGGATATTCATGGTTTATCATTCAAGCGTTAAATACTCGCAAGCTTCCTTCTCAAATGTGGCTTAGTCTATTCATTAGAAAAATCCAGATTCTTATCCCTTCTTTCCACAAAATTCAATTCTTTTATTTCCTTAGAGGATTAAATGGAGAAGGCGATTTGGATGCAAATGATGTGACTCACTTGTGTAAAGGGTGCCTTGTGATGAATGGAGTCCACTCTAATTTGGTCATTCCATAGGCCCCTGTCCCTAAAGCCAATGGGCTTATCCCCCCAGGAAACTACCTGGAATTCATGCATTAACCGAACCGTTGTTTGGGCACGTCACATCAAGCTAGCAGAGGATAAATGCATGCACTTCAGACTAGGTTTTGTATTAACTCTTCATGTCCTCCGGAAGTATGGTGACCACAAGGGCTTGTGTATGATGGCACAAGTGGTAGTGCATCATTAACTCCAATGAGCTCCGATGAGGTTAACTGAATTCAAAATGGTCATCAGAAGTGGTTGGGGGTGCATTAACTCACTCCAGTTCATTCCAATCAGCCCAAAATAGAAAGTTAGATGATGGAGGCACCTTTACAACTCAACTTAACTGATTTAGGTGCACTTATGTGTTGATGTATTTGTAACTTCAGAATGTATTCACTTGTATATTTTATGTATTGCACCCCAATGTTTATTCTTGGAAGTATCTATAATTTAATTGAGTCATGTCATGCTTCGATGTTCTTATCGGGAGATTCAATAATGTAAACACGTCATGTAAAGTCATAGAGGGTAACCCTCCTTATTGATCAAGGGTTAAAGTCCCCGTAGTTGTGGGGCCCTAGGGTTATTAGACTCTCCTAGAGAAGTCGGTCCTAGTGAGTTATTGTCAAGTTGGGAATTAGTATAAATAGAGAGTGAGCCTCTCTATTTATCACACATTCACTCACACTCAGTTGTAGCGCATTACTGAGAGAGAAAGAAGAAGTTGGGACAAGAGAGAGAGAGAGAGACTACTGCTATCGAGAGATCATCTTACTGTTTTGGGTTTTACTTTTGGTGCTGATTCTATCTCTGAGGAAGTTGTGGGGTTTTCTCCTTTATGGTTTCCTTGAGGAAAATATTTGTGTCCATTGTCTCTTATGTTTGATTGCTGTGCTTGTTATTCTCTTAGTTAAATATCCTAAGATAATGCTACCTTAAATGTTAAAAATCTAACATGGTATCAGAGCTAACCTGAGAAGAAGACACTATGCTGCTACTGAAGCTAGGGATTCCTACTTTTTGGATCTCTCTCCATATATTTTCAGCAAAAGGAGGTTGGGTTGACTCTCCTCTCTAGGGTGCATCTTTATGTCGAAGCAGAATCCGATTCTGAGCATTTCAGTTTTTGACCCTACACTACTGCCAAAAATTAGGGCTTTTCACAGAAGTGGAATTTTTGAATGAGCCCAAGCCTGGATTGATCTCCTCCCCAAAATCGAAGTTTAGAGATCAAGATCAAATTTTTGGGTTGGGTAGAACTCTAGGAAAGTGAAACCCTAATATGCTCCTGAATCAGAGAACCAGATCTGTAGAAGTTTAGCTCCAGATCCAGTTCTGACATATTAACCTGGTAAGATCTAAATCTTTTGCATTTCCATTTGAGGTTCTCCGTTAAGATGTCTCATCATACCAATATTGATGAAAATCTTGAGGGAGCTGATAAATTTCAAGCCTGGAAGTATAGGATCTCCCTGGTCCTGGAAGAACATGAGTTGGACTCTTACATCAATGAAGAGGTTCTGGTTCCAGAGGGAGATGAGGCTAAGGCCTTACACAAGAATAAATTGGTCTTGGCTAAGAGGATTATTGCTGATCCAATCAAGGATCACCTCATACCACAGGTTTCCTCCCTAAAGACACCTAAAGCTATGTTTGATGCCTTGACCAAACTGTTTGAAGGGAAGAACATAGACCGGAAGATGACTTTGAGGAACCAGTTGAAGAATGTAAATATATAGAATGGGGAGACCATACAGTCATACTTTACAAGGGTCTCCAAGATCAAAGAACAAATTGAAGCAGTGGATGAAGAAGTAGAGAATGAAGAGATTGTGATGACCACCTTGAATGGCCTCCCTAGGTCATGGCATTCTTTCATCCAAGGAATCTGTGCTAGAAAGAAACTAATCAAGTTTACTAGACTATGGGAAGAATGCTCACAAGAAGAAGCTCGAATAGTAGCTCGAGAAGAAAAGATGGGAAGCGAAGATCAAGATCTTACAGTACCTTCCAAGAAAAGTATAAGGGACAATCATCATCACCAAGGTAAGCATTCTCACCAGAAAGATAATTATGTAAGAAAAAACAAGGATCTATCCAAACTCAGATGCTATACATGTGATGAAAGAGGACACTTTGCTAGAAATTGTCCCATGAATAAGAGTGGTTCTAAGAAGAAGAAGAACCACAAAATAAGACATCATGCTCACACTCTAGAGGATGATGATCCTCCTAGAAAAAGAGTAAAACAAGAAAGTGAAGACTCTTTAAGTGATGAAGAATATGTTATGATCTCTGCCCTCACGGGAACTGTCACACATGGAAGAAAAGATTGGCTTATTGACAGTGGGGTTTCCAAGCACATGACGAGATTCAAGGAATCGTTTGTGAAACTATTCGAACGTAATTCACCCCATAAGGTAAAACTTGGGGATGACTACCAATATCCCATAAAAGGTAGTGCTAAATCCTCCTACAAGCTGGACTCTAGAAAGTCTATGAAAATGAAGGATGTCTTGTTTGTACCATGACTAAACAAAATATTCTCTCCATATCAGCATTGGATGCAAAAGGCATGAGGGTTGCATTTGTAGATGGCCAAGTCCTCATGTGGCCAAAAGGAAAGACTATTAGTAATTGGAGAGAAAGAGGGAGGATTATACAAATTGAAGGGCCAACTAGAACAAGCCTTGGTTCATGACTCAGTAGAGCCAAATGAACTTTGGCATAGAAGGCTTGCACATGTATACTACAGAGCACTACCACTTGCAAGCAAAGCTGTCGAAGGACTTCCAGAAATGTAGGAAAAACATGAAGGAGTTTGCAAAGGATGTGCGAAGGGAAAGAATACAAAGAAGACATTTCCAAGTAGTGAAAGCAAAGCAAAAGGAATCTTGGAAATCATTCACTCTGATGTATGCGGTCCGATGTCATCCAGCTCATTAAGTGGGTATGTATACTATGTTTCTTTCATTGATGATTTTTCTAGGAAGACATGGATATATTTCATGAAAAACAAGGATGAAGTATTCAACAAGTTCAAAGAGTTCAAAGCTTTGATCGAGAATCATAAAGAAAATAAAATCAAGACCTTTCGATCAGAGAATGGTGGAGAATTCACATCAAATGAATTCAAAGAATTATGTGGAGATTCAAAGATTAAGAGGGATTTAACCACTCCATATAATCCACAACAGAATGGGGTTGCAGAAAGAAAGAATAGAATGATTATGGAAGCTGCAAGGGCAATGCTTCATGATCAGGATCTTTCTATGCATCTATGGGCAGAAGATGCTAGAACAATTATGTATGTACAGAACCGTGCTCCGCATAAAGTACTCAAGAACAAGACACCTAAAGAATTATTCTCTGGCAAGAAACTAGAAGTCAACCATCTCAGAATATTCGGCTGGCCAGTGTACATACACATTCCAAAAGAAAAGAAAAGTTAGATCCTTAAGGAAAGAAGGGTATATTTGTGGGATACTCGGAAAGTTCGAAAGCTTACAGAATATATTTGCCAGGATTCAAGAATATCGACATAAGCATATATGTAACATTCAATGAAGATTCGGCTTACACCAAATCCAGAAAGAGACCAGTTGAAGACTCCAAAGAAATAGAAGAACCCAGAATTCAAGATACAACTATGAATGATGCAAATCAAGATGAAGATTGAGAAATAGAAGAACCCCAGGAACTTGTAGATCCACCCCAAGAGAAGAATCCTCACAAGAGGAAACCTACATGGGTACGAGAGGCTATCCAAGGTGCAGAGAGATATGGGGTTCCAGAAGAAGTGCACAGAAAGAGGAAAAGAACCAGGTCCTGCTCTGGCTATGTAGCACTATTGTGTGACTTCATTGAAAAAGAACCTTCCAACTATGAAGAAGCACAAGAGAATAAAGAATGGAAGGATTCCATGATCGAGGAGTACCAGTCGATCATGAAGAATGATGTCTGGGATGTTGTCCCAAGACCAGAGGGGAAGTCTGTTGTGACTTCCAAATGGATCTACAAGATCAAGCATTCTACAGATGGTAGCATAGAGAAATATAAATCAATATTTGTGGCTCGTGGCTTCTCCCAAAAAGAAGGGATAGATTATGAAGAGACTTTTGCACTTGTAGCAAGATACACTTCCATCAGATCGGTACTTGCTCAGTCTGTAGTAATGAAATGGAATATACACCAAATGGATGTCAAGACTGCTTTCTTGAATGTTGTAGTAGAAGAGGAAGTGTATGTCGAGCAACCACTCAGTTTTGAGACACATGACAGAGAGTCTCATGTGTGTAAATTGAAGAAATCCCTGTATGGTTTGAAACAGGCACCCAAGACATGGTAGGGCATAATTGATGGCTTCTTATCCAGTTTGGTCTTTACCAAGAGTAAAGTAGATTCCAACCTTTACTACAAGGTTGAAGAAGGGAACCCAATGATACTCTTGCTATATGTAGATGACCTGTTTGTAACAGGTGGAGATGGGTTGATTACTGATACAAAGACGAAGCTTACTGCCGAGTTCGAAATGAAGGACTTGGGTATGATGCACTACTTTCTAGGCATGGAGGTGTGGCGGATGCGGATGGAATCTCCCTGGGACAAGGGAAGTATGCAGTAGAGATCCTGAAGAGGTTTGGGATGATGGAATGCAAGGCCATGGCCATACCTATTGCATTGAACCTGAAGCCATTGAATGATGCTTCATCAGAGTCGGTTTATGCTACGATGTATCGTTAGATGATTGGGTCCTTGATGTACCTGACGAATATGAGACCAGATATTTTCTTTGCTATGAACACATTGATCCAGTTCCTGACAGATCCTAGACATGTTCACTTGATTGCTGCAAAGCATATTCTGAGATACCTAAAAGGTACAGTTGATTATGGGCTCAAGTATGAGGCGAATCAGAAGATTAACCTGGAAGGTTATGTTGATTCAGATTGGGTAGGAAGTGCCATCGATAGGAAGAGAAATTCAGGGTGCTGCTTCAATATGGGATCATGTGTGATCTCTTGGTTTAGCAGGAAACAGTCTTGCGTGGCACTGAGTACAACTGAAGTAGAGTATGTCGCAGCTTGTTCAACTAGTTGTGAGGCTACTAGTATGGCTGAGGAAGCTACTGTATGATTTATTTGATCTCCAGTTGAATACTACTTGTATATATTGCGACAACCATAGTTGTGTGAAGTTGTCTGAGAACCCGATGTTCCATGACAAGTCTAATCATATCGAGATCAAATATCACTATATCAGGGATATGGTGTAGAGAGGAGTAGTGAAGCTCCAGTATGTTGCGATGGATGAAAAGATAGCTGATGTATTGACCAAGCCATTGGCCAGAGTGAAGTTTGAGTACTTCAGGGAGAAGCTTGGTGTTCTCCAGATTGAGGTTCCCTCCAAATGGAAGTGATGAGTCCAAGAGCCCTTCTGACATGGATGTAGGATTGGTTCCTCCCATGGTTAGATATAAGTGTAGGAGCCATTTTGATGTGACTGTGGGATGTGTTCCCACATGATCAGATTTAAGTGCAGATCCATTCTGATGTGACTGTGGGATGTGTTCCCACATGATCAGATGTAAGTGCAGAGCCATTCTGATGTGACTATGGGATGTGTTCCCACATGATCAGATGTAAGTGCAAAGCCATTATGATGTGACTGTTGGATGTGTTCCCACATGATCAAATGTAAGTGTAGAGCCCTTCTGACATGTATGCTGGATTGGTTCCTCGCATGGTTAGATGTAAGTGAAGAGCCCTTCTAACATGTATGCTGGATTGGTTCCTCGTATGTTCAGATGTGAGTGCAGATCCCTTTCGACATGTATGTTGGATTGGTTCCTTACATGGTTGGATGTAAGTGTAGAGCCCTTTCAACATGTATGTTGGATTGGTTCCTCACACGGTCGAATGTAAGTGCAGAGCCTTTCTGACATGAATACTGGATTGGTTCCTCTCATGGTCAGATGTGAGTGCTGGGCCTTTTTGACATGGATTCAGGATGTGTTCCTCCCATGGTCATATGTGAGTGCTGGGCGTGCCTTTTTGACATGTATGCTAGATGTGTTCCTCGCATGGTCAGATGTAAGTCCTGGACGGGACATTCTGACTTAGGGACATATATAAGCGCTGAAGAAGACCTACATGGAGGCTATGCCTACAACCAGCATGAAAACGGGCTAGATCTGTAGAACTTCCTATGATGAGAATAATCAAGAGATAGCATCGTTGATGATAATCCAGATCCAGGGATGATCCATATCTAGTGATGATCCAGATCCAGAAATGAAGATGAAGATAACTTGATGATGATCCAGATGATACAGAGAAGAAGACTTGTGCTGATAAATTGTGTCGAGAGAATACCTTCCTAGTTAAGAGGGAGTGTAGATGTATTTGTAACTTCAGAATATATTCACTTGTATATTTTATGTATTGTACCCCGATGTTTATTCCAGGAAGTATCTATGATGTAATTGAGTCATGTCATGCCCCGATGTTCCTATCGGGAGATTCAATAATGTAAATAAGTCATGTAAAGTCATAGAGGATAACCCTCCTTATTGATTAAGGGTTCAATTCCCCGCAGTTGTGGGTCCCTAGGGTTATTAGAATCTCATAGAGAAGTCAGCCCTAGTGAGTTATTTTCAAGTCAAGAATTAGTATAAATAGAGAGTGAGCCTCTCTATTTATCACACATTCACTCACACTCTGTTGTAGCGCATAATTGAGAGAGAAAGAAGAAGCTAGGACAAGAGAGAGAGAGAGAGAGACTACTGTTGTCAGGAGATCATCTTACTATTTTGGGTTTTACTTTTGGTGCTGATTCTATCTCTAAGGAAGTTGCAGGGTTTTCTTCTTTATGGTTTCCCTGAGGAAAATCTTTGTGTCCATTGTCTCTTATGTTTGATTTCTATGCTTGTTATTCTCTCAGTTAAATATCCTAATAAAATGATAGCTTAAATGTTAAAAATATAACATTATGACACTCAGATCACCCCAGAATTGCTCCTTGATTGAAGGAGGAATCCCAACTAGCCTCCCCGATTGAAGGAGAAGGCTTAGTTGGCCTCCTTGATTGAAGGAAGGCGTGGGTGTGCGCATGCTGATGTCATGGTGTGCTCATCTAATGCCAATTAAGACAATTGAACTTAGGATAGTGGTTTAACAAGGCCAAATTGACCAAATAAGTGTGTATGTTGGGTGAATATCTCCAACAACACCCTTAAGCTATACTCAGGAGGAGTAAAAATAAAATGCAAGAAATGCTAGGGCCTCAGCAACAAAGTCCATAGGTCACCATGCACAATAATGTAACTCAAACAATGCTAAAAAATAAATCTAAGTGAGGAAAGAGGGAAAACCCAGTGGGAAAACTCCCCCCTCAAGCTGAACACTGGAGAAGTAATATGATCACCCTGATGAAATCACCCCCAACAGTGAATGGAGGTAAGTGAACTTATTCTTTGAAAATATCTTGGTGATTATGTCTGCAATCTGCTCATCACTAGGGCAGTATTGTAGAACAATGGTCTTGTCATGCACCAAATCTCTGATGTAGTGCATGTGTATCTCTACATGTTTGGTCCTGTTCTTAGTAATTGGATCGATGGATATATTAATATCACTTTGATTGTCACAAAATATGATAGTAGACAAAGTACTACCAAAATCAAACTCTGAAAGAATGCCTTGCAACCAAACAGCTTAGATGCAAGCATTCACCGCTCCTTGGCATTCGACCTCTGCTGAAGACAATGCAATGGTGGCCTCATTTTTGCCAGAACAGGAAATGGGGCCACCACCAAAAATTAATACATATCCGGAAGTATACTTCTGATCAATAAAATCTCCCGCCCAATCTAAATCCATGTAACCAACCAACTCTAGCTTAGAGTCTGCAACATAGTGAATGTTGTAGGTCTTGGTGCCCTGAATATACTGGAGGATCCTCTTGGATTCCTTCCAATGAAGATCATGAGGCTGCTGCATGTATCTTGATACAACATTCAAAGCATAACAAATTTCAGGCCGAGAATGTGTCAAGTAAAGCAAGCTTCCAATCAGCTGGAGGTAGATTGTGCAATCCATGGGCGGAGTGCTTTTTCCTTCTTCAAGGCTGATCCCTGAAAGGAAAGGGAATGTAGAAGCCTTACACTCATCCATGTTAATCTTAATTAACGGGTATGATATGTATTTGTACTGATTGACCATTATACCAACAAAATTTTGGGCAATTTCGAGCCCCAAAAATTGCTTCAAGAGACCCATATCGCTCTTCTCAAATGCATCATGGAGGGCAGTTTTTATGAATGAAATGGAAGCAAGCGAGCTGCCAGTAATCAAGAGATCATCAACATATAAAACAATGATAAGTAAATGACCATAATACTTCTATATATAGGCATTCGGATCAGATTTACACCATTGGAAGTTTTGTGAAAGAAGGAAGGCATCCATCTTGGAATACCAGGATAGTGGGCTGAAGGATAATTTCTTGGGCACTCCAGTATGAGTCATCTGATAGACACTCAAGTGGTTGGAGGCAAGAGAGGGTACATACAGAACATGGAGAAAAATTCCATGCTCAAGATCTACTATACCTTGTCCTTTTGAAATGATGGTAGAGTCATCTCCCATGTGGATGGGAATGTTTTTGCCAGTGTCCAGATATGAGAAGGATTCTATGTCTTCCATCATGTGATTCGAAGCTCCAGAGTCTATGAGTAGTGATTTGGACTTGGAAGTGCTTTCCATGAGAGCGTGACCTCTTTCATGCTGGTATTCCCGATCTTGATTTTCTTTCCTCCAAAAGCTTTCCAAAAGATTGATGTTATTTCTCTTGAGGAGAGAAGTAGGTTCATCAAGTTTATTCTTCATGCAGGAATGTTCAGGGTGGAATCCCTTCCCACAGCATGAACACTTGAATTTCTCTTTCCCATGGTGTCCTTTTTTCTTGTGCTTCTTCAAGCCAGAAGGCTCTTCTTGCTGCTGGTTTTGAACTTTAGGTTTAGGAGCTTCGAGTTTAGTTTTTGGGTTCTTCTGCTACTTTCCTTTACCCTTCAGATCCCTGGGCCCCGAAGCAAAGAGGGATTGATCATGGGAGGATCTGATTATACCCATATGGACAAGCTTACCATGCTCGTTTGTTAGGGATTCAATGAAGGCATCTTCCATCCTAGGGTTGTGAGCTTCCTAGCACATAATGTAGAAACAAACACTGAATAGTCAGATCCAAGTTTTGAGAGAATGGCGAGGATGATTTGATCATCCTCCTTCTTCACCTCATACTTCTTCAATAGAAGGACTAGATGCTTGAATTTTGTGAAAAAGTCATTAAGGCTCTCAAAATTGCCAGGTTGAAGAGACATCAACTCGTTTTCAAGCTAATAAACCCTCAAGTCATCCTGTTTTCCATACAAGGAGGTAAGGTGGTCCCAAATCTCTTTTGGAGTCTTCAATCTCGAGAGGTGGAATAGAAGATCCTTGGAGATAGAGAGACACAAGAAACCGTAGGCTTCATCCATCTTGTTCCAAAATCTAGCCTTGTCAACAACATGATTAGGCTCTTCTTCTGTGTCCATAGTGACCCGGTAGAGTCCTCTGGCACATAGCTGAATCTCCATGTCTCCTTTCCATTGGTGATAATTGAAAGGAGTCAAAAGATAAATGGAAGAATCCATGTCAAACTGTTGTAGTGAATGTAATGAACCTGTAAAAACCTGCAATCAACACAAAAAAGTCATCGTAAGGTCGAATAACCTCCACATCTCAAGTTTTCATCACACCCAACATAATTGATCAAGCAATATTGATCAACAATTCCTTAACTTGGGATATTAAGTGGTAAAACTTCTACTTCTGGTGCAGAGCTAGAATTTTGAGCTTTTTCTCAATTTTGTATGCTAGATCCGCCAAAAATTATGTTTTTTCTGAAGAATGAGCTTCATCCCACCATGAGATCTAATACCATATTAATTTTGTTACAATAATCTAGGGACTAAACACAGTCTTACAAGTGATTCAAGACAAATTAGACATGAAATGGTGTAACAGTACTACAATAAGAGTTTGCAGACCCTGTATAATCAATAATAGAATGATAGTACAATACAATGTCATGCATAATGCATGAATTCCAAGACAATTCAAATACACAAGGAGGTCATTTGAATTGCATGGATGGGTGTAGATTAACTGAATATCATCCACAATAGACACACCTAGTTAACCCATTGATCAAGAAATGATTGACTCAACTGAGTCCTAACTAAATCAGAGTGCAATGGATGACTGAGTGTAACTGGAAGTAACTTAGACACATGTCACTGCATGTTAATCAGTAGTGGTAGCGCATCTTTAACTCCAATGAGGTCAACTGAAGTCAAACTGGTCATCAGAAGTGGTTGGGGGCGCATTAACTCACTCCAGTTCATTCCAATCAGCCCAACATAGACAATTCAATGATGGAGGTGCCTTTACAACTCAGCTTAAATGATTGTTAGGTGGAACAACAATCAGTTAGATCTTAGGTGCACTTATGACACTCAGATCACCCTAGAATTGCTCCCTGATTGAAGGAGGAAGCCCAGTTAGCCTCCCTGATTGAAGGAGAAGGCTTAGTTGGCCTCCTTGATTGAAGGAAGGCGTGGGTGTTCTCATGATGATGTCATGGTGTGCTCATCTGATGCCAATTAAGTCAATTAAACTTATGATAGTGGTTTAACAAGGCCACATTGACCAAATAAGTCTGCATGTTGGGTAAATGACTCCAACAGAATTGTGCCTTAGGCATTGTAGACTTCCATGGTCGTTAATTTCTAGGTTTTGTTGTTTTGGTCTACTGCGTGTTTTTGAAAAATTGTGTAATTATATTTATTTTCAAAGTTTTTTTCTAGTTATGTTAAGAAAATTTAGATGTTTTGGACAAGAAGACATTCCGACCATTTGGTGCCGTGTTTAGGCCTATGAATGGGTCCATTTGTTGTATCTATGCCAATGGGTTCTCCGCTATTATATTAATGTAAAATCTATCTGTTTCTGTACAAAAAAATAAGTATGCAAACCATTCTTGTTGCGAGTGCCCCATGTTCATCATACCTTCATATGGGAAACACCATATGCCTTATCATTTGTATGTTATTTGTGCTTGTCAGCACATGCAAGAGATAGTGATTTGTATTCGGTTCCTCCTACCCAATCTCATGTTTAGAACCCTTTGTGTAGTGGCACTCCATGCATTAATTATTTTACATCATATGTGGCTCGCTTAGCCCATAATCCTTTTTATCCTTTCCTATCCCTCCACCATGACATTCAATATCATAGGATTTAATGCCTCAGTCTCAACCAATGTTGAATCAACCAAAACCTCTTTATTAAGGGTACATTTATTCTTAGTCAAATATTCCCTACCCTCATTGCATGCCCAATCCTTCAAATATGAAACCCAATGCGACATACATATAATATGTACCTCACCCAATTCATCACTTCTCTCTCCCCTAAAGACACACGATTTTCCTAATATCTCTACTTCCATATTCAATTATGAACAAGAGATTATAGAATATTTAAACAACCCTAATTTCCCTTGGTACAATATGCACCATCATGCTTATTTTCTTTCTTAGGGCGCATTCACCCCTAGAAGATATTTTGATCAGTTCTCCATCAAATCAAAGGATTTCATACAACTTGGACATGTAGATTGGTTAAATAAACTTATACCCACTTGTTAGAGGAGCAAGTTGGTATGTTGACTTGAACGATATCCGACTTAGTCGATCAGTCGACTAAGTTGGTCGGTCGACTAAACTAGAGATTAGGTCGGCCACCTAAGGTCATGTCGGTTCACCGAACCGACAAGTAGTTATTTTGTAACTGTTTGTAAGTCATATATATTAGGCTGTTGAGCCAGATGAGAACTCAGTTCAGTTCTCTATATTGTATGGACCCACTCATGTTAATATAATCTGTTATTTCCTCTACTTGTTCTTATCTCTTGTCTCTGTTATGTATGTATGTTCTGGTATGTATTATTGGTAACCTTAGGTGATCTATGGGATTACAACATTGGTTCCATTTCCGGTAGTACATGTTTGAAATGTATGCAAATAGATGATATCAGAATAGGAGATTAAGGATTGGTGGGAATGTAAAGTTGCAAATTATTTGCAGAATTACGCACGAAGAAAAAAATTAACGACCGCACAAGCAAAAGCAAGATTCTTTACAGAGAGACATGATATGTTTGTAGAATCAGTTCCCCAACTTTTGAAGAAACTCTTGGATGAAAAAGCCGGAAGGGACTAAAGATCAACAGTTGCTAGAAAAACTGATTCGTGGGTGAAGAACAAGCTTGTCGGAGTGGTTCAAAAAAACCGCCAACGAATTCTGCGAGGAACAAGCAGTAGAAGAAAGGACTTAGAAGAAAGGACTTCGGTGGAAACCATCAAGAATAAATTCTACATAGACCTCACCGAGTAATTCTTGTGTTCCTTACCGACCTTGCTATTTAAATTCCTAATCGAGAAGGGAGTAGGTCATATTGTCGAACCTCGTCCATCACTTCACGAACTGCCATTAAACCCTAACTAGGCGAAAAAACAAAAGAGGTGGGAAAAATTCATTGCAGAAAGGGAATGAGAATACTTCCTAAGCAAGTAGACCGAACTATCTGGGCTTTCTAAAGCGTCAGGTAGGTTATGGGGGGGTAGCTGGTCATATGTCGGGATAAAGTTGAGTGGATTCTAGTCGACTAAAAGCAGATACCAATCACCAGTACGGAGAAGTCAACTAAAAGGAAATCAAGAAGACAGTGTCACACAAAGGTATGTCAGACCTCCAGAAAATAGAGAGGGAGGAGAGACAACAAAGAAGGGAAGAAAGAAGAGAAAGAGCCTTAGCACTGTACAGAGGAATGAGTACTAGGGTGACCAACCAAGAAAGAAATCTGCCAGAGTCGGGTCATAACCGATAAGAAGAAGGCGTGGAAAAAGAGGCGTCCCCTACGGAAGAAGAATTGTGGATAGAGCAACAAGAAGCTCTCCAATTAGAAGCTCCCTAAGAAGGAAGAACTTTGTCTCCGTTGAATCCGCGTACCGAGATACAAGCCATTGTCGAAGAGGACCTCTGACTAGGAGCTGGTGACTTAGGTATATGGAGTCGACTAGACGATGAGACATACACTGGTAGACATCTTATTATCCGTCAACCAGAAGAAGGAAATTGGGTTACCTTTCAAGCGG
This sequence comes from Pseudotsuga menziesii, assembly GCA_001517045.1. Classification (NCBI taxonomy): domain Eukaryota; kingdom Viridiplantae; phylum Streptophyta; class Pinopsida; order Pinales; family Pinaceae; genus Pseudotsuga; species Pseudotsuga menziesii. The sequence continues at coordinate 685,626 of LPNX011082022.1, read as the reverse complement.
TACCCTCCAACCGAAGTATCCACTTACTTTTACCGACACATGAAGGAGCACCCCCCCTGCCAAATAAATCTTTGGAGGACACAACATTCAGAAATGTGGAGAGATAATTGCAGTTGGACATCGACAGAAGAGGTCGAAACCAACTAACTGCTGGTCGAAGACGAAACGACAAAAACAACCAACGGGAACGAGAGTTCTATTGACAATAGTTCCACAGAGAGGAATAAACAAATAACCCCACACCCCCACCCCCACCTCATCCACCGCCACCTCCTGAAAGCAGTGACAATGATTTCGACATGGGTCACGGGTCAACACACATTCCTCTATATGAGGGTGATGAGGACCCCAGATGACGTTGGTTCGTTTGTGAGTCAACTTGGGAGGCTAACCAAGTTACGAATGAAGACATACAGATGGTGCAATTTGCTGGTGCCTTGAGGAAAAGGGCATTAACTTGGTACATTCCATTTTCTGAAAGACAACCCCGAGCAACCAAAGCCAAGATTAAAGCACAATTTCTATCATTTTTCAAAACTCCAGATGCTGCAAAACATCTAGCTGCAAAGAAACTAAAAACAACATCACAGAAGCCAGGAGAAACTGTCCGCAATTATGATAAACATTGGAAAGACCTTCTTAGCCAAATGGACTATGTTATTGATGAACAATTATTAATCCAGTTGTTTCTTGCAGGATTATCTTAGAAAATCCGCCGACACATAAGTCTGGAGACATTCAAGTCTTATGAAGATGCGCTTACAAAAGCTCTCCAAGTGGAAATGGATGAGGACATACCAGCATACTCCACCGATCACAGACTAGAAGAACTGCTTGAGATCGTGCAGAAGTCTCTAAAAGAATTAAACCTCAAAGGTCAGGACATCTAGTGCATGAAGTGATCAATGACCGGACACTCAAAAGACAACTGTTGACAGGAAACCAGCTGACAAGACGTTCGATTCGTACAGACAAAATGTTTTTGCAACATTTTCCAAGAGCATAGAGACCACTCGACAAAAGATTCCCCGTTCAACATAAAGAACGACAAGGAATCTTGGTGTGCAATCTGCGAAACAAAGAATCATAACATGACCGACTGCTAGTTGAACCTAAAGAACCGACAAAATTATCATGTAGTCTACAAGACCACTGCAATTGCACAAAATAACGAGCAAAACAACTTACCAAACGATTAAAACAATCAAAGATACGACGGTCGAAGATACAAGTGCCGGTATGACAATCGTCGTGGAGGCTACGGAGGTCGAGGTCGATTCTCTGGAAATCGAGACAACCGACCACATCGACCCAGCCAATGCTTTACATGTTATAAGGAGGGACATTGGCATGCAGACTGTCCATACAAGGACATAACTGACCTCAAAATTTGTACTCATTGCGGAGAAGGGGATCACTCATTAGAGGATTGCCCTACCATGCTGGAAAAAATAAATAAAAAGAAAAATGTTAATGTCTTGTCATGTGTGCAAAAAATTGATGTACTAAATACAAAGAATTTGCATATTGTAACCCGACAAGGGACAAAAACAGGAAGTGATAACCCAAGAATCAACAAAATTAAAGAGAAAAATGTCTACCCTGATCCACTTAAAGAAAACAAACATATAAAGAGGAAACAAATGTATTCAAATAAATTGCATGACAAGAAGAGGCTAATGACAATAAACATAACACAATAAAAGAATTAATACAAATCGTACAAAAAGATAACTCAGTATCTCAGTTCATCGATTTTCTATATGAAATAAAACACAACAACATCGAAAAACAAACAAATAATATCTGCAGTTTAAATAAAAAAGATAAAAGTGATGCCGACACACTTGTCGACTTGGAAATTGAAGGATACCATGTTCGAAAAGTTGTACTTGACTTCGGATCACAAGTAAACATCATGACTCGTGACACTTGGGAACAACTGGGAAGACCTCGACTACATGAGTCAGGTATATACCTAAAACTAGCTGACCAGGGCCTAATTGAACCTATTGGAGTCTGGAAAAATGTTGATACAACTATAAAAGGAATCTCGACCAAAGTCGACTTTGAAATCATTGACCCTAAGGAAGGATCCAGTTCCTTCCCAGCGTTAGTCGGTCGACCTTGGGGTAGAAAGATAAAAGCATCGATATCCCTGGACAAAGAGAGAATCAAATTAAAAGGAAATGGACAAAAGGTCATTGTACCTATTCATCCATCCCAAGGAGAACCTTGGGTAGAACCTATCGACGAAGAAGTTGATATCCAACAAATTTATCAGATACAGAATAATGAAGAGTACACAGAACCTAACACATATGGTGAACTCTACTTAGGTAATCAAGACTCAGACGATTATAATTCGGACGCATAATTATATGATTGGGAAGTTGAGAACTACGAAACACAAGCAAGAGGGTGTTGGACTATCCAAAAAGTACAACCAGAAGATCATATCAAGACATGTGAAAAGGAATGGAGAAGACTTGGGTACAAGGATAAACGAGCATGGCCACACCTGTTTCCATCAACCCTCTCCAACTTACCAAACAAATGGTATAAAATGGAAGAAGCTAGGGGTGAAACCTTCCTATGGCATGAAATCAGAGAAAATTTCATTAAAGATTTCAATTTTATACCACAAAATGAAAATTTGGTCGAAACAGCAAAACAGATTAAAGAATTTATACGACCGACAGAAAATAAACTTCTAAAAGACAACTGACAGACAATGAATTGTAACAATATACAAACTGGGACAATACCACACTCAACAAGACTACAGTTAGAAAATGAAAATACAGAAGGAAAAAGATTTAGATGGAAATCAAACCATGTCGAAACGACCAAACCTATTTGCACAGTGTTTAATGTTGAAACAACCGACAAGGAGGAAGCCGACCGAATGACTGCCGCCGACTTCCCTGCCACATTTTCCCAGTTTAAAGAAGGAAGTCGACCAATCAATGAAGCCAAAGCACTAGAATGGCTAGATGCTAAAGTCAAAACTAAAGAATTCGACATCTTAAATGATGATAGACCAAAAATGGCAAAGATTGGAGACTAATGGAGTGGAGAGTAGACAACAAAGATAGTGAAATTACTAAAGGAGTTCCAGGATGTATTTTCCAGAGACTATAAATACCTCAAAGGCTTAGTCCACAAAATGGGTGAAATGAAAATCGACACTAAACCTGATGTTCGACCTGTGAAGAAAATGCCATATAAGCTGGATCACAAATGCAAAGAGATAGTAAAAAGGGAAATTGATAACATGCTTGCAGTAGGCATCATCTACCCTATTGACCAATCAGAATGGGCAAGTCCAATGGTAGTCCAACCTAAGAAACATGATCCGACCAAACTAAGAATTTGTGTTGACTTTAGAGAGCTAAATAAAGTGACATTGACAGACCCATTTCCAACTCCTTATGCAGATGAAATCTTAAATGAGGTGGCAGGACATGAATGCTACTCATTTATATATGGATTCTCAGGTTATAACCAAGTGCCAATAGCTAAAGAAGATCATAAAAAGACAACATTTGTATGTGAATTCAGCTCATTTGCTTACAAGGTTATGCCTTTTGGATTAAAGAATGCACCTGCAGTATTCTCTAGAATCGTGGTCAAGACATTCCAAGAGTATATTTACAAAAACATGGTAGTATACTTTGATGATTGGACAATATACTCCATGTTAAAAGATCATTGTAAGTGGCTAAGACTTATGTTGGAAAGATGTAGACAAATCCAGTTAGCCCTAAATATCAAGAAGTGTATATTTGTCACCCCCATAGGGATATTACTAGGACACATTGTCTGTAAGGAAGGTATTAAGGTCGACTTTGCAAAAATCAAAATTATCCTCGACTTAAAACCAGCAGTGAACTCAAAACAAGTCAAAGTGCTACTAGGTCATACAGGCTATTATAGAAAATTCATAAGATATTATTTATATATGACCTATGCACTAGAAGAACTATTAAGGGAAGATAAAGAGTTCGATTGGACAGAAGAGTGCCATATATCATTTGAAAAACTAAAAAGAAAACTAGTCGAAGCACCAACCCTAAGGTTTCCAAACTGGTCGATCAAATTCCATGTTCATATTGATGCATCAGGTCTAGCAATAAGAGAAATCCTAACTCAACCAAGAGATGATGGAATGGATTATCCTATAGTTTACAGTAGCACAAAATTAAACAAGGCTGAAAGAAATTATTTGACAACATAAAGAGAAGCATTAGGAATGGTCTTTTCCCTACAAAAATATCGACATTATTTTCTAGCTAACCCATTTATATTCTATACTGACCATCAGGCACTTAAGTACCTTGTCAATAAACCTCTACACCATGGAAGGATTTGTCGATGGCTACTTCTATTTCAAGAATTTGAATTCGAAGTTGTTGTCAGACCAGGTAAGTTAAATGTCGGTCTCAACCATTTATCCCGAATCGACACAGGAGAGGAACTGACAGGAGTCAAAGATGACTTACCAGATGCACATCTATTTCGGATAGAAGCAGTCCCAACAGAGTTAGAGGAAATAGCTCAATTCTTAGAAGATGGACAAGCACCAGAAGGAATGAGTACAAAGAAGAAACAAATCCTAGCTATGAAGGCTGCACCATACAGTCTTATATATGTATTTCTTTACAAAATGGGATTAGATGACATCCTTAGAAGGTGTGTACTGGAACATGAAAGAGACAACATTATGCATAAGCACATTATGGACTTGCAGGAGGACATTTCCAAGCAGACACAACTGCATAGAAAATCCAACAATCAGGGTTATGGTGGCCGACACTTTACAAAGATTGAAATTTTTTTGTAAGTCAATGTGACAGATGTCAACGACTAGGTTGACCCCTGCCTAGCACATAAATTCCTTTGATATCAGTAAACCCAAGTTTGACATTTGAAATTTGGGCCATATATTTCATAGGACCATTTCCGATACCAGCAAAAATGACAGGTGCAAGGTATATCATAACTGCAGTCGAATATGTGACCAAATGGGTAGAGGCAGAACCTATCGACACATGTTCCAATGAGATAGCTGCTACGTTCATCTATGAGAATATCATTACCAGATTTGGATGTCCATTAACCTTAATTAGTGACTAGGGAACACACTTTATCAATAAAACTATCAAAGCCCTAACTGACCAGTTCCAAATCGACCATCGTCGGAGTACATCATATCATCCTCAGTCGAATGGACCAATTGAAGCATTTAACAAAACATTAACAAAATGTTTAACAAAAATATGTAATGAAGATAAGGACAACTGGGACGAGAATATACCTGCAGTACTATGGGCATACAGAACAACATATAAACACTCAACCGAGCAAACCCCCTTTCGTCTAGTTTATGGACAGGAAGCAGTAGTTCCACTACACTTTCGACAACAGACACCTATTATTGCAGAAATATTACATTTCAATGTCAAACAAGGAATAAAGGACCGACTATTGCAACTAAGTAAACTAGAACAACATCGACTACTCACGATGCAACATCAAGAAATCCAGAAACAACAACAAAAATCATGGCACGTCAGAAACATCAAGAACAAAAACTTGTCGGTAGGAGACCTTGCTTTACTATACAGTAGTCGAGTAAAAGGAAAACCTAAAAAGTTACATACAGAATGGGTGGGACCCTACGTTGTCGAAGAGATACATACCAACGGATCAGTTCGACTAAGGACATTACAAGGCATAGTATTTTAGAAACTCGTTAATGGAGCTCGACTAAAACACTACAAAAACTAAAAATAAAAATGTTCATATATATATATAACGACCATAACTGTTAGACAAAAATTATAAAAATCTACAAAACCCAAAAAGCAAAATAATACTGTTATACGCAGAAAAATATGACAGGAAATCACCACTTCGACAACCGACATCATGCCCATCAACATAACACCATCGACCATTTTCACAACCTACATCGACCGACGACCTCGATAGTCCCATCATGCATTCATGACCTCGAGCGCCAAACCAATTCACCGTTAACACACACTCAAGTGTTCCAGCTGGAACATCACGTCTGCCATTAATACATACATCGAAAAGAACATCCAACGCGCCCCCTATAAATAATGGACCGCCGAAGGTTCATTCACCGCAAATCAAATAGAGAGAGCATCAGAGCAACCAAACGACTGAAAGGCAAAAGCACCTTAGTGAAATCGACTACCAAATCGACAAAATGGCACCCAAACAGACTAGAGCCTCAGCCAAAGCCAAGGAATTACAGACTGCAGAAACACCTTTAGTTAGGAGGCTAAAGAACATTAAGAATGCTAAGGTACAGGAGGGTTCATGGCAAAAACTATGGACCGAGGTAAAAGAGTGGGCTTACGTTGACAAGAACCCGACTCAAGCTGTCGAGAAAATACAATACAATACCATCTTCAACTATGTCAATGCACCGCTTATGGCCAGCTTCAGTGGCACAAAAGAAACAACCGTCAAGTTTATCATAAGCCGGTACCACAACGACCAGTTTTACTTCGACCAACCGGTCAACATCTCTGGAGAAGTCATCTCCAAGCTGACAGGTCTCTCAAACAAAGGAGACCCAGTACCAGTTAGTATTAAAGAGGGACTGGTCGAAGAATTAACCGGGTCACCATCGGGAAAAAACTGAAAAGGGTTGATGATCAGCCAAATCACAGCCCGTACGCCATAGATCGTGGCCAAAATAATATCCATCACACTCACCCTGATAGTTTGAGGAAGCAACCTCAAGTTAGATATGCTAGAAGCAGTCGACACCATTGCGACTAATGGAAAGATCTACAGATGGGCTGAGTATGTTGCCGAAATGGTCAAAACCATCTGTGAAAGATGCCAAGAGATGGGAGGAATCATCAGGTTCCCATCCCTTATCTTATGGATAGTCATGTATTCTAATTTCCTTGAAGGACACAAAAGTTTTCAAGAACTGACAAAATTCCACATGTGGAGATTCAAAGCCTTCTCCCAGAAAGGAACATTGAAGGAACTTGCAGACGGAAAAGTGCTGTTGGAAAACTGGCTCCAATAGCTAAAAGTCCGCACGACTAGATGGAGGTTGCCTCAAAACATCCGACGAAGTCTACCAAAAAAGTCCCACATCCAGTTAGATCTCGACCATACTTCGGTGTGGTACATGCAGGATGTTAAGTCAAATGCAAATGCCCTTAATTATTATCTGTTGGTTGAACAGATCTTTCGGGAGCTGTCTCGACAAGCTGGAACAAAAATACCAATACTAGCGAAGGCCAAGGAAATCAACATCTCAATTGAGGAGCCGTTAATAGACCAGGTGAAAGAAGAGGATTATGAGTTGAACCTCTACATCAACACCTTTGTGTCGGAGGAGACACCGGTCGAACACATTGGCCAACTTTAAATCATCATCAAACCTCCGACAGCATAGAGGGCAGAACCACAGACAGAAGAAACACATACAGAGCAGCAGGGAATCCTTTCGACTGAATAAAGTCTCATCCCGATCTAGGAGCCAAGGGGAGAAACAGAAGCAGACAACCCATAATATGCTATCACCAAATAAATTATAAGAAAATTGTCGAAAGATATAGCAGCTACAAGAAAAAGTCAAAGAACACAACAGCCACAAGGGAAAGGAAAGCACAAGCTTCTCCTTCCAGAGTCATCAGACGATGAAGAAGAACTGGGAGCTACAGCCATCGACATAATTGAAGATGCCGCAACAAATAAAGTACCAGTGGAAACTCAGTTCCATAGATTTGTCGAGGCAGGAGCATTACAAGGTCGACCAAAGAAATTCAAAATCACACACAATTCGACGCTTGAAAACATTGTAGACTTGGTGTCTACACCCCNCCATAGATTTGTCGAGGCAGGAGCATTACAAGGTCGACCAAAGAAATTCAAAATCACACACAATTCGACGCTTGAAAACATTGTAGACTTGGTGTCTACCCCCCCGCCTCCATCCCCGACAAAAGTAACTGAAGAGTTAGCACCGAAACAACTCTCGATAAACCCACTCGACTTATGCAAGAGTGTTATGTCGGAGGCAGTGAAAGAAAAATTCGACAGGGACGGAGATCTGCAGGCATTCATTGAGAAACTGCCTGAGATATTCACGTCAGTACAGAAGCTATCCACTAAAGCACCCCTGTTTGAAGCTGGTGGATCCCGACAACCTGGCCAAGTCCTTCAGGGACTAAATTTTTTTGTAACTTCGACTTCGGTCTTCGAAAGGAACCCCGACAAGGAAGCCAAAGTTGTAGGACGTCAGACCACCACTATCACTCCGACTGTACCATGACCCCACCTACCAACCTCTGAATCGACCGGAGGTGAGGAAGAAGAAAATGTTGAGGACATAAACAGAGAAATCAAGCAATTTTTCTTCGACTTCGATTCGACCCCTCAGACCAACATTCCACCACTCAACCACATTTTCACCAACCCAATCACACCCAACTATTCCCCAACCCCATCGCCACCACCACCACCACCCCCCGACTCAGAACCCCTAATCCAACCAGCTGCACTAGAACCAACCCCACCACAACCATCAGTACCATACGCATCCACTTATGGACCACCTGCATCCAAACAACCAAAGGCAACAGTCATCCCATCGCCCCAAACCTAAATACCATCAACCACTACTGTACACCAAACATAAAATCTCGACTCGACTTTTGCAGGTATACAGATGCCGAAACAAGCCGAAGCAGAGAAGCACAAAAAGAAGAAAAAGAAGAAGGACCATCATGGACAACCAAAAATGGTCCACATCAATCTAGTTGGATCAACCACTACGGTCGATGCAACCAAACTGAGAGATCCAGAGCTAGAACAACTACTGGAAGCACTAGTAGTCGAAGCAAATACAAGGAACCAGCACAGACGTAAGGAGCTAGAAAGCAAGGAAAAATAACAAGTTAAGTTCCTTAACAAGTGTAGGGACCTGCTCCAGTCTGTCATACCAGAACCAATAGACGTCGACATTGACAAACCACTGGAAAAAGCTTATCAATTATTTGAAAGTGTGGTGTCGATGCTCCAAGCACAGATTCAAGAAACAAAAGAAGAGAAGAAAGAAGAAACCGTTCGACTATTGATGGTGCAACACACAGCCTTTTCTGAATCCTACAAAGTATTGCAAGATCACGTGGAGGAATCTGTCATCACCGAGGAAGTACTGCGAGACTGGCCTACTTAATATGGGCAAGTGTATCAACAAACTCGGCAGACCCGAAAAGGGATCCAAGCACTTGAAAAAAGGAAAACCACTGATGAGACACTCAGAAGCACAATAGAATACCAAATAGTGCTTGAGACAGCCAAGCTGCAGAACTCGAGCAAGAAGCACATCAGTGGGTGCATCAAGCCATCCCCAATTTGGAAAAAGTAGACATCATATGCCCGCAGATGAAACGACTTGTAGATACTGCAGAGGAGAAGGACCAGTTTATGGGTCCCGACATGGAAAGAATAGCTGAAATTTCCATGCCAAAAAAAATGTCGATCCTATCAAATCTGACTACACTCACCATCGACATTCAAAAAATACTGCATAGTTGGACATATTTCCAACATCACTTAGCCGTGACGGCCGCAACAATTGTTGAAGTTTGCGTGCAGAAAAGACCAACAATCAGACCTCACAGCCCATGAAGGACAAGCACGAAACAAATGACTACTTAGATAGGCTTTTCTTTTTGGTACCTCCTTGTTTCTTCAGGACGAAGAAATGTTTTGTTCATGGGGGAGATGTTAGAGGAGCAAGTCGGTATGCCGAATTGAACGATAGCCGACTAAGTCAGTCAGTCGACTAAACTAGAGATTAGGTCGGCCACCTAAGGTCGTGTCGGTTCACCGAACCGACAAGTAGTTATTTTGTAACTGTTTGTAAATAATATATATTAGGCTATTGAGCCAGATGAGAAATCGCTTCAGTTCTCTGTATTGTATGGACCCATCATGTTAATATAATCTGCTATTTCCTCTACTTGTTCTTATCTCTTGTCTCTGTTATGTATGTATGTTTTGGTATGTGTTATTGGTAACCTTAGGTGATATGTGAGATTACAACACCACTCTAGATGCATTTAAGGAAGGAAATATGGTCTATATTTCTCCCAATATAAAGGTGGATATGTCACCTAAACCTAATGTTATTGAATACATTGTACTTGGTGCATCATGCTCCTTTAAAGAGATAACAACCCACAAATCCTATTCCAAGAGTTTTGTGATGTATTTCCATGGTTTTATTACAAATTTCATGGTTTATATAACACTACATTGATACATGGCCTAACACTTCCCTAGTTCACGACAATAAAAGGCTTTCCCATCCTTCTAAATATATGGTTGTTAAAGATAAAATTGATAAACTTTGGAATGTGAGTTTAATTTATCAAATCATGTACATCACATGGGTATAGAATCCTATTCCTCATGTATATGTACAACCTATTCCTCATGTATATCATGTATATGTACAACCTCATTACTTGTTTGAAAAAATAGCACTAGCATTTCGAAGACCTCTATAAGGTTTTTCTTAGATATTGTAAGTATACCAATAAACTAAACCTTCTTCAATGCATATTTTGCGTTATTGTCAATTGCTTGCAAGGATTTATCAATTCTAAGTAGGGTTTCACTATCGAACTTGTTAGGGGATAATTTTTTTGACATCGAAATCTATAATTTGTTGATTGCATTGAGAAACTTGCACGAACTCTTCTCGCCAAAATTTAGGAAAGCGCACCCTTCATTGCACTCCATCTCAGGTATCTCATGTTTTAAATTGGTGGTTTAAAAAAATGTGAACAAGAAGCACTTTGGTTATCTCTCTAGCACAAAAGATTGATGAACATGATGAATTCTTTTCTTGATGTGTTTAGGTATGAGCAAGATATATTGCAAATACTTGTAAGTTTAAAAATTATATTTGCCAAGAACAGTGATGGATTCAACATGGTTTGGGTGATTGACTTGAGCTATAACCTATACATATACTTTGGTGATTTTAAAAATTTGAAAGGGATCCTTGTTTGCAATATTATTGCATATTGTTGAATCCTTGAAGGAGACCAATTTGACCATCTTCTTTTACTTTTATATTTCTCTAGTCTCACCCTTTCATTCTAAGCTATTAAACATTCTAAGATATGCATTTGGAAAATAATAATTTGGTTTAAAATTAATATCGTTAACACCATAGTGTTGTTTCTATCTCTCAAATTCATAGTTTTCAAGTCCGTTTATATGGTGCTTTGAATGATGAATAAATATGTGCCTTACCCAAATTCAGTTTTGCATCTCTATTTGTTATGATAGTGAATTTATTTGACACTCATATCTAATTTTGCACTTCACATACAAAAGTGATTCCAGTATCCTAGATTGACTGTCATTTTCCCCTCTTGTGGACTATCATAATATTCAAATTCAACCTCTTTGTGACACCAATTGTATTGTTAAAATTTGACGTGTAAACTCTACTACATTCAAACCCTTGTTCACTGTTAATAGGTTTGGTTTACTTGAAATCACTTCAAATCCTAGCTCATTGTTGGGTGGCTTCTATTAAGTTATATTTTGTTAGCATACATTTGAAAACCTTTAACTTTATCCCTTATTTCATTGTTTAAGGGAATACCTGAATTCATGACATAGTAATCATCCATTTGTCATTAACTTGGAGGTCCTTACTTTTCCTATCGCATTCAAGTAATCCATAACTATATTAAGAATTTTTTGGTAGGTTGATTTTGGTGAACTTGATTTGGATTTAGTTAAAGAGACTCCTTAAAGTTTCTTGCTTAAAATTGGTATTGGTTGGAGGTTTTCTTAACTAGATGGTATTTTTCTCTTATTTGCCAAGTTCCTTAAAACTTATATTGATGCCATATGATAAGCAAAGTCTGTATTGTAGAGGAAATTATATGTTGAATGTTAATATATTATTGCTATCTTAAATGAATTTGGTTTGATTGTTTAGAAATACTTATCACTATGAAGATCTTAATAGGAATGGGAACTAGGAATATGGTCATTTTAATGCTTATATTGGTAGAATTACTTCTTGTCAAAAGGTTCACAGTGATTAACATATCATAAGTAGGCTTCACAGTGATTAACACCCAAAATTTGTATTATTAATAGGAGCATATGGATGGAAAATAACATACAAAATGAAACTCTATGTTATTTTGACAGAATGCAACTAATGGTAAATCCAATGACAAAATGCAACTCTATGCAACTCTACTCTATTTTGACAATATGCAACTAATGACTAGTGGTAAATCCAATGACTCTGGTTATTTATATTTTACCTCATCAAATATTCATGACAAAGATTAAATCATTGGGCGCAGGTCTCTCGGTACAGAGAAATAATATTTGTGCAAGTGGTGAATTACACTGTATGTCACGATATATTCTCACAGTGTACAATATTTATGGCTGTGTGATATTGTATGCATTTTTACCATATTGTGAGGTAAATGAATATTGTACACTGTGAGAACATATCTCCGCATACACTAATTTCTAAATGCAACCAACTGTAGTGAAGTAACTAATTTTGCAAAGCGGAGGTCTTCGAAACATGTTTGTTCATACCTGATCTATGAATCTTGAATGCATCATGTGGTGGGCTGTGACCTTGTGTGTGTTCATTGTACTTGAGTTGTGACCTTTCTAGAAGACATGCTAAGTTTATATATTATGTTCATTAGTTAAACTTCATTGTGATATTTGTACTGTTTATGTTCTGTACATTGGAATTGATAACTCATCTCAAGGACCAACTTTAACGCAATGACGAGTGGAGCGTTAAAGTTGAAATAGATGAAAATTATGTATGAATTTATTACAACAATACTTTTCTATATCTACCTTTGTTATTTAATTTTGCTTATACAACGATGATAAAAATATATGTGACAATATAACTTAAGAGAGAGAAAAGATTAAAGTCATTGGTCTTGTTGGCGCTATGGGTAAAATGGGTTGTTTGTCCACCTTTACGGTACACCTTGGTATTGTGGGTATGGGGTTTCCTTACCATCTTGTTGTGACCCCTTTTGTTGACTTATGGTCCTTCATCTTCTATTTTGTCCTAGCACCCTTATTGTGTGTGGTACCTTGACCACCTTTGGTATGATTACTTAACCTTATTACTTTTATTTTTATTATTATTATGGGACCACATGACATTTGGTACCCTACTCTAAGTGTACTCAACTTTATTTTATGTTTTATTATGGCAACCACCTTAAAACCTAGGGTTTCCTAAGTGACCATTCTATAAGACATGACAAGTTTATATATTATATTCATAACTCCACTCTTGGAGTATCTTGGCATGAAGGAAGTATATATCTAATATTTGTTGGACACATGAAGTTGAGTACACTTAAAGTAGGGTACTAAAGGTCATATGGTACCTCTTCTAGGGCTTCTAGAATTGTGTTGTGAATTGTGAACCGTGATCTCCAACCGTGAAATGTGAACCTAAACCATCAACACTCTAACTCTCTCTCTCTCTCTCTCTCTCTGAAGGTATGTCTTCTGACTACTTCTTATCCTTACAGTGACAAGAGATGACTCAAAATCATGTCTGAGTATAAGGCAGATCCAAACCAGATCTATCTAGCATTATTTTTTGCCTACTGAATGAATGAATGGTTTAATGAATGTTATCTTTTACTGAATGAATGTGTTGACTGAAAGAGTGAATGGTTTAATACATGTTATCTTTTATTGAATGAATGGTAAATGTTTGTTTATGATGAATCTGCATGAATTTGCACGTAATTGTTTTTTCAAGTACATGCATTGGGTATGGAGAATTGAGAGTGATGTGAGGGCAGGGGGGGAGGGGCCATAAGAGATTCCACCTTCATGTGGTTGGCCATGTTCAGTAGAGAATATTAAATAATTCTCAAAACAGAGAGGATCTCAATGAATGATAAGGAATTATCCATTTCCCACAGTTATTTCTTTGAAGCATTATTGTCATAGCATGTATTCCATGACTTATAAAACTTCTTCTGGTGTTTAATTGTAGTGTTGAAATTTTATTATGGCTATGTCATTCATACCTTGGAACTTGTTACAGATAGCCTTGGGAAACAATTTGAAATTTTAGAAGAAAAATTGGATTTTTGATGTGATCGGTGGTATTATATACTTTGTTTTGGTGTTATCCATGTTTCCTCAGGTGAACTCTTATTACCCATTATTTTACTTGAATATTATTGTAATTTACATTATTAAATTAAAATGTTGATCAAACGTAAAATGTTCATTATTAATGTTGTTTTTCTTCATTGAGACTACTGAGATTGTATTTTTTTAGCTTCATTTCGTTATTTCCATAAACAAGTAAATCTTTATGTGAGGGGTCCTACCATGAAATTATTGCAACATGAAAATATTTGTAGTATGTTGAAATATGTTTTGAAAGGTAAAAAAATGTAGACATTCCCAAGCTTCACATATCAAGGGAAGTTGTTCCAAGAAATTATAAGTATCGACAACATATGCGTATTTACAGGACACAGGTAAGAGCAATGATGTAATGTCATGGAATACTTTTAAATTGTAGCTGCTTTAAATTTTTTTTATTTATAGCCATCCATTTTCATAGTTCTTTCAAAACTGTTGGCATTTTTTGTACACAATTATATTCCATATATATTTTTTGATGGACTTTCCTTATGTTTAAAGTTTCTCAACCTACTCTGAGTCATTTTTCTACAAATAATAACTAATTTGGAACTTGAATGGACTATCAAGTTTATAACCTGTGTCATCTCTAATATCTTCATGTTCTCTCTTCCCCTTGTTGTAATTTGTCTTCATTCAGGAGTATATGGCCTAAGTCATCAATATTTTTCATTGATAAATCTTCCAACACCTCTATAGAAATGCCCAACTTTGTAATTCCATTTTCCTCACTTGTAGGTTCTTAACTTAGAATATCAAGCTCCTTGTATATTTAATGTCCTTGAATAACCATGGCTCAACATTCTATTACATTTGGTCCAGATTATACCAATGGAAACGTAGTGTCTGAAACATCTAGGGGTTTGGGGAGTGAGAGAAATCCTTAAAATAAAAAATCTTCATGGAAGATGCAAAATCCAATTCACTTTATTTATCTAAAGATACTACATAATTGATTTTGAGATCATCAATGGTTGAAGAACCTAAGGAACATGGAAAAATGACTTTTTTGCAAGAGTATTTATTCAGTATCCTTAGTAGTTCAATTTAGTTTTATGAGATGGCCATTAAGATCTGACTGCAGAGGATACATATACATAGATAAGAAGAACGCATTTACTCCCCCCTCTTTACTAACTTGCAATTGTATCAATTCGATACCCAACATATTTTTCCAGCTTTATTTCATTACTCAGAAATGTAGATTTGAATATGGAAGCTATTTGGGGTTTTATTGAGTGATGCATTGCCGGAATAGAGTAATATTGGTTCAATCCACCCATGTAAAGGTTTTGATATGATATACGCGTGAAGTTTTTTGCATACTTATTAGATATAAGATCAAAGTAATGCTTGTGCTTTTTTTGTTTATTGAAGTCTATTAAATTTACAAATACCTTTCTATGACATGAAGTTGCATTTATTGCGAGGAGTTTTTGTCTAATATTTTCTTGTAATCTACAGGGTGTGCTTGGAATTAAAGTGAAGATCATGTTGGATTGGGATCCGAAGGAGAAGCAAGGTCCAACAAAACCATTTCTTGACTTGGTTACCATTCACACTCATAAGAATGAGGAAGATTTCTCTAGTAAGCCAAGTAGTTGGAAATGAAGTTGAAATAATCGCTTGGTCAAGATCTTTAGGTTGGAAATGGTATGTGCATTTTTTACCTTTAGGTTTTGATCAGTTCATGAACCCTTCTCTTAGACTTGTAAAGTGTGGCCAAAATTTAGGCCATGCAATATCAACATTACTAAAATGCATCATACAGTTGGATTGCATAAGTTTATTGAATATGTTCTAGAATATGTACGAGGATTTTCCAACCAAAAACACACTAGACATGGGTAGGATTTAGATGCTCTCTTGGGATTTTCCAACCAAAAACACACCAGACATGGGTAAGATTTAGATGCTCTCTTTCCCAAGAAATCCATATAGTGGTTAGTTAATCCAAAAATGGACAACCCCATAAACATGATTTATAAGACACCAAACAATTTAAATACAAGATGTTAGGGATATGATACAAATAGTTGTGTTGTTCAATAGTCCCTTAAAAGTGGATTGTAATACAAAATAAATTATAAGTAAATAAATTAACAGATAGAAGAATAATTTTACTTGAAATTTGCATGAATTAAGCTTAATGTTTCCATAATTCACATAAAAATGGCCTTGAAATAACTCATATGTCAAACAATATTTTCCAATCCAATTATCAACTCTTGATGTCTCATAAATATGCATCTATTGTGTAATGAAGAAATATCAACAATACACTTTTGGAGGGGAATTTATTAGTCAGAAAAGTAGATGAAAACAAGGGAGCTTACATGGTGAATATAGGAGAGGAAGATCAAAGTGTTAGGAAACATCCATTTGCAAAACATTGGACCTTTTTTATTTTTTATTTTTCAGTACAACTTAGGGTCAACTATCATGTACCTTATCATTATCTCTATGTTATTGCTACATGTGACCTAAATCTAAGAGAACATTAGAAAGTCAATTCCATTATAAACTCAGAAAGAAAAATCCAAAAATAAATTTAGTAATATTGGTCTACCTAAAATTTGAATATATTTTATGTTCCACTAGAGGAAAAACTCAAACTTGTTTTCTTTTCCAGATCCTGCTTTGAAAATTTGCCTTTGCTTTATATCAATTTGAATTCCACAAATATTCCTTGCAATTGTAATTTGGTTTTTAAATGTCATAAATTACTAAAATTAAATTCCATGTAGATTTATCTCATCCCAAGAAGAATAGAGGGACATATTTACATGAAGGTGTGAAGTAAGGCCTTAATTTTCACAAAGAAACATCTACTTCTGAACATTACTGTTGAGATTATCTTTTCACATATTTATACTAAAAAATATTTGGAGTTTATAATATAGACATGTTAATCAGTAGACAATATATCATCAAGGATTTCATTGTTCTCATTATGATTTATCTAGTGTTGGAAAAGGCTTTTCCCTCCAAAATGCATGCACTTCAATTTTCTCGTATCTATGTGTAAATGTTGATTGTTCAATTGGTGTCACCATACCATAAATTGAATACTGAGATGGGTATAGTTAATATTGAATAATAGCTACTAGGATATCATTATTAACTTGTTACATATATACTATGCTCCATGGATAACATTATTATGCAACCTTGTGAATTACCCTCATAAGCTTCTCACTCTAATTCATTATATTAGCATCCATTTTACTACTTTCTGCACCATACTTATTTTTGTATAGATGGATTTTTATCTACGTCAAATAAGATTGAGTCTATACTAAAACATCCAAAAAACATTCACCATTATTGCATAATTCTATGTACATGATAGTTCATATTTTATTTAGATAGCATTTTAAGTTCTTATTGGTATGAAAACAGGTTTTACATATTAGAGGTTGGTGCTCTAGAAAATATACCTTCACAACCAAAACTTTAAACTCCTTTGGGATTAATAACCTTTTTCATGCAATTACAGATGTTGGGTAAATCTTGAGACAGATTTCCTAAAACTATATTTTACTTAATCAAGATTACTACATGTTTGTATAATATTTTTCTTAACATGTGCTGCATGTTTACAATATTTATGACTTGTTGTGACTCCTACATGGCATAACAATGAAATAAATGTATCACATAACCTACAAAATAGTGACTTTCAACGTCTTATAGGTACTATTATCAAACATAGCAAGTGACACAATCACAACCCATGAACACTTGTACTTATTCTGAGAACCTAAGTACTAGGAGGACCCACTCTTCAACATGATCTCCATCTCTATATTATATCATGTTTATGTAGCTTAGGTTAATTTTTTCATGTCATGAAATATCTTTATTTTTTTCATAAATTCCACAGATCCGTTGGATATCCGACGACCACTTTCAAAGAATCCGACGTCGTCACTATACCATTGATGGCTAAAGGTGTCGGATATCTAACTTCCCACAATGCAAATCTTATCGAATTTTTGACAGATCCTTACAAAGAATCTAGCCTCCTATACAGTGACATTTGTTAGATTTTCGACTTCCTATATAGTGATATTTGTCGAATATTCATCGTAAATATTAAAAGAGGAGTTGTCGGATATCTGATCGAGAGAGGTCAGATATACAACGTTTTCATTTTAATGTTGGATATCCACTGAAGTGCAACCAATGTTTAAAAAAGAATATGAATGTCGGATGGTCGACAACATGATGTTGAAAATCAGACGTCTATGCCGTCTGTTTTTCGATTAAAAAATGCTAGTGTTAACCTGCCTAATTTGGCACGGTTGACCAATGACTGTATTCACCATAACCCATTATGGCCTCCCATGCCTACCAAACTCCACTCAGACATCCCTAAGTTTGAGGGAAAGGTGGGTGAATACCCCCATAACCATATTATGTCATTCCACTTATGGTGTTCATCTAACAACATAGTGGATGATTCTATCTAATTGCGGTTATTCCATCACACACACACAAGTGCCGCGTCCAAATGGTATATCGAATTTCCTCATGCCACCTACCCGTACTTTTCCTCGTTAGTATCAATGTTTCTCCAGTATTTCCAATTACCCGTTCATTATGATGAGGGTGTGAAAATTCTATTATCATGTAGAGAAAACACAACTACCCATACCAAGGATCATATCCATGAATGACGTCGTCTCTGTAGCTTGTGTAAGACCCAGTTAGATGATAGGATTTTCCTAGATTGGTTTCTTAAAACCTTACTCCCCCCCATCTCCAAGGACGTTGCATCTGAATCCTGAAGGCACAACAGTTTGATCTCATCTACGCCCAATCGGGTTATTTGTATACCATTATACCTGATGCTCTGCGTGCTGGCTCCTCACATCGAGATACGATGGGGGAATCCCATGCTGCTGATGGAGTCATTGGCTCTGTTTCTCAACATCCCCACTTTTACATGACCTCTCCTTCGATTCTACCCCATTCTGGTAACACCTTTAGTGTTTCCCAACCAAGTTACACCGCTGATTTTTCACGTGTAATGACTCAATATGTGGCCACACCTTCTTATGTTCCCCCTGAACCAATTACTCACATTCACAAAATGAATTGCTCGGCACACTCGTGTAATGGACAGACGGTCGAATTTGCATCCCCCCAACTACTCCTGCCTATACCCACCACCAGTGCCACCTACTCCTGCTCTCGCTTTGACTCCTCTTGCTCCTTAAGGGCATGTCTACACACAACATAACCTCCATAATTAACCCGCCCCCACAAGCCAATAATAGAAGGGAATACAAAAGAGAGGTAGGAACCGGGGAAAAAACCAACCTCAAGGAGGTGGCCAACAACCCAACCCTCCGAACAATAACAAAGTCAAACCCCCTGCACAGAATCCCCACCGTCCCCTAGACCTGGGAGGAACCCACAGTTATAGATTAACCATCTGTGCACCATTTTTAACACTTATGACCATTATACACATCAATGTCCTCGTATGAATCATGTTTTCCATTTACTCCAAAATGATAATCAACGTGACCCCAGCTCAGCTAAACCCAACTCCACCAGATCCTCCACCTACGATGCTGCAAAAATCCCTACCAAATCAAGGAATGGTTGCAACCCAGCCCTTGGTACCACAAATCCCCACACCCACTTATGTGGGTCAACCCATTGATCCTGGTGTCAATCACCTTATGATGTTACCGCCTGATGTCAACTTACAGACTCGACGAAACTAGTATGGCTCCACCACAGAAACTGTTAAACCCTCTACATCATCTACATCCATCGCTCCTTATATGTCTTTTCATTTTTCGAGACCCCCCACAGATGAGACTGCCAAAGTCTCATGGTTCCCTTTGTGTCATATCATGAACAACTCCACTGCCAGAGCCATGCTCAACTACAGTATAGTCGATGACTTGGCTCAGTTTCCCTCGGCCATGTCCGATATGGAAGTTCTCAAAACTTGTCCTTTAAAACACAAAGAATTGTTATCCGCATTAGGTGCTATCGATCCCTTTGAATCTAGGTTGATCACTTTTGACTTGGATTAAGGAGATCCCCAGATGTAATCATTCGTTTCCTTCCAAGTTTCGATCATGATTCGGATTTTGGTCATTCATCGATGCATCATTGATAAGGGGGAATCCACCTGTGTCATGTCAACCTTTGTTTGGAAAAAAATCAGATTCCCAACCCTTCAACCTTCTTCCACTGCCCTTAGTGCCTATGATGGCCATGCTGCTCAACCCTAGGGAGTCTGTAATGTCCCCTTTTTTAATAATTGCATAGCAGTATAATTCTATCAATCCTACTAGTTCCCTAGGTTGGGTGGAAACATTGGGAAGTTAATAAGGGAGATAATAAATGGTGTTTATAAATTAGAAGAAATAAATTTTTATTTAATGGATTTAATTAAATGAATGCAAGTGAAAAATGAAATGGCTATGGAGAATGGAGACACATGGAGACTATGGGGCCCACTCAAGCTAGAATTCCTATGTTAAATGGCATCCTCCTCTTGCAATCTCGAATCTATGGGAAGCCTAATGTTTTTGGATGGATTATAAGGTTAATCTACTTGTCCAGATACTTCATAGATCGAATTTGGGATGAATTATAACTTACATGGGGAGAGGAAGAGCCAAATGGGAGTTTCATGGACACTTGGCTAGATTCCCCTTACATTTATGACATCTATGACACCAATGATGGAGATTCTATGACAATTATGACATCTACGACACCAATGACGGAGATTCTATGACAGTTATGACACAAGTCAGATCTGAAGGTTGACATCTAACATATATGACATGTCAGGTCGAAATATACCATCCAAGAGAGCTCTCATGTGAGTTTGGGAAGCTCAATGGGCTCCTACTGAAATTTAGGTAAGGTGGAAGGCTAGGAAAGAGGGGACACATGTCAATTCATGAGAACACACCCTAATTCGACTTGGATTGATTTTGTGGGTGGATTTGGAACCTTATAAGTCTAATTAAGTTCATAAAATATAGGAATCAACCAAGAGAATGGATTTTGATCATTTGTGAAATTGTCATTTGTGAATTGTGAGAGCTAGTGGATGACTAGTTTTCTTGCCTTAGCCAATTTCGAGGGTGAAATATTCCCATCCAAGAGGGTGTTTGGAGAGGCCACTCATGTCTTTCATGGAGTATTATTTGCATGTATAAGCTACAGGAAATCATGTGGATTCTTCTATTGCATCACTCTCTCTCAACTATTTCCAGTTTTCACACCATATTCATGCCAATGGAGGGATTGCGCTTTGGGTGAGATATTGATCTATTTGGGGAAGATTATAATGCCCATTTTATTATGTTATGATTTATATTCTCTGTATTTCATGTTCAGAATACTCTCGGGTCGAAATACCGAAAATAATTCATGTAAAAATTTTGAACAATGAAGAAATAATGTCATTTCCCCACTATCTTGTTGTGAACCATTGTAATGATGATGATTTCGAATTGGGAGAGCCTTTAATTATAAATTTATGATTGTAATTAGTTCAATATTCTCTGTTCTTCATTATCAGAAAGTTTCAAGTCGAAATTCCCAAGATTTGTATGTCAAAATGACTGTTAATGAGCAAACAATGACAATTTCCACTCTATTTTGATATATGCCATGGTAATTCTTATTATTTCAAATGGAGGAATGTATCTATGATAAATGTATTATGGATGGAATTTTATTAATGTGTATTTCAAGTCTCATGTTCATTACTTAAGCATTGGAATCCATTTTACTCATTTTTATTGCATTGGGAGAAGATTTGGTGCATTTTCCCCACGGGTCGAAATTGTGACTTGGGAGTTGTTTTGGAAAGAGTCATAACAGCCCGTATAAACTGAAACATGATGCATATGTGATTTTTAAAATGTCCCTTACACATCCCTAGCCTCTATTCAGAAATTATAGTGACTTTGGGATCATTTGTGAAGCCATTTCCGGCAATTACCCAGGGGGAATTGGAGTCCCAATTTGCTAGTAAAGAATCCTACTTTGAACAGAACATTAAACAAGTTTGCAGAAGTAATTGGGGGGTAATTAAAAATCTCTGAACATCATATTTAATTTCTAATATCAGTAATGTACCTTAAGATAAAATTTTGGAGCATTTGGGCCAATTTGGAGGTCTAGACATCAAAACCAGTGAAGGTCCAAATTGGGGAAAAATTGGAAAAATTGGTCATTTAATAAAATTTCAAAATTGGGACATTACAGTGGTATCAGAGCATGATTTTTGCACCTGATGTGGTCTGATATTTATGAGTACAATAATTTAGGGACCACCATTATATATTGAAACCAAAATAGCTTTTGTTGAAGAGGAACCAAAAGAGCTTTTGTTGAAGTGGGATCATTTGTGAAGCCATTTCCGGCAATTACCCAGGGGGAATTGGAGCCCCAATTTGCTAGTAAAGAATCCTACTTTGAACAGAACATTAAACAAGTTTGCAGAAGTAATTGGGGGGTAATTAAAAATCTCTGAACATCATATTTAAGTTCTAATATCAGTAATGTACCTTAAGATAAAATTTTGGAGCATTTGGGCCAATTTGGAGGTCTAGACATCAAAACCAGTGAAGGTCCAAATTGGGGAAAAATTGATAAAATTGGTCATTTAATAAAATTTCAAAATTGGGACATTACAGTGGTATCAGAGCATGATTTTTGCACCTGATGTGGTCTGATATTTATGAGTACAATAATTCAGGGACCACCATTATATATTGAAACCAAAAGAGCTTTTGTTGAAGAGGAAACAAAAAAAAGTAGGAGAAGAAGGCAATTTTTTGGGGAAACTATGACTAGGGATGAAAAGGGAACCTCATATGATGGTGAGGAGATAATAAAAAGCATGGAACCTATTCTTGAAGACATGACCAAGAATATTATGAAAGGATTCAAATTTTTGGCTATCCAAAGTTGGAAAAAATATATTGATTTTAAGAAAACCAAGGGAAAAAATGCATCATCTTGCTTGAAGGAGGAAAATGGGAAGACCCATGAACCACCTAGTTCTGAAATAGGTGAAGTAGAAGAATTAGTACATGAAGAGGATAAAAATTCACTCCCAAGTGACTCTGAAAAATATGAAGATACATGACATAAGTATGAAGAAGCTTCTAGTGAAAATACTGAATATCATTTTGAGACACATTCTACCTTATATATGAAACATAGATCATCTACTGATGGATGCTTGAACTATGAAGGAGTACCTACTAGTGGGTGCTCAAACCTCTATGTTGGTGACATAGAGATAACTTTTTAAAGTGTTTCTGCAAGCCAAAATTCCATTAAACATGAAAATGAATACCTTGTAGCAGTTGAAGAAGAAACAAGATCAACTTCCCCATCACCACTTGAGCTTCATGAAGTTGGTCCAAGCAAGAAGGAAGAAGATGAGGATGTTCATTTGCAAGAGCCTAATTTTCTTGAAGGGTCCTTAAATATGAATGAAAATAATATCCAAGAGCCTCTTAGAATACTCCATGCCACTCAAGCATTGGTATCAAATTCTTGTTGGAGAGCTACTTCCTTGGAGGAGCCATCATTCCTTGAAGACATGGAGAAGATTCAAAGAGCAATGTGCAATTTCAAAGGTAATTTCATGTCTTTGATTTTTGATAGAAAAAATGTGATTGAGCTTAGTGAATGGTTACATGAATCCTACTTGAAGAATAATGAAGTTATTCATAATCTCACAATTCAAAATGAGCAACTTCTTGAAAAGTTGCAAGACACTTGTTTTTCCTCCTATGTTTCAGATTGTCAAATGGTAGATTGTTTGGAAATTTGAATGTTCTTGATGTGTTCAAATATGAACTTGAAGAGATCCAAACACTTGAGGTGGTGGAAGAGGAACTTGAATTGTCTCTTGATGAAGGTTATGCAATTTTTAAAGAAGAGCATGATTCCTCTACATTGGAACCAATCTATGACAAAGGTTTCACACTTTTGAAGGAGATGCATGATACTACCCATATGGATCCTTCCCATGATGAAACTTCTGCACTTTTTGATCATTTGGGTGAGTTCGTTCATTCTCCTATATCCTACAATTCCATGTTTTGCAGCATTAGTCTCAATGAAGTACGGGTGAAAGGGTTCTTTTTTATGGTGCCACATGAGGAGTATGGAACTCCTAGATTTAATTTTTATGATGACATGGTTGGAGCACATTATTATTCACATTTTCAGCATTATCCTTTGTTACTTTATGATGATGCACATATACATGGATGCACCTATGATATGCATTTGAGTCACTTGAAGAATCATGGTTTTTCTTGCTCAACACTTGGTTCATTTGATGCTGGAGGAAGTTCATCCTTCACTAGGGTGAATAGAGTTATGATTGGAGAACATTTATTTTTCTAGAAACATACTTTGTTATATGTTTATGATTCTCTCATTCATGGATGTATGGGTGAGACTTCTTTGAGTCATTTGAAGTCTCCTTGTTTCTCTTGCTCATTATTTGGTTCAGATTTTGGTGGAGGTTCTTCATTCACTTCTTGGATGAAATAACACATGGCTGATTATATTGATGCACATTATATATTTTTGGAGAAGAATTATGGGACATGGGATCCTCACCTATGTCATTGGAGCAGATTTCAGTGGTCATTTTATGCTTGTGTGTATGGGTCACATGGTCATCTACTTGTATGTATAAGCACTTTCATGATTCTTTGATGAGGTACCTTCTTTATGTACATTTGTATGAAGTTGTTATGTACTTTCATGATCTATATTTTGTACTCATGATGTTTGGAAGGGTGCAATACCAGCAATGGGATCCTGGAATTGCTTTGTTTCATCTCACTTGGAGTAGCAGTTCGATTGTTGGGTTGAGAAAGAAAACCAACCTTCAGTTGTTTGAGTTCATCTTTGCAGAGCAGTGTTCATGTTTCCTATGTGGATTGCATTTTGAGAGATGGATTCAATTTTTACATGCTTGTTGTTTATGGTATCTCATCATAGTCATTTCACACCATCCATGTATCAGGATCATATGGGACCCTGGGATCATTTTTGGTCTCATTGCTTTCAATTTTGGGGGCAGCATTGGAGATTTATTCACCACTTGAGAAGATGACTGTAATCAGAGTAGTGCAGCAACAAGCATGGTGGTTCCTCTCTGATATTTTATTGGAATCTTAAGAAATTCAAATTTTGGTAACTCGGTACCAAGTTCAAAGAATTATACAGAAGCAAAAAAGGGGTAAAAGTTCAAAAAAAAGGTTTCCAAAATATGAAGGTAAATATTATTTGTAGAAATTTGGTTTTTATGGATTTGATTAATCCTTTTGGTATTAGTGGTAATGTTACAGGATATATCAATATGAAAAATCCACATATCTTTACTTTTGGGAACACAAAATTGCAGTACATGAGTTCCACTACTAAATTTCAGCTAAAGAAAATTAATGAGAAGAACCATAACATAACACTTGGTGCAAAGGAAGGGGTACCAAATGAGGATTACACTTAGGAACATGAAATAATATTGCAGCATAAAAATATTAAATTGGTTAAGTACAATCAATATTGGGTGGGGAGGACTATAATGTCCCCATTTTTAATAATTGCATAGCATGACAATTCCATCAATCCTACTAGTTCCCTAGGTTGGGTGGAAACATTGGGAAGTTAATAAGGGAGATAATAAATGGTGTTTAGAAATTAAAAGGAATAAATATTTATTTAATGGATTTAATTAAATGAATTCAAGTGAAAAATTAAATGGCTATGGAGAATGGAGACACATGGAGACTATGGGGCCCACTCAAGCTAGAATTCCTATGTTAAATGGCATACTCCTCTTGCAATCTCGAATCTATGGGAAGCCTAATGTTTTTGGATGGATTATAAGGTTAATATACTTGTCCATATACTTCATAGGTCTAATTTTGGATGAATTGTAACTTAAATGGGGAGAGGAAGAGCCAAATGGGAGTTTCATGGACACTTGGCTAGATTCCCTACATTTATGACATCTATGACACCAATGATGGAGATTCTATCACAGTTATGACACAAGTCAGATCTAAAGGCTGAAATTTGACATATATGACATTTCAGGTTGAAATATACCATCCAATAGAGCTATCATGTGAGTTTTGGAAACTCAATGGGCCCCTACTCAAATTTGGGGAATGTGGAAGGCTAGGAAAGAGGGGACACATGTCAATTCATGAGAACACACCCTGATTCGACTTGGATTGATTTTGTGGATGAATTGGGAACATTATAAGGCTAATTAAGTTCAAAAAATACATGAAGCAACCAATATAATGGATTTTTACCATTTGTGAAATTGTAATTTGTGAATTGTGAGAACTAGTGTATGACTAGTTTTCTTGCCTTAGCCAATTTCGAGGGTGAAAGATTCCCATCCAAGTTAGTGTTTGGAGAGGACACTCAAGTATTTCATGGAGATTTAATGGAGTCTTATTTTCAGGTATAAGATATAGGAAATCATGTGGATTCTTCTATTGCATCACTCTCTCTCAACTATTTCCAGTTTTCACACCATATTCATGCCAATGGAGGGATTGCACTTTGGGTGAGCTATTGATCTCTTTGGGGAAGATTATAATGCCAATTTTCTTATTTTATAATGTATATTCTCTCTATTTCATGTTCAGAAGACTCTCAGGTCTAAATACCCTAAATAATTCATGTAAAAATGTTGAACAATGAAGAAATAGTGTCATATCCCCACTATCTTGTTGTGAACCATTGTAATGCTGATGATTTCGAATTGGGAGAGCACTTAATTGTCCATTTATAATTGTAATCAGTTCAATATTATCTGTTCTTCATTCTGAGAAATTTTAAAGTAGAATTTCCCAAGAGTTGTATGTCAAAATGATTGTTAATGAGCAAACAATGACCATTTCCACTCTATTGTGATATATGCCATGGTAATGCTTATTATTTAATATGGAGGAATGTATCTCTGATAAATGTATTATGGATGGAATTAATTAATTTTTATTTCAAGTCTCATGTTCAGTAATTNCATTTTACTCATTTTTATTGCATTGGGAGAAGATTTGGTGCATTTTCCCCAAGGGTCGAAATTGTGACTTGGGAGTTGTTTTGGAAAGAGTCATAGCAGCCTGTATAAACTGAAACATGATGCATATGAGACTTTGAAAATGTCCCTTACAAATCCCCAGTATCTTTTCAGAAAATTGAGTGACTTTGGGATCATTTGTGAATCCATTTTCGACAATTACACAGGGGGAATTGGAGCCCCAATTTGCTAGTAAAGAATCCTACTTTGAACAGAACATTAAACAAGTTTGTAGAAGTAATTGGGGGGTACTTAAAAATATATGAACATAATATTTAAGTTATAATATCATTAATTTACCTTCAGAGAAAATTTGGGAGCATTTGGGCCAATTTGGAGGTCTAGACATCAAAACTAGTGAAGGTCCAAATTGGGGAAAAAGTGAAAAAATTGGTCATTTAATAAAATTTTGAAATTGGGACATTACAGAATCCTAACGAATGTCCTTGTTGATTTATATGGAAAAAAAATCTTGATTGACATTGAGGTTGTCAACTCCCAACTAGATTACAACCTCCTCCTAGGATGTAGTTATATGAATGCAATGCGAGCCGTTGCCTTTATCGTCTTTCGACTCTTGATGTTCTCCAATGATAGGAAGATCATGACCATTGACCAAATGACGTATTATGATCCAAAGGGACCAGACAAAACGAAACACATCCTCCCTACTATCGACAATACAATTGACATCGTGTACATACCTTCCCTGTATCCCGTTGGCCCAGGATTATTCACCAACTCTCCTTTGACAGACACCTCCTTACCACCTACTCCTTCACCAACAAATATATCAGATTTGTGCACTATCACATTTGGTAGCGTTCTAACCTCCTCGCAACCTCAACCACATCCCTTGGGGAATTATTGGGGTTCATTCCTTGTACACATGATTCCCTTCCTCTTTCCACCTTCTGACATCATGAGTAATCCTGTCATGACTACTCTCAACCTACCTGGATTCAATTTGGGTATTCCTGTGTGGTACCTACATCCACCTACCCCTCCTCCAAATCCTTAGATCATGTTGAATCTTGTCCAACCTATTGATACGATGTCGCACCCACCTCTTGGTACAAAAATGACTGCTTATGTCTCTACAGCTTCCCCCCCTCCTTCCATGAATACTGGGGGAAAGATGCCCAAAATGATGACAGAACAATGTCCTCCTCCTACATGTGCTTTATGTGATGTCCAAGGCCATGTGACACAAAATTGTATTGATTTTCCTATCCTTCACACCTACATTCACACTGTAGTCGAGACTGATGACGCTCTAGTTGTCAAAGTACCAACCATACCTGCGGTTAAGAACAAATCGCTTCAAAACAACCACCCATGTGTATTTTGTGGCGTATATGGTCATTATTCACACCATTTCCCAAACTTGCTCGAGTACCGGTCACTCCTCAGTGACCTTCGCAAGAACTCCCGTGAATTTGAAATCACCTTCCTTGAGGAGATCCACCCTCCAACCTTTTCCTCGTACACGACTAATACCATTTACACGATCTCGAGCTCCAATAGTCCTTCCCCCTCCCCGGCCATAGAATATACATCCTATATCCATGCACTTCTTTCACAATGACGAGGAGATTCTTGAATCTCTTTCGACTCCTGAATATCCTTCGGATGATATGCCTCATCACTCCTTTTTCATCCATGATGAACCTTCTTCACTGTCGGACCAATTCTCTGTCGAAGCAAAAGACTTCATCTGTGGAAGTGTCGACAGGTTTAAAAACCCTATTCCGGCACCTGACGCCTTTGAAGAAGGTAACATATCCAACATTTAAACAACCATTAAATTCGATAAATCAACCATCCCTGGTATAGTTGAGGATATTACCCTTGGTGCATCTTGGTCCCCTAAAGAAGACACCTCATACAAAACCCTTTTTCAGGGATTTCACGATATCTTCGCTTGGTCCTATGTCGAGATGTCTGGGATTGACTTCTTTATCGTTGAACATCACATTGACACATGGCCTGATGTTTCCCTCGTTCGCTGAAATCAATGACCCATTCACCCATCAAAGGCCCCTGCCGTCAAAGATGAAACGAGAAACTGCAGAAAGACGATTTCATATACCCCATCACGTATACCACTTGGGTTTCCAATCATGTTCCCGTCAACAAAAAATAGGGTACCATTCCCATCTGTACTGACTTCCATGACTTGAATTTGGTGTGTCCCAAAGGAAACTTCCCCACTCTGTTCATTGACCAGATCATCGATGCTTGCGCTGGCCATGAAGTGTTTTCCTTCATGGATGGTTTTTTTCGTTATAACCAAATTCAGATCCACAAAGAGGATCAGTACAAAACCGCTTTCACTACCCCAGGGGGCACATTTTCGTATCGTGTCATGCCGTTTGGCCTTAAAAATGATGGAGCCACTTTTCAGCGAGCCATGACCTTTTTCTTCCATGAACTCATTCACATTATATTGGTCTATTTAGATGATCTCACGACTTGATCTCAAAAGTGTTCTCAAAATTTGGATGACTTACGACAAGTCTTCTCCGATGTTGCAAATATACGTCCGCTTGAACCCCCTCAAGTATTTCTTTAATGTCCCAGTCGCTCGCTTACTAGGATTCATCATGTCTCACAAAGGGATTGCCATGGATCCTCTGAAGGTTCAAGCCATCCTGAATCTTCCCCCCCCATGTACTCTGCGGCAATTGTAGAGCCTCGAAGGAAAGGCCAATTTCCTTCGCTGATTTATTCCGGACTATGCGATGAAAGTCCATGCATTCTTACTCTTGCTCCATACCAACATTCCCTTTGTATGGGATGAGCATGCACAAGGAACTTTCGATGCGTTGAAACAAGATTTGACTTTCGATCCATTGTTGTCTCCTCCCGACCTCACCAAGGAGTTTATCCTCTATGTGTCAGCATCCAAAAATGCTATCGCTGGAGTCTTAGTCCAAGAATACGACCACCTTTACATTACTCACCAAAAAGAAGATGGCCCTTGTCGTCGTCTTTTCGGTACAGAAGCTATGTCACTACGTTCTCTTGAGTTGAACTTGATTTGTAGTTGATTCCAACCCATGCGTTATCTCTTGAACCACCACCTTGTCCAAGGTCGTGCAACCAAGTGGATTGTCGTTCTACAAGAGTATGGACTGGAATTCGTCACACCAAAAAGCACCAATGCTTTGGCGTTATCTTCCTTGATGGAAGACTTCCCTTCATCTCCTACCTCACTACCTATCACAATCAATATTCCTGATGAATTATTATTTTCCATCTCCATAGAAGACCCATGGTATGGGGGAATTCTCCTATACTTGCGGAGACAAAAATTTGGGCCCCATTTAAGCCATGAAGATCATCATCGCATCAGGCACCAAGATGATCGATAAATCCTTATTAGTGATGTCTTGTATCGTTGTGGTTTCTACACTGTACTGCATCATTGGATAACCCACGATGAAGTCAAAAACGTCTTGAATGACTGTGATAGTGTCTCATGTGGTGGCCTCCTCTCCGGTTTTGGTACCACTCAAAAGATACTCTACGCTGGTTATTTATGGCCCTCATTTTTTCTGATTGCATACATGTAGTTAAACACTGTCGTAATTATCTGATATTTTCTCCAAAATCAAGGACGCCTCCCGCACCACTACATCCTGTTGTCACAGTTGGTCCCTTCTGCAAATGGGAAATTGACTTCATGAACTGTAACCCTCCTTCGGCTAGAGGCCATAAGACATCATTGTGGTCATTGATTACTTTACCAAATGGGTCGAGGCCATGCCTAATTTCATCTGTAAGGCTAATACTACGACACATTTCTTTGTTAACCACATTATCACTCATTTTAGTGTCCCCCAACAGTTAGTATTAGGCCACAGTTCTCATTTCAAGGACAATGTTTGGACATAGCTCTTCACGATGTTGAATTTTGAACACCAGTATTCCTCCGCTTATTACCCTCTAGGAAATGGCCAAGTTGAGGGTGTGAACAAGATCCTAAAAACCATGCTCCAAGGAATGGTAGACAAACACAAATACAACTGGGACCACTTGCTCTTTTCCTCTCTTTGGGCCTACTGGACATCGACTAAAACAACCATCGATTTTACCCCATTTTACATAGTCCATGGTGTGGAATCGGTTCTTCCCATTGATTTCTAGATTCAGTTTCTCTGCCTTTCTGTCAAAACTTCTACCTAATACTTTACTGTTAAAACAATGCTTAATTATGCTTGAACAAACTAATGAGGATCATCGTGCTGCTCTCCAAATGATCGAAGCAACTAAGAATTGGTCGAAGTCCCACTATGAC
Source organism: Pseudotsuga menziesii (assembly GCA_001517045.1). NCBI lineage: Eukaryota > Viridiplantae > Streptophyta > Pinopsida > Pinales > Pinaceae > Pseudotsuga > Pseudotsuga menziesii. The sequence goes on along the minus strand of LPNX011082022.1, from coordinate 653,923 downwards.
TCCCACGTCCACCCACACACCTTCAAGGAAAGGTACCTAGTCCTTGTTTACAACCAAGCTAATGATAAGATTGGGAAAGGGAAGTTAGAATCCATGTGGTATGGACCTTATGTCATCCATCGATGTATCCGAAAGGGGACATATCTCCTTGCTGAATTTGATGGCCACCTCTTGAAGAATCCCTGCAATGGGATCTACCTCAAGAGGTTCTATTCCTGGAGTCGCTCACCATGAGTACCCTTGTGTCATTTCTTTTTGTTGTTGTTGTTTTACATCATTTTTACCACGAGTCTCACATCTTGTTTCCTTGGTTTCTCCAGATGGATCCTAGCTCGCCATGCTATGTGGGTTCCGCTGATGGCAAGAGTAGATGGTCTCCAAATATCACCTCAGCTGCGTGGGTCATTTATTTCTCATCACATGAGTTGATCCATATCGACAGAATGTGTGTTGGTGTTGCTACTAATAGCCAGGATGAGTACGACAGTGTTGCTGGTCTCCTAACCGCAGCCCTTCGCTTGGTTATTCATCGCCTTGATGTCTTCTTAGACTCCCAAATTCTTGTGTCCTAGGTTAATAACTGCTACCGAGTACGCGATCCTTGACTCTTTAGAAATTTCCCATGCACCAGATACTTGGTTAGACATTTTGAATCCATTCCATTCATGCATGTTCCCATAAGTCTCAATAGTGTAGCAGACCAAATGGCAAATGACGTTCTAGAGTGGCACATCAATCATCGCATATAGGAAATAAACTGCATCATGCATCATCATATAGTCATGCATACATATGTCATATACATCATATAGGAATAATCATAAAAAGAGACTCATAAAAACCCATAAAAATATAAAAAGGTGCATCAACGTGCATATATATCATAAATATCATGTTCAGTACAAAATGAGAAGGTCCACATGATTTCTCGTCTGTCGTATACATCATAGAAAAAATATTCATGCTCAAATGCATTGGGGGAAACATCACAAGCTGCTATTCTGAGTCATCCTCCTATGACTTTGTGTCCTCCTCCTCATCGGAGCTCTCCTCCTCCATTGACACGTCACCCTGTGCTGCCGCTCTGACATACTCAATAACAACTGAGGACTGGAAGCTGTCGCCACTGTGAAAAAATATCTCAGGTGAAGAAGCGACCTACCAAGCCGTCTCCCTCTCTAATAATCATCTCACACCATTTCCTCATGCGAGGATCACGAGGTCCCCCCTCACACACCACCAGATGCTGTCACAGTGTAGGTAGTCGCTCAAAGAAAAATCAGCACAAGAAGGAGGGGAAACATAAATCCCCACCCGCCAAGCTGGCTTGGTTCAGTGCATGCTAAACTAGTGTCAAGTACATCTGGTCCCTCCCATAGTAGGTTCCCCTCAACACACTCTCCACCATCACCAGTTGACCACCTGAGATCTTGTGCGGCCCCTTCGATCCCAGTATGAAAAACACCATAACTACCACTGCTCAAGTCTCCAGACTCTCGATGTTGCACACCAATATGTACAACTTGTGAACATACACCGAGGCATAGCAATTCTTAGAGAAAATATCATCCATCAACAACCCCCTCGAGAACTTCGATGAGGTATTGCTAATCATGCCCAACATTGGGAGTCCAGTCAGAAAATACACATCTCGAAGGGTGATCTCCAAACACTCACCTTGGATGATGAAACACTCTGAATTTCGATCCCAATAACTCACCATCTTGTTCAACAACAGTTTTTATGAATGCATCAAGGGGATCTAAAAGAACTTCAGCAGCCCACACTAGGCGAGCGTGTCCTTTACAGCTCCATCATCTTTGAGATCCTCGATGTCTCACTCTCGCCACTTGAATTGAGGCATCCTGCAGATGCACATAGTCCTTATTAGACCTAGTTACACAAAAAATCCTATTCTGGGCTAGATCGCGCCTATCGGGATTTTTTGTGCAACCCAAGTCGCGCAAAAATGCTTGACAGGAACGCATGGGTCACTCTTATCTCTTGAACAGGTGCGACCTTGGTCACACATGTATCCCCGACTGGTGCAATCTAGTTGTGCCTGTCTTCCCGATAAGTGCGACTAGGGTCGCTCCCTTTCCCTCGAAAAGCATGACCTAACCCTGAGAACCCTTTGGGCTCAACCATGGCCCCCAGAGTGAGGAAAACCAAAAAGTAAATCACTAAAATTGACGGGCTCGGTGAGAGATCTTACATGCAAGTCACATATCGAAAAACTGCTAGTCTAATAAGAAGAAATCAATAGTTGTGATTTGGGACCCTCCACTCCAAATCAACATTGCACAGTGAAAATGACCCATGTCATGTGGTCCTCCCTATTTATAGGCCTCCATTTGGTCAAACTTTTTTTTTGTACACCAAAGAGTCATCTGACGTCAGTTTTTCACATCGTTCACACCATCGGATTTGGTTTTCCTTCTTTTCTATCTGTTGACGAGACCCGCATCTCAAGATCTCCTTATGATTTTATGGGCCATTTCCTAGATTCACCTCAATTTGTGTGCCACCATGCGAATAAAACCTTGTGTGTATTAGCATGTTCATGAGCCATCTGCTCCATCCATACTGCAAACTTGGCCTTATTTTACCACCATACATCGTCCTGCAAGGAGGCCCGAGCAGTGTTCCACTGTTATTCATATTGACCCTGTTCACAACATCACCCCATTTGGCACATTGAATACTTCCTCCTTGCTTGAATGACCCTTATGGAGTCTTGGTTAAGCTCTTTTCTGAATCCTAAAAGAGTGAAAATATTGTCGAGCACGCTTGCTTCCTTTCACGCTCGTTAAAGTATTTGACAGGGCATATATGTGGCCTCGTTTTTCTCCTTTTTCAGACTACATAGACTATTTAAAGAAAAGGACCACAATCACACCTTCCAACTAGGAACGTTTCCCTTTGTATCATGTTATTCTTTGTCGGACATTGGGACAGTAACTTACGAAAAATCTCACTCATGGGTTGTATTAAAGCTCTTTTCTATCCCTCTCATAAAGAAAAGATCGCTGAGCAAACTTGGTTTCATCCATGCTCATAAAATTATTTGAATGACCATCCAATCAGGATAGGTTTAACCTTTTTTGGCATGGTTAGACTACCAATGAAAAATAATTCTCTCTGCCCCTTTCGGCCAGAAGAGCTCTCCTTTGTACACTTTTATCCTTTTTTGGGCTTAGGAGACTACTATATGAAAAAGAGAACCACTGGAGTATTCTTTGCGTTTCCAGACTCTCTAAAAATGAAAACACCATTGAGCACTTACCGTCTTAGGCTCGACAAAAATCCATGAGATAGTATCATATTGAGCTTACTTCTATCCGTTCTTCATGCTTCCTAAACTATGAAGAAGGCCCCAAACGGTGCCTCTTGGCACCCCCACATATTAGATATGGTATCACATTATGGAAACATTCCCCCACTGAGTCACCTTTATTCAGAGTACTTTGCGATGAGTCTCCCTTGGATCCCCTCGCTATCAATAGTCCAGTTACTTCCTCCAGTATTTCCCATTGAAATTATCTCCCCAGTTTCACAGCTATGCTCCCTTCCCCAGGAATTAGTGTCATATTCTACTAGGTCATCCCCGCTGTCATACTTTGAACAAAGGAAGTTTGAGTCCCCCGTACTCCCCTGCCCCTATTCCCCATTCAGTGTCTCAGTCCCCTAACTGTTCAATATCTCTGGTTGTCCCCCTCACGCTTCTATCAAAGGAACCTCATTGCCTTGGTAGTTGCATGTCTCCCTCTGTCAACGTCATCACATTTATTCTAGAGGATAGACCCATAGGTCCCTGTATCCTAGTTTCATCCACCTCATTGATGAGTTCCTTGGACCACTTGAAAGAAATTCTTAGTTCCTTTCGAGTTGGTTGTGTTGTGCTTGAATTCAACTACACTATGGCACCATTGAGATTCGTACAGGGTATTGGTTCCTTCATTATTTGGTCAAAGACCCCAGTTGTCAACCCAATCTAGCACATTCGTGAGTCTATTCTGGGACCCATATAGTTTCATGTACCTTGTGATTTTCGAGATGCATTGGCGACAGTGTTCGTAAGCCCCTCAGTGTCATGCTTCCATGTATCTATAGTACTTGATGCTATTTATTGTACCTCAAAGATTCTGATTCTTAGTCATTGAGTCCATACAGATGTGCACACCTCCAAATTCAACAGAGCATCAATTGTTGTGATATTGCATTCTATGAGAATGCCATTGTTCCTATGTACCAATTCTTCAGATCAATATTTGTATTTAGCCTCCCATTGAGGCCCTCATTATGTACTACCAATTGTATCTATGTATTGATCAGATCCCATTGTTTGAGCCTTGATCCCCATTTTTATATTGAGAAATTGTTACGAGCATGGGTATTCCCACCTCGTCCATATACTTGTCTCACATTATATGTACCTCATCCATTTTTGAGATGAAATATAAACCAAAAGCCACTGCAATTCAAATGAGGAGACTCCACTCCTTTGTGGTCCTCTCCAGTCTCTCCATCATTGTCACCATTTCTCCCTTGATCCTATGATGTCTATCAGCCATACGATGAGCTCCTCCCCTCACACATCAGGGGGCAATCTGTTAACACCCAAAATTGTTCACCTATCTCTCTATGGTCCAAACCATAACTATACATCATATTCCCACCATTATTTCCTCCATTTTGACTTTCATAACTAAAATTCCACCAAAAATGGTCCAAAACATTATTATTCCTTCCCCATAAATGAAGGGAAGTTGATCATTTATTGTGATTTATCCCCACTCTTTCTAAAAAGACCAAAAAATCCTAAAAATGAGAATGAGTAAAAAACCATAGATAAATACCATGCACAATAAAATACCATGGGTCAAAAAACCTTGGACCATCCTATAAATACATTGTGAAGGTCTCAACCCAAATACTCTTAGTCACACTTTTGAACTTTTGTCATCCATTCATACACTCTTGAGCCTTTCACCATTATCATCACACCTTTTCGTATCATTCCTACGGTGTATGTTTAGCTTGCTCCATATCCATTTGGATCCATTCCCCCTATTTGACAACCACTAGTGGAGTGGACTGGAGACCCAAATCGTGGAACCGCGAGACCATTTCCTTGGACGGCTGCGGTGGCCCACTTCAAACAAAGGTATGCCTATTGTTGTTACTTTTTGTTAGTTGGATAATAAAATAAAAATCATAAAAAATATTTATTTTCTTACTTATTGTCAGTTATTGTTGTAAGTCGAGGTTGAAATACACTTCGAACCATTGAAATCTACCCTATGATCTGGTTGATCTAGGGTATGTTCTTTTGCACGTGGTTGGGGAGAAATCCCCACTACAATGGTGATAGACGAGGAAGTAATTTTAAATCCATTTTGAAGTTGTTATATCTGCAAAATAAAGAATATGAAAACCTGTATTGAGGATTAATTGAATTTACTGATCTCCCTAGGATTTGATACCATGTGATATTTCTATATCCTTGATGGAAGTAATAAATTCCGCAGCTAAGGATCTAAAGCACAATGTAATGCTACTGAGATGAACAACAAAGATTTGCAACAAAACTAGTGAAGAAATATTGAGCAAAATACATATAAGAAGAAACTCAATTGAATAAAATCCATATTTTCTATTAATCAATAATCATATTACAATATAAATACATATCCAAAGGAGAAATTCATTATCCTAAGAAGGAATTTGGAATCCTCTCATTGGGAAAGATTAAATTAGCATAAAAACCATCACTAGACTTGAGAACTAGTGCTAACTTCTGAATGTGCTAAGTTAAGTGAGTGTAACTAAAGGTAACTAGACATGGATGTCATGTGAGGGAGTTAATTAATGATTTATAATTATAGAGGGGGGAATTTATCAGTTTTAGTTGACTAACAGTGGTCATCGGAGCTCACTATCATCCCAGAGTTATGAAATCTAGAAAAGGTGTCCCAATTAACTGATTGTAGCCTAGTTAACTAAATGTAACTGATGGTGGATTGCTAAAATCATGGATGAGGGCACAGTAGTGGGTAATTGGGTAAACAAATAGGGATTGGGGCAATAGGAAGTCAACAACAAGGTCTAAACACTAGGTAGGTCAATAATGTTGCATGCATGTTGCATGCCTACATGCTTGCATGCATGCATGAATAAGGTCTAGATGCAAAATTTGATCCAACAGGAAAAAGGGTGTGGGAGCTTTAAATTCCACTTGCTTTTTATTAATGTTGGTTATAAAGTGCTTTTGAAAAAAGGACTTCCTTTGATCCTTTAAAAATAGGATCAAAAGGATTACAAAGGTTTGGAAGAAGAAGAGAAAATAAGAGGATTGAAAGTGGATCTTTTGCATGGTTCAAATTTTCAAAATTATTCTACACTTCCACTTTGCTATGTGGAAAAAGAAAAAAAACCAGCAAACTAATAATTCTCCAAGTTAGTGGATTAGTCCCCAAAAATACAAATAATACAACAAGTTAGTACTTGCAAAAATTTGGAAAAATTTCAAGGCTTCAAGTACTAACAAATTAGGAATAGATCTAAACTTTAACGGATAGAGAAGGACAGTTACTCGAGATAATCAAGGGATTTTATGGAGTGTTGGATACATGGGATGGATACCACATCCCATGAGGTGTGCCCTCCCTTCTTGGTATTTTCACTCATCCAATAACCATATGCCACAATGGATAATGCACTACCTTCATGAGGATATGCGCCCTCTCTGACCATAGATAACTCACCCTCTATGAGATATGTTCCCAATCATGTAGATTTGACATTCAATTAAATCCCAAGTTATTTATAGTTAACTTAGATTCACTCTAAACATGTCCCACACATGTTTCCATTATTTTAGGAATTTGTCTTTTTTTCTTTTTCGGCCACTTATTTGGTCTTTTTGGCCTTTTTCAGGAGAATTTTATTTAAGTGATAAAATCACTTAAATACTTAGGAAAGTGGGTTTGGGGTATAGTGGGTGCTATGAGTTAGAAAATGAGATCCCCCATGGAAAATCCCTCTTCTAGACCACACTTTTATGACACTTTTGAATTTTTACAATCAACTTATTAAAAAATTAATCCATTTTAACAGGAAATTTTTTTATTCTAAAAAATAAAATAAAAAACTAAGGGGGACATAGTACATGTTCATAATGAATAAAAATATTTCCTATCATCGTAATATACACTGACACTTATACTTTAATAACCTCCTAATGTCCAAACAGCCAGGAGACCATTCCAACTTTGGAGGAGCGGGTGAAAAACTTAAAAATTATACAATACTAAAAAGTACACATAATTAACAAGGGGAAAAACACCATGGAATAGATGAATCAATGTCCAGGTCCTAGGTAAGTCAAGTCTGTTACATACTTTCCTCATGCTACAACACTTTATTACAATATCCCTGAATGGTATGAACATGTAAAAAAATAAAAAGGGGACCAAACACTGGTCCTGAAGAAACTTCAGAACCTATAAATGATAAGTATGAACAATTGAGTTTCTCAAATACTTGGTGGCTCATTGGAAATCCCCTAAGTGAAACTTAGTGGATAACATATGGCTCCAATTGTGGGACACACAATCATTTTATCTTCAATTAAAAAGAGCGGGTGAGCATCCATAATATCTGGTTCCTACACAAAACCTAATCCCGCGAGTCGATTATTTATACAATACGCCAAATGAAACATAAGTTGAAAAATAATATACAAGTTTAATATACAAGGTTACTGTACATCAAGTAATATACAACAACTAGTATACAACAATAATATAAAAATATATAAAAATATCATACTGTACAAGGCTAGTATACAAAAGAATAAAAAATAAAGAATAAAAATATAAAGAGATAGGTTTAGAGAAATCCTGATAAATGACCCCATGGGAATTTAGATATGATCACTAGAGAAAAAATTCAAATTCTTCCCATTCACACGAAAGGTCAACTTTTCTTCGTCCATGTTGTTGAAAAGAAATGAGTTGGGATCATCTAAGTCATATATGATGAAAGGCCCCATTCATATGTGGTCAAATTTTCCATGCTTGCCTGGATTGTCTCTTCTTTTGCCCCATAGTTAGATAGTATCTCCTTTCTGGAAAGGCTTTGGCATGGGAGACTTATCGCATTCCCTCTTATCTTTCTCCTAATTACTAATACTCTTCTCCAATTCTTTTATTCTATGTTCATCCAACTCAACTAACTGATTGATTCTATTTTGAACTTGGTATTGATCCGAACTAAAGATTTGAAGAAGTTGATACTCTAGAAATTTGAGATGGATAGGAAGGGTAACATCTAAGCCATGCACCAATTCAAATTGGCTCTTTCCCATTGCACTTTTCCTTGTTATTATGTTGGACCAAAGTGCAAACTTAATTTTATTATCACATGCCTTTTTATTACCACCAATTGTTTTCTTTATAATGGTCAATAAGTTTTTGTTACTTGCAGCAAGACCATTTCCTTGGGGATAATACTTGGATGAGCATGATAGGATAACTCCATATTTAAAGAAAAATGATGAAAACTATGTTGAGATGAAGGATTTGGAATTATTGGTGGTTATTTTTGTATGCACACCAAATCTTGTGATAATTTTATCTTCTAGGAAATCCATAACCACATTATCAATTGCCTTTTTGGTGGGTTTTGATTTGACCGACTTGGTGAAATAGTCAGTATCTGTTAGGATCGAAGGATAACCATTACTTTAATTATATTTAAACTTACCAATGAAATCAATCTTGCATTGTTGAAAAGGGGTTTGGACCACTATTGGCTTTAAGGGAAGGATCCTAGATTTTGCTTTCTAGTGAAGAGTTGACATTGCAAGCAATTTCTAACAAAGTTGTGTACATCTGAAAAAATATTGGGACAATAGTAACTTGTTGTCAATATTTTGTGGGATGTTGTTTTTGTTGCATAATTCCCACCACAGAATCTTGTGTGATTTTCAACCAAGAGTTTTCTGGACTCTGGATCATCAACACACCTAAGTATCAATCTATCTGGGCTTCTCCAACTTAGTCCCAAGACACATGAGGAGAAAGAATACATGTCCAAGGTTCCATATTCATCAATAGTTGGAAACTTGAGGTATGACATGGTGTGCGGAAGACCATATATTGCACATGCAGTGGAAGTTGTGAGCGAGGGTATGAACAATCCAAGTAAAGAGCATTGGAGGGAAGTATAGTGGATTTTTAGGTATTTGAGAGGTACCATTTCTCATGCATTATGTTTTGGAGGTTCATACATTGTTTTACAAGGATATGTTGATGCAGATATGGTAGGTGATAAAGACAACAAGAGGAGAACCACAAGGTATGTTTTTACAAATGTGTATTGTATTGTAGCTTTGTAAAATGATCTTTGTGATTGTGTGAGAGAGACTGTGAGAGAGTGAAGAGGAAGTGAAACATGTTTGTTGCAGGTTGTAACCCTTCATTTTGATGGATGATATAATGATAAAAGGACTATCAATTTCTGTGTGGACGTATCCCATCTTGGGTGAACCATGTTATATTGGTGTCTCTCTTGTAATGTGTTAGTGTGTTTTATATTTGCATCTTGTTTATTGTTATTTTTCTCTCACCATATTTTTCTAACATCTACCACTTCCACTTCACCTGAAGTAGGTGCCACATTCTATCATCATCTAGTTGGTGGTCTCTTATACTTGACTCATACCTGTCCTGATATTTCTTTTGTTGTTGGTCTTGTTTCCTGGTATTTGAAATTGCCCCATCAAATTCATTGGAAAGCAACAAAAAGTATATTTCCATATATTCGGTGTACAGTTCATTTTGGGATTCATTAAATTTTAGGGGGGGCTCTTTTTTTGGTTGGTTTCACTTATTCAAATTGGGTCGATGAACCTGATGATCGAAAGTCTACTGCAAGTTATGTTTTCAATCTTATTTTTGGACCTGCCACTTAGGATTGTAAGAAACAATAAGCTCTTTCTCTTCCTTCAATAGAAGTAGAGTATCAAGCTGCAGTTAATGCAATCCAAGGAGCCTTGTGGCTTCAACACAAATCCTTTCAAAGTTTGGATTTGAGTATCAACATATAACTACCCTTAAGTGTGACAATAAGAGTTCCATCAAGCTCACCAAATATCTAGTTCAACATCAACACAACAAACACTTTGAGATACATATGCACTTCATCAAAAAGCTCGTTCACAATCATGTTCTCGAAGTTATATTTTTCCCTAAATATGATCAAGTTGTAGACATGTTCACAAAGTCTCTTACATAAGTAAAGTTTTCAAAACATTGATATATTTTAGGAGTTTAGTAATTCATCATTAAGGGGCTATAGTCTCCAATGCCTCCTTCCTTCTCCTATGGTGTCAATTTTTAAAATATTTCATTCCTATCCCAATTTGTTCTTAAGGGAGGATGTTAGGATATTAAGACACTTAAGAGTTAGTTAAGATCAATCCGGTTAATATATATTTAGGTGAAGTTTGCTTCTTTAGTATGCATTCATACATATGTAATATGATGGTCACAATATGTTTTAAACATAAAGTGATCCGACAGTTTATTCTCACCTCAATATTAATGGCCATTGATCCATGTCTTAGCACCCAATTGGTTCATGATTTCTATTTAAAGAGCAAGGAGGGCCATTTGCTCAATGATCAATTGTGAGAAAGTCATTGTAACATTTTATTTTCTTTCACACAATATATTGCCTCAAGTAGCATCTTAACCATGTAGAAACATCAATGTGTTGGTTTGTGATTTGTTTGTGTGATTGGATTCTCAAGGTTTTCAATCTTTTAGAAATATCATGTGTTAGTCTAACACATGGACATATCAATTAACAATCATTGCTCCACTAAGGGCAAAGAAGCCAATAAATAATGTTGAATCTTTGTTAACATCCACAAATGAGGTAAAACACTTGAACCATGTAAGAATGTGTTCTATTAAATATATTTTTTCCTAGATAAATTTTGACTAACAAAAATATTTCACAATGTATACGAGGTAAAAGGTACACTATTAGTACTAGAAATATATTCCCTTATGTTTCAACATATATGCTTAATTTAGCAATAGAATACTTTGGATCACTACAAGGAACAATGATATAATGTACTAAATGTCACTACCTCCACGTGTCATTCCGATGCAGCAGCTACCGTGAAACTAGTCATCTTCGGCGATCATGCCACTCTCTTTGATTTGGAGATGCTGATTCTGGCTCGGATGTCTCCCTGACTGCTACAAAATTGGTCAAACCCACTGATCATGATCATATTCCAGGTACTTGCTCATATTCACTTTCTCCTTCTGAAGTTGTCTTTGACACTTATCTGGATGCCATCGACGATTTGATTCTGTATCATACAAAAGGCCCTCTGCCTAATTCCTCCCGGGCCCCCAATCCCTCTTCTGATTCTTTGTCTTTGATGCATGAGCTGACTCACGAACAAGCTCCTCCCGGTGACTCCATCCCACCTATGTTGAACCCTCACATAGCTTGCAGGTCTTCTCTGGCTTCAGATAACCCGCCTCCCCATAATGCTTTGGATCTTACACATATCACTTTACCATCACCTTCCTCACACACAACTGAATTGACTTTGCCATCATTAACTTCTCTTGTCGATTTCCCACCTCTCTCACACCCTCGAACACCTTTGACGCTTCCTCCATCCTCCAGCAGCCCTACCTCATCTCCATCTTTCTTTGACCCCTCCCTTAAAAAATCACTTTCCATTTTCACGGCTACTACCCCTACTTCACCTTCGACACTTCACCTTAATTCCATTCGTTTTGCCAATGTGATGGTTCGAAAAAAGAAAAGAAAAGAAGGACAAGCTGAAGGTGGACCTTTCCTCTCCTTCACCTCCCTATATTCCTCTTTTTTTCCACATTAAGGATGCGGCACGTGGCATGCCTTCCCGGGGACTTAGAACGATGTCTCCCCTCTAGAATGGTCCTTGATGAAGCTTGTATCCCTCAATGTTATGGGTCTTGGAGGTAAGGCCAAAATTCATAACCTCTGTGCTCTCTTCCAGTCACTTAGTCTGGATATGATTCTCCTTCAGGAAACCATGTGTAGCACCTCCCCTGCATTACTAGCCTTCTCCAAACTTCTCCCTTCTTGGGAATTTTGTGCTATCAGTGCGTCGGGCCTCTCGAGAGGTCTCCTTCCGGCCTGGAACCCACATAAGGTTAGGTGCCGTGCCTTTCAGACTTGTGCTGGCCTTCTGGTTCAGGCCTCCTTCCGTGGATTATCCTCTCCCATTGTTGTCCTTAATGTTTATGGCCCCTACAGAGACCGTGAAATATTCTGGGAAAAGGTGCACAAAAGTGGCTTTCTTAACACTCCTAATCTTGTTCTGGGAGGGGACCTTAACCTCACACTGAACTCTTTAGAGATCTTGGGTCAAAAGGCTTCCCCTGACCCCCTCACTAGCCATTTCGTATCCCTTTTTGATTCGATGGGTCTTGTGGACATGGATCCTCTGTATGCTGGACCAAATTGACGTAATGGTTGTGCTGGCGCTGAGGGTATTAGTAAAATATTAGACCGATTTTTAATCTTAGCATCCATGATTCCTTCTTTGGGGATCCATAGGGTGTGGACTCAGTGTGTTGACATATCTGACCACTACCCTATATGCTTGGAATGGAACAAGCAGAGGGCTTCCTGCAACTATTCGTTCAAGTTTAACTGCTCGTGGCTCAATGATCCAGCTTTCTTTGATTGGTTGACGATGCGGTGGCCCCTTCTCCCCCTGGGTGACCATGCACATGGTCTTGACTCCCTCTACCATAAGCTGCGTATCCTTAAAAAATAAGCCAAGGTATGGATCAAGGATAAATAGGCACGGATTGATTCTAATTTCTATAATCTTGATCATGCCATTACCTCTCTGCTCTCTAGATTGTCTAATGGTATCCTCACCATCGAGGATATGGCACAATTAACTCTCCTTAGGACTAAAAGAAAGCAAATCCTGGACCATTATCTACTGACTTGGAAATTGAAAAGCAGAACTAAGTGGGCCCTTCAGGGTGATTCTAACACCAGATATTTCCACATGCTGGCTTCTGGTAGGCGGAATCAAAACACAATTTGGTCTCTGGCTGATGAGGATGGTAACAGCTTTGAGGATGAGGCTGCTCTCAAAGATCTGGGTCAGTCACATTTTGCAAATATATTCAAGGATGATGGAGGCACTTGTTTAATTCAACAACTCAAGGTTGTTTTGCTTTATCCTAGGATGATTCCAGAGGTGAATGCATCTAACCTTACCTGTCCTGTTTCTCTTGGGGAAATTGAGTCTGCTCTGAAATCTTTTAAAAAAGATAGAAACCCAGGTCCGGATGGATGGCTTGTAGAGTTCTATCTGCACTTTTTTGAACTCATGGGTCGTGAATTGATGTCTATTGTTGATTCTACCAGGGTCTCAGGTATTATCCCTTCCTCTCTGAACTCGACCTTCCTAGCTCTGATACCCAAAAAAGATAAGCCTAGGACCTTTGTTGATTACCGGCCCATCTCATTGTGCAATCTGCTGTACAAGTTGATCTCTAAGGTCATTGCGGTCAAGATTAAACCCTTTCTGGACTCTGGTATCTCACAAGAACAATTTGGGTTCCTTAAAAACCGTCAGATCGTTGAGCCAATTGATATTGTTCATGAGACTCTCCACTCAGTTAAAACAAAAAATATATGTGCCTTCATCCTCAAACTGGATTTGAATAAAGCCTTTGACCGTGTAAACTAGATCTTCATCCGTCTCATTTTGATCCAAATAGGGGCTCCTCTCCAGACTATAAATTGGATTCTTGGCTGCCTCACCTCTGCTACATTTGTTGTTTTGATCAATGGGACGCCCTTGAAGTTTTTTCCTGCTACTCGGGGCATTCGACAAGGCTGCCCTCTATCTCCATTACTCTTCATCCTGGTCATAGAGGGTCTCAACCTATTAATCTCTGATGCATGAAACCATGGTCTTATACGTGGCATCTAGATATCATCCTCCCTTGCTCTGACCCATCTTCTTTTCGTGGATGATGTGATCCTTATGGGTACAGGCACACTACAGGAATGGGCTGCATTTGATGTTATTCTTGAAACCTTCTACAAAGCTTCTGGAATGTGTATTAGCCTTGAAAAGTCTTGCTTCCTGTATAATAATATTGATGCTGTCAACTATTTGGATATAGCTAGGGTCCTCCCGTATCAGATGTCACTGATTCTTACTAGTTTTAAGTATCTTGGATTCTACATTAAACCTCTCGGTTATAGGACCAGTGATTGGAACTGGCTGGTATAGAAATATGAAAAGAAGATCTGTCTTTGGACCCACAAGCTGCTCTCTCTAGGTGGTCGTCTGGTTCTTGTCTAGTCTGTGCTTTCTAGTATCCCGGTATATTGGCTGGGACTAGCTCCCGTCTCAGCATCTATCCTGCACAAGCTCAGGAGCATCACCTTTGCTTTCTTATGGGGATCCACTAAAAATAATCGAAGATATCATTTGGTAAGCTGGAAAAATCTCTGATGGCCTAAGGAGTATGAGGGACGAGGGATAAAAAATCTTCACTGGTTCAGTATTGCTCTTCGCCTCAAAAATCTTTGGAGGGTTCTATTCAATGATGGTTTGTGGCATCGTGTCCTCTCCACTAAATACTTGAAACACCACTCTGTGGTATCATGGCTGAGAGGTAAGAATTTCGGTACTCGTGGGGTTTCTTCTATTTGGAGGGGTTTTTTACATTCTATCCCCTGGCTGGGAAGCTATCTTGCATGGCAGGCGGGAAATGGTGTTGATATATGGATTGGTATCGACCTTGTTATCGGTGTCTCTTCCACACACCTCCTCTCGAAGGAGCTGAGATCCTATTTGGAAGACTTGGACATCAAAACATTCTCACAGGCCCGCAACACTTTACCAGATTCTCAACAATACTGGTACACGGCTGAGGAGTTGTGTCTAGATGGGGTTTGGAAAGAAGCCTGGAACTCATATACAAGGAATCTGGTTCTCAGTGGTATTCGACTTACATCATAATCCGATTTTCTTGTCTGGGAATTTAACAAAAAAATGGCACTATCTCTGCTGATCAAGTATAGGATTGCATTGTTAAATCTTTATCCCCTTATGTTGGCAATCGAGTGCACACATCATTATGGTCCTGTGCTCTTCCGTGCAAAATTAGATGGGAACAAAATCCTTACCTGGGATAACATGCAAAAAAGGGGGCGGTCTGGTCCAGGTATTTGTGCTCTGTGCTACACTGATGAGGAGTCCGTCATTCATTTATTCTCACACGGCAAGGTGTGGAAGAGTGTTCTTGATCTCATATGTGATCAGTATCAGCTGTCTCTTCCTCCTCGCGTAGCTATATTTGTGGAAAATTGGGTTGTCTTCTTCCCATGGCACTCAGCTCTTAGCTACATCCCACACCATATGATGTGGGTCATATGGAAAGTTCGGAACCTTGCAATTTTTGAAGGGAAAAGGAAGACTGTTTTCAGCATCTTTCACTAAATCATGTACTCTGCACAAATGTACTCCTCTCAGCCTGTCAAAGTTAAAAAAGTCAGGAAGATTGGGCTTCCTCCTAGTTTGACTTACCCATGTGGATTTTTCGATGGTGTCTCCACCTCAAAAGTTGCCGGTGTTGGATACAGTTTGTTCTTAAATGAGTCACACCATTTTGAGTTCGCGCTGGGGGTTGGATATGGCTCCAATACTAAAGCAGAATTACTTGGCCTATGGGCTCTTCTGCTCTCTTCCCAGATGATGGGGATCCCCTTATCCCACATATTTGGCAACTCACAAGTCATCACTAATTGGGCAAAGGGATCTACTATTCTCTCCCCTCCAGAACTCCTACACTGGTGCCAGGAAACACAAAAACTAATTTCTAGCTTTCAGGATCTTTCATTCAGCCACATCTACCGTGAACACAATAGGATTGTAGACTGTCTCTCTAAAACTGCTTTCTCATTGTCTTTGGTTTTTGGTTGTTTTTCTGAATTTATGGATGACCATATGGTCACATATGATACCTTTAAGCTCATTTGATTCATGCTCCGGGGAGATTACTCCTCTATTGGATTTTTTTTGTTGTTTTGCTGCTCATTGAGTGGCATCTTTTAGATTGTTGATCTGATCCCTTTGGTTCACGGTAGATGGGTTATGATGAGATTGATCCCCTGCATGATGAGACAGATTACTGATGGGAACCTTCACTCTATTGTATGCCTTTCCCCTCGGCTGCGACTGGATGTGACTTTCTCCATATGAGCTGTATTCTCTTTGTGTTGTAACCCTTTCTGGGACGGTGCTATTGATGCCCTTTGATTCTTAATAAGAATAACAAGGACATGCCTTTTTCTTCCTGGAAAAAAAAATGTCAAGCACACACTTCTTTCATTTATTGACATAGGTTAAAGTGCACAATAATCAACACATAAATACAAAAGTGCCACGTGCTCTTAAAGATGGCATCCTAAAGAAATTATTGTTAGATTTGATAGCTTGATCATATGAAGATTTCTTAAAAGAGAAGTCTCATGTCATATACATGTTGAGCGACTTTGTTGTTCATGGAAACCTCAAACTTAACCAGGACAATACAATAGTTGATATAAAAATAAACTTCTCAAAATAAGGAATTTTAGTTGAAAAAGGTATTTTCATACCACTGTTCTAATTTTTTTACTAATTCAATTTTCAAATTCATTAAATGCATTCTCACACTTGGTTTTATTGTATATTGTAGGCATATCAAAGTTGAGATATGGATACACAATTGCTAAAAAGACCATATATGTCGACATCTTTGTGGCACATTTTTTATTTAGCAGTAAAAATCAATGCAAGCATACTGAAATGTTGGTTTTCATTTTTTGTATGTCTTTTTGTATGTTGCTAGGTTATCATATGATATTAAGAATACACAGATGATGTGCTCAAAGGTATATTGTAAAATTTGAGGCTCCCTGCCTATACTCCTTACTATCTTGCAAAAAAATGGCGTTGTAAACTTGTTCCATAATAATACAAAACTGCAACTTTGTTCTTATTTTCATAATATACAACTCTACATATGCTATTGGTTAACCATCAACTTGTTAGTAATAACTTTCATTCAACAATGTGTTATAATTTCAAAACACTAGATCTTCATGCATTTATCATAGAATATGAATCGATGCTTACATAATTTTTATTTTTTTTTGTAACTAGGGGAATCGACAACTGGAGCTAGGCCGGTACTTGCATGACACTGGGTCCAGGGATCCATTTCTACTACCACTATACCCCTAGGTGCCCCACACCCGCCCGCAAGACATGGGACACAGGTAAACCTAGGTAGAATTTGATATTGTGACCTCCTTTACAACAAATCACTTCATATCAAATGACACCAATAAGCCACACCCGTTCAAGCTAATGCTTACATAATGCTTAATTGTTATATGTTTTTATATTATACTATACTTATAAGTTTATCATAGAATATTTTGAAAAAATACTATGTATATTATGCATGCGTTAAGTGTCAATAAGCAGAACTACTACAATGACACATCTCTAACTTATTAGATTAAAACATTTAAAAAAAATAATTCTAAAATCTTTTCTTCTTATTTCACATATTATATAATTAAATACATTTTTTTATTAGTCCCGGTTGTAAGTAAAGACTGTGTTCCACTCCTTTCCATTAATTTGTACACCTTTCCATTAATTTGTACAAATACATTGAATACATTTAAAATCTATAATGTTAATTTAAATATTTTATTTAACTGTAATTATTTATTAAAACATATTCATACATGTTGGAATTTTATTGGACCAAAGTTTTTGATTAGACTAAAGAGGGCCACGCACAGTACCTCATCTTTGATTTGGCAGTCCAAGCTGATAACAAAGATAACCACAGTTTACTATTGCCTTGGTTTTGTATAGCATTCTCCAACCGACACGTAATCACATCAACAGGATGTGCTTCCCTTCATTTCTCTTTTATGTATTGTTTTACTTATCCCTAAACTTAGTTTTTATTCAAAAGCCTTGCTTTTTACATATCTTTTTGTTTTAATTTAATTTAGTTTAATTTGGGTTTAAATTGTTATGTACCTAAAATTTTAATATGGTTTTATAATTGGAATTTGAAGTTTCATGTATAAAATTTGTTAAATTAAATACCATAGCTGAAATTAATTTATATTTTATCTGCATTTTTATATTTAATAAATTTATTAACTTACTCTTGTATACCTAAAATTATTTTCAGGTCTTGGTTTTATATTTTATTTGGATTTGTCAATGCCATTTGTTGTTTATGTTGTCGAGCCCTTGTTGTGAGAGTAGTGTTAATTTATATTTGGTCTTCATTTTTATATTTAATAAATTTATTAACTTACTCTTTTATACCTAAAATTATTTCTAGGTCTTGGTTTTATATTTTATTTGGATTTGTCAATACCATTTGTTGTTTATGTTGTCGGTACCAAAGGTGTTTATGTTGTCGGTAACAAAGGCTGAAGCCCTTGTGAGAGTAGTGTTATATATTGACAAAAATAATTAAAAGTAAAGTAACCATTTTTAGGATTTTTCCAACATGAATATTATTTGACTGAATATCTATACAAGTCGAAGGTGTAAATCAACTGTTCATTAATTTTGGGTTTCTCTCCTGTATGTTTTAAGACAGAAAAGTGGTAGTTGTAATGAAATTAATGGAAGAATAGTTATTTGCTTTTCCCATTACATGTGGTTTTAGGTTCTCTTGTTATTTCAAAAAATTGATGGTACAGACACTTGCTTATTTGGCATGTATGTTCAAGAATTTGGTTCAAAAAGTGCTAATCCAAATCAATACCATGTTTATCTCTCGTACTTGGATTATGCCAAGTATTTCAGGCATGATGTGAAGACTGTGATAGGGGAATCTATTCGTATCTTTGTCTATCATCAAATTATGGTAATAATTGGGTTACCTAAAATCAAGATAGCTTGCTAACTAGCTCATAACTAATTTTGGAGTGAGGCTTATCCTTCACTATACAAATGCCGGTGTATGTAACATACCCTCCTTTTCACTTGTTCCATTTTGTATGAAAGTTTTTTCTAATATTTTATAATAAGGTGATCTCATTTATTTCAATAGAAAAATAGAGTGCAATCTCATGCTTCATCTCCTCCACATACATTCCATTTGCTAGCTAATGCTCCATATGCATCACCAACAGATTCACACCATATCAACAACCATCTACATAACCTCCACCTCCAAGAAACTCAACCACATTATTCGAGGATGGATGGAGGCATACTCCTCCTGAAGACACAAGTTGACCCTCAGGTGCATAAATAACCCAAGCAACAAAAGCTATATTTTGTGTATGGCGGTTGGCACCGTTTGCAAATCCTAAGTATATCGAAGACTCCATTGACATCTTCCAAACAATAGGAATCATGTCAACAAACCGAAAACATTACAAGGAAACAAATTTTTTTGTAAAACTGTACAATGTTATACAAGGTACGAGCATGAGATGGAAACTCAAGCATAATACTTTTTAAGGTAGAGTCCATTTCTAGGCTCCTTCAGGACGTTCCCTTTGTAATATTCTAAATCATAAGACCCCTTTTCCAGGACACACCTCACAACGTAAGCACCATGCCACATAGGATTAAAATTTCATGCCCCCAATGGTTCACTCGATTGGTCATATAAAAGGACTAGAAAACATTCATTATAATGACAGGGACGGGCAAACTTATCATATTGGGCCTTGACACGACACTTATTTACTTCTAATGCCACCACACCATCTCGACGTTGCTCATTAAGGTGCTCCAACTGGACTAATTGTTCTTCTAAATCAAAGGTGTCAGGAAAGAGATCTATGTCTAACTTCAATGAAGGGATCTCACATTCAACCGGTAAAACCGACTCCACCCCATGAACCAACTTATACGGTGAAAAGCTAGTGGAAGTCTTAACCGCGGTCTGGTAAGTCCACAAAGTAGGGTACACCATGATATGCTAATTGGTTTTGCTTTGTCTAATGGTTTTTTGTAGAATGACCTTAAGAGATTTGTTAACATCGTCGACCTGACCATTCACTTGGTGGTAATAAGAAGAAGAATGGTCTTGATTAAACCCCAACTTCAAAGCTAATTCTGCCATCATCTTCTTTTGGAAGTGACAACCATGGTCAATGACATTTTCCTTCGAGATTCCAAACCGGGTGATAATTTGATTGAACACGAAGTAAGTGGCTGTCTCACCATCAGATTTGATTGTAGGCATAGCCTCTACCTATTTCATGAGGTAATCAATGCCCACAATAATATGATGGTTCCCCCCAGCTAATGCTGGATTAGAATCCATATAATCCACCCCCCCCACTTTGCGAAGGGGCCAACGATGATAATAGAGTGTAACGGTGCAAGACGTGAGTGCATGTTTCGAGAGAACACTTGGCAAGGGTGACATCTCTTGACTGCATTAACATAATCTTTAAACATTGATGGCCAATAATAACCCGCTCCAAAAATATTTTGAGTTGTATCAATCCCAAATAAATGACCACCACATGCCCTGTCGTGACAGTCATTAAGCACGACCTCGACCTCCTCATGAGTCAAACAATGACACCGGATAGATTCTACCCCACTATGATACAAAGTGTCACCGATGATGAGGTAGTTCTTATCATTATGACATAAGCATCATCGTTCATCCTTTGAGAGATGTGGAGGGGTATTCAATGTCTGTAGATATACGATGATATCGCCATACCAAGAATCCATGGATGAGATGAGGAAAATATGCTCATTGAAAAACGAGTCTTCATGAATCATGTCCTCATCCAACCTAGGGAGATTTGACATCAGCTTCGTGAAGACCAAAGAATTCTTCAATTTTTCTGAAACAAAATCAAGGTCAAATTCTTGTAAGATTACAATCCATTTATTATATTCCCCCCCTATCATTCACCTGGCCAGGATGAACTAAAATGGATTGATATGAGCTATGACCGTGGTTTGGTGGAGTAAGATGTAGTGTCACAATCCCTGAGTTGCGTGAACATTCACTAAGGGCAACTTCTCAACATGAGTATATCAAAGTTATGCATCGATAAGATTTCGGCTAAAATAATAAATCATGTGCTCATGGAGCTCGTCATCTTCTTGAACCAGGACCATACCAATCGTCTCTTGAGACGCAAACACATACAACAAGAAATCTCTACTATAGTTTGGTGGACTATGTAGGGGGGTAGATGTTAAGGATTTATTAAGAATGTCAAAGGAATCATGGGTTAGCTCGTCCCATAGGAATTGAGTATCCTTCTTCAATAACTGCATAAAACCCTTGTTCAAATTGACTTAATTCATGAAAAAATGACACAAGAAATTAGCCATCCCTTGGAGACTATGAAGCTATCTAATTGTGCTCGGAGGAGGATACTGAAGTATTGCCTCAACCTTCAATGGATCAACCCTAATCCCCTCCTTTGATACAATGAATCCCAATAATCGACCAATCCTAACACAAAAGATGTACTTTTGGGGGTTCAAATGAGTTTGATAACGACAACATCTTTCAAAGACCAAATGAAGATGTGTTGGATGATCCAGGATCAGACGAGAGTCAGGAATGAGGCCATCTAGATACACTTCAATAATGTGCTTAAGGTCGTGAAAGGCGAAGATCATTTCCCGCTGGAAAGTAGCTCTGACATTTTTCAGGCTAAAAGGAATTTTCCAGTATCGAAAAGTACCCCAAGGACATATAAATGCGGTCTTATGTTGATCCTCAGGTTTAAATTGGATCTTATTATATCCCAAAAAACCATCCATAAACAAAAAATACTTTGCTTCCCATACACTCATCCAAAACTTCATCAATAAATGGAGTGGGGAAGTTGTCTTTAGGATAGACTCTATTCAGATGTCTAAAATCAGTACACACACGGATGATCCCCTACTTATTATCCACTGGAACAGGATTGGATACCCATTTGGTATCCAATCCATTTGGTAGATGTAATATCCCTGATCCGGGATGATCACAGAATCTATGAATTTGTCAACCTTAATCAATTTTACATTGATTTATAACTTTCACCAGCAACATATATTCTCATAGACATTTCATCAAACACTTTAGACACATTCCATACACATCACAATGGCGAGATAATATTGTCACCTTTATTATTACTAACAAAGGGTAAACAGTACAATAACTATGGCTGTGATATCAGCTACCAAAATACATCCAACAAGAACCTGAAAGGTGATGCCAACCCGGATGATGAAGCTCCAATGAAGACCCTGAATGGATCCTCCCCCTTTGTCCAGCTAGGGTGGGTCCGTCACACCACCGAAACTAGACCAAAATGGATGGATGGAGTTTGCCAACCCCAAACGAAAACTCTAGGCTAACCCCTAGACAGTTTCAAGAACAAATCTCCAAATATTCAAGCATGCCCTTTCCCCTTTGCCTCCACCTCCTTTTATCCTTGAAGAGTCTCCAATACCATGGATATATACCATGGGACAATGAAAACCATGTTCTATTATTTACTTTTTTTCCCCATACCATAGAAAAATACTATAAAATAGCAGAAACCATGCCCTGGGTAATTATTACTTCCCCTTAGCCAATAATTATTTTCTCCGTATTTGTCACCATTCATAATTTTCTAAATTCTTCTTAGGTGACCTTGGTCTATTTTCCTTAGGCCAAAATTGGGGACATGACAGTCCTCCCTTCCCAAATATGCTTGTCCTCAAGCAATGAAGAAACCATACCATCACATCATCAATCTTCCACCATCAACCATGCACTTAATGTGAATACTAAGTACCAATGATACTAGGATCCCAAATGATCCTCAGAAATGCAAATTGCAATATAAATTCTCCTATGCAATGCATTAGAGGCACATGGAAGTCATCATGACACCCTGTAAGAAAAACATAAGCCCATCCAAAAGCATGTAGGAAACCATAATGAACTGTTGCAAAGATGAACCCATGGAGAAGAGACGAGGTGTGTTTCCTCAACCCAACCAACCACAATGTGTTCCCAATGAGCTTCCCATAATCAACAATGTTGGGGTCCCACTGCTTTCTCACTCTCCTAGTGTAAAATGTCATCAAGAACAAGTCACACAAGTATGGGATGCCAAGGTCCCAACACTTGCGTACCCCATCAATACATAGAGTGGTACAAAATAATACATCATGGGGAGGGGTGCCAGGATCCCAAGTTCTACTATGCATTCTCCCATACATCATGAGCACTAATATAGATACATCATAATGAAACATAGTGATATGATACAGAGATATGCCACTCCCAATGTGACTGAAGTGATCATCCATCAAAGAGCACTCAAGAAGCTTGCACCTCCAATCAAGAAAATCATCATGTGTCAAAAGCACACAATCATGAAGATACCAATCAAATCTAATACAGTAACATAGGTGAGGATTCCATGTCTCATAATGCTGCAAGAAAGAATAATATGTATCAAGATGTCTCATCATGTGTTCTCTTATCCAAGCAATGGATGAAGAACCTCCATCAATCAAAGAAGGATCCTCCAAGTGGCTCAAGGAAGTACATCCATGAGTAGAAGTGATACAAAATAATGGATGTAAATGCTGCTCAAAAGGAATTGGTGCACATATCATAGGATCATCATGAAGGGTAGGAGTCTCATACTCCTCATGTGGCACTAACAGAAAAAACCCCTTCACCCAAACTTCATTGGGATGAAAACTGAAGGAAGTAACAGTGTAGGAGGAAGTGTAATGCACCAACTCATCCTCTAAGTCAATAAATTGGAAACCTCTCCTCAAGGCTGGTTCCATGTGAGTAGGATCACGTGCCTCTTCCACAAGTGCGAGACTTGCACTATGAGACAACCCGTGTTCTTCTTCATCCATGGCAAGTGTTTGCCATTCAGCTTGCTCATCTTTCAACCCTTCAAACATTTGTAAATTAGTTTGAATCTCATGGTTCACCACACCATGAGGAGTCTCTCTGCTATCATCCATACAAAAATAAAAAACATAGGAAGGAGACCGTGAACTTTGCAACTCCTCCAGAAGTTGCTCATTTTGGATCTTAGATTCTCAGAAGTGCTTCTTGAGCATCCTTCAGACAATCTTGGGTGGAATTCAATTCATGTTTGAGCTTGCAAATTTCCTCATTATCTCTTATGTAGGCTTCATGTAATATTTCAGCAAGCTCAATCAAATGACTTCTATCAAAAAGAAAACACATGATATTACCTTTAGTTGTTGATGTTTCCTTCTGGATCTCCTCTATGACTCTATTGGAAGTTTGTGCCCCCAGGGAATCATCTCTCCAAGCCAATTGGGACACAAGTGTGCTAGTAACTTGGAGAATGCCTAGGGCCTCTTGAATCTTCTTGTCATTCATATTGAGTGACCCTCTAAAATGGAAAAGCTCATGAAAAGAATCCTTCTCTTCCTCTAATACACGATCAACCTCGTGAAGCTCATGTGGTGATGATGAGATCGATCCTGGGACCTCTTCCTCTACGGAAAAATCTTCATCTTCTTCAGACTCATGTGAACTTGTACTTGTAGTAGTCTCATCAAGTGGAATCTTTATGTCACCAACATATATGAATGGACATTCAACAGTAAATGTCCCTCCATGGCACCCATCAGTAGGGACCTCTTCATTATAGCATCCATCAGTAGATGATATTTGATCCATGTTCTCAGTGAGATATGCCTTTGGTTGACTCTCAATAGAACAAGTGATGGCTTCATTATGCTGATCAGTAAATATTGTGATCTTATCCTTCCCAGCGCTGGTGGCAGTCCCCTCATTTTGCTCCTCCAAACATATATGATTTTCTCTCCAAGGTCTCTTGCAAGAAGGGCATAGACCTTTCTTCACTAACTCCACATATTCATTCTTAGGCTTATACCCAAACAAATCATTCACAAAAAATTCAAAAGGAACTTCTGAGTATGACTTCATCATAACAGCATATGCTTGATACCGTTGGGGTAAGGTTTTGCATGTTTCCCTCCACCAAGCCATTTCCTTCAAAGGATCTTTCCTTGGTGGTGTGGTCCCTCTGTCTGCATATTCATTGTGCAAGTGGTCACAAGAGTAACCATCATCATCTCTAAGTGTGAATTGGGCAGAGATACTGTAACAGGGTTCCTCATGCACATAGCTGCCATCATACTGTTTAAAATCATTTATCTCTGGGGCATAGAAAGAATACTCTTCCTCATACGGCTCATACTCTGAATCTGAACAAGACATGGCTCTTACAGCTGGCAAGACTTATGAAAATTACTTGTTTTCCAATCTGCTTTAACTTGCTGTAATGTGACTGAGATTTGGGCAAACTATTTCCACACAGGATGCACAGGATGGCTAATTTTCTGACCTGTTACAACAGCCAAGCTTTAAAATATTGCACTGTAAGGTGACCTTTGATTTGACTGCCTAGGAACTGTTCCTTCAATTTTATGGGGTACATCTCCTTCGATATATGTCATGCGCTGGTCCTGGAAGTATTCCTCCAATCCTCTATATTCAGATCTGATACACAGTGCTTGTATATTCATGTAGCTGTCCAAAATGACAAGATACAATAAAGATAGGATGCACCGTATCAAGAATAACTTTGATTCCAACTCGCTGTAGCTGACCTTCTGTTGGAGATAACAAAGAATAAATTGTAGAGTAGCCTCACGACCTTTCAACGATGTCCTTCCCCAATGTTGTGAGCTCCTCTATACAGCTACAACCTCTTTAACCGTGATACAGCGCCAAAACCAAATGTCAACAACGCCCCCCATTGAATTCACAAGCACATATTGGCAACTTGAATGATATACTTCATATCGGGACTGTTAAAACTTGACCTTCAACTACTATATCTCACAGGCAATTAAATCAGGTTGCTTGTGTCCATTGCATGCTTCATGGGTTTCTGATGTAGTTTCTGGAGAACGCCAATATCACAGACCTGGGACTGATAGAAGAGACCCCACGTACTGATTGAATGGCAAGAGCATTGTAGACTACCTTTACAATGGTGAAATTGTAGCAGCAGGAACCCAGTATAGAACTTCCCGGAGGCCACGATCTTCAGTCTTGGATAGCTGTAGATGTCAAGTCAAGAATGCATCTGCAGAACTCACCCACAGACCATGACAATATTGTTGCACTTCCTTGGATGGCACCACGACTTGGATAGGCAATCAGTCCTTCCACTGTGGAGATTGAATTAAAACGATGTCCCACGTTTGGGGCGAGATTGGATCCTCTCAGCTCCTTCGCAAACGTTTTTACAGAGCCCGAGCTCATAGCAATCCACTGAGCGACTCACACTTTCCGGTTCCAGTCAGTCCAGCTGAATTCGACTACTCAGAGCACATCCCTGCATATTTCGACAGAGTCCCGATCCCAAATTCTAATGACAAAGACAATGAGGATATTGAAGGTCCTGCCTCGAAAACAGCAAAACCAGACGATTCAAGGAAGGATGCCAGTTTGGAACTCTCGGAGAGCTCAAAGTTTCTACTCATTTAGAAAATTTATCGAAGCCAGAAGATTCAACGAAGGTTACAAACATTTCTCCGAAAATCCGCTTCGCAGACATCGGTTGCGGTTTTGGCAGGCTCCTCGTTAAGCTTTCATCTATTGGCTCCTCCAATAGCCTTCACGTCTTCCAGCGAATCTCCCATAGCGAATGGAATCCCGCGCTCTCCTATGTTCCACGATATGTCAATCGAGAGATTGGTCTCTCTCCACAAATGTAGCCCTTCACACGAGAAAGGACCAACCACGCGACTTCCTCACAGCTGTGGATCCTTCTCCTATTGCATCCTCAATATCAGTGGAATGTTGAAAGAAAACTGAGCTGCGTTGTGAGTCCTGTAACCCTAAACGAGGGTTTGAAGTCTATCTCGAGTGAGCATAGAAGGGGCCGTAGCAGAAGGAGGAAGTTGAAGAGAATGGCTTGGATTTTGAAATCCTAAGCCAACCATACAAAAAGACCGCCTCAATTTCCAGTCCTGCCTTTCAAACTCTAAGGCTGACTCCCAAAGTGAAAATCGCCAATGAGTCGCCAAATCTGGATCTGAAGTTACATACATGCATGAAATAGAAACCCTCAATAGATTCCCACTCAGGCTAGCAGGAAAACCAGCTCTGATACCACTGTAATATCCCCGATCTGGGATGATCACAAAATCTATGAATTTGTCAACCTTAATCAATTTTACATTGATTTATAACTTTCACCAGCAACATATATTATCATAGACATTTCATCAAACACTTTAGACACATTCCATACACATCACAATCGCGAGATAATATTGGCACCTTTATTATTACTAACAAAGAGTAAACAGTACAATAACTATGGCTGTGATATCAGCTACCAAAATACATCCAACAAGAACCTGAAAGGTGATGCCAACCCGGATGATGAAGCTCCAATGAAGACCCTGAATGGATCCTCCCCCTTTGTCTAGCTAGGGTGGGTCCGTCACACCACCGAAACTAGACCAAAATGGATGGATGGAGTTTGCCAACCCCAAACGAAAACTCTAGGCTAACCCCTAGACGGTTTCAAGAACAAATCTCCAAATATTCAAGCATGCCCTTTCCCTTTTGCCTCCGCCTCCTTTTATCCTTGAAGAGTCTCCAATACCATGGATAAATACCATGGGCCAATGAAAACCATGTTCTATTATTTACTTTTTTTTACCATACCATAGAAAAATACTATAAAACAACAGAAACCATGCCCTGGGTAATTATTACTTCCCCTTAGCCAATAATTATTTTCTCTGTATTTGTCACCATTCATAATTTTCTAAATTCTTCTTAGGTGACCTTGGTCTATTTTCCTTAGGCCAAAATTGGGGACATGACAGTAGATGAAGCCAGCCTTCATAAACTTCTCTACCTCATCCTTGATGACAGGCACCTTACGGGGATTCATAGAATGTAAACGTTGTCGAACATGTTTATCATTTGGATACGTTTTTATTTCATGTTCAACAATATAGGGATCAATCTGTGGCATTTCTTCATATGACCAGGCGAATATGTCACGAAATTCGTTAAATAGCTCAGTGTATGTTTGAATTTCTTCGGGTGAACAATCAACAACGATATAAACGTTCTCTATGTTACCAGGAGTCTGAGAAATGTTGATCAGAATAGATGGTGATATGTTCTACATGTTCCCTTTGACATATATACCATGGGTGCCTAATGGGATCATGGGATGACCAATATTCTTGCTTAAGGTTGTCTGAAATTCATCATGCTCAATCCATTCGAGCTCCGGGAGAAAGTAGGATTCATGATGCATCTCTTCCTAGGGATGTTTCGGGATAGTTGCGGCCTCGATAATAACTTCATCTGAAGGAAAGGTGGCATTGAGGCATTCATGTGAGCATGACGAAATGTCCACCCAAGCGAGCGGCACTAAGTGATCCTCCTCTCTCGTTTGCAAAGGGGAAGGATCAGGGTTTGTATTGATATCGAATAAGGCTTGGTAAGTGGTTTGTACTATAGACAATGACATTTCTGCACTGTGGGGTATGGGTCCTTCATCTGAATTACTTGGAGAGGGGATAATCTAAGGATCGCTCAAATAGGAGGTACAAAATGAGACCGGATTCAAAGGTGACAGAACATCACCGGGCATAGAATTGATAGCTAGAATTGGTTCCAAAATATTAAAGCTTCCCATCAACGAAGGATACATCCTGACACCAATTTTTTTAGTTGACGGATGATAATTTTCAATTACCGGGATAGTGGTACCCGACAATGTCGTGGAACTGGAGTTATCAAACGACAATTGATCGATCATCACAATTTTATCTTTGCAGGGAAAACACACAACACGAAATATTGACGACACAATCGCTTTCATGGCATAAATCTACTTCCAACCCAATAACAAATTATATTTAAGGGGTTCATCAACCACCTCAACCTCTACTGACATGGTCTTCCCACCTAGCTGGACCCAAAGGGAAGGACTAATGCCATGCGGTTTAGAGGAACGCCCATCAAAAGCTGTCAACATAGTCATGGATTTAGACATGGGAGAGCCAAGGCCTTTCCAACAATAAAGAGACATCACAGAGGTTGTAGCACCTTCATTGATAATTGTACATTTAATGGTGTTGTTCAAACAATCCACATGGACTTGAAAAGCCACATGGTAAGGCAAGCGAGGCTGGACATTGTGAGTCTTGAACCTGAAGACACTAGGGTCGTTAGGGTCAGTCACTCCTAAAGCAGCTAAGAATGCTTTCCTCTGCGAGAGACAATTCTAAAGCACTTCTAAGGCCGACATCGCATAGCGAATCTGGACCAAATCCTCAATGATATAATAGTGTTGGGAAGCTCAAACATTGGGATTGTGCCCCGAACGCTTCAAGACCCATTTCAGTATGAGCGGTATAGTTTTAGTTTTTTCAATCCACAAAGGAATTTCTAGAGGCATAGGATCTTTAACCATGGTTGGTTGCGACATACCATAATCATGTGAATGGGTCACAACATGAACAATCGACATCATATTAGTACAACCATGACCACTTTTCATGCCTGGAAGTTTTTAACTCCCACCGGCACCACTTCCGGTGGTCGAAGTCCTCAAAGTCATGTTTTGATTATGTGGAAGGGGATTAGTCAACATAGCTAGGCCATGTGCAATGAAATTAGAGGCCTTATCAATTCTAGGGAACAAGCATGTAAGATGGTCTCCTCCACACAACTTACATGGGAAATTGACCTTCCGTTTAATCTTCTTGTCCCCCCCATCATTTTCATCATTCTTGTCATAATTAACATTCTCCTTTTTATTCCCACCGTTCTTATTATTCCTCCCGTTTTCTTATTATGTCCAAGTTGTCGATTTCCCTTATGGTTCAACGATTACACAGAATGTACATTAGCTGATTGGGTGGGAGTGGACGAAGTTGCAGCTTGTCCAGCCGCATATTAGTTAAGCGATAAATTCTACATTTGATGTGTAACCTGCTCCATAGCTTTTGCACTTGCAGATCCAACGATGCCCTCGCCATGTGGCTCGGATTTAAACTTGGGATCATGATTTGACCTCAGAGTGTCAAGGATAATGTCATAAAGGAGCCTAGACTGAGCATAAATTAGGTCTAACTGCTGATCTCAGAAAATGGCATGTTCCTTGGTTGTCACTCCAGACGTTGAAACATCCTTCGTGATATAAGGTAGTAAGGACTTAAGGAACCATTCCAATTAGAATTTTGGTGGAATGTTGGCCTTAATCAATTGCTTTCATCTATGCCACTTTTGAATATGGTCGGAAATATGGGTGGCTTTGTCTTGTCAAAAGTTTGACAAGATTTTTGTACCGACATCATAGAAAACTGGAAAATAAAAGTGATTAAGGAAGACCATGGATACGTCATTAAAGGTTCGGTATGTTCCCCCAAGAATATTTATATAGCATTTCATGGTTGAACCCGTAAGGGTGTGTTGAAATAGTCATAATCGAATAGAATCATGATTCAACGAATTTGAAGGGCACCATAGATGAAAATTCGTAACATGATCACCAAGATCCTCACCATTATCAACTTCAAACTTTGGAACATTCAAAGGAAGTTTGGCGGGAACAGGAGGTCATGTCAGATCATGACACATCAAGTAGTTTGTGGGTTTGGATATATCAAAAAAGTTCAATGTAGCTAAAAATGGGAGCCTAGGTTGCGCCATGTGATTCCATGCTCCCTGGAAAGATTGGCCCTAATATGATGGGTTCTAGTAAAGGCCATGACCTTGACCAGTCGAATAGTAACCACCCCCCATATGACCCATGTAAGGATGCACAACTATTTTCAAATGGGGTATTCCTTGAGAAGGTGGAACCATATAACCAAAATTACTCGTCTGGTGTATTGGTTGACCCCCAGACACCTATGGAGATATGTAACCTCCAGAAACAAGGATGCCAGATGATGAGGGAACCATGTAACCAAAGGGATGATACCCTCTCATGCGCCGCTCGAACTAAGGGGAGGATTTAGCATGAAAAACACATTCGAAAGGATATGAATAGAGGATGATGGGATAAATGATGGAATATAAGTTATAGACCTAATAACATTCACATATCTTCCACCACTCGAACAAGGATTCACACTAGTGAGAGGTACTGATAGCGTAGAAGGAGGGATATGACCCCCTCCAAACTGATAAGCAGTGTAAGGGGTAGATGTTCCCCCGAGTCCAACACTAATCTCACCACTAGGAACATGAACATATGATGGTATATTAGTTGAAACATTCAGCATGCCAAACCTAAACGAGCTTGTGGGTAAGGGAACGGTCTGATGCTTAGTACCTGATCGCCTCAAGGAAAATTTGTGTATGTGATCTGAATACCATGTGGATTCAAAAAGATATGTTCCTATGGGGCGAGAAGAACTAACAACGTGTAAACTGGTGTAAACCAGAGTCCTGGGGATCCATAAGGTGGTGGTAAAAAAATCCACATGTTATTCTTCTCCAACATAGACTATGAGGATGGAGGGAGCTCCTGAGTATCAGATAAACTACTCATCCGTAAAGGTCTAAAAAATCCTCCACAGGAAATAGGACCGATCTCATGTCTCCACCTCTTGTGAAGAGGCTAAGTAGGATTAAAAGGTGGTAAACCTACTAAACAACGAGATTAACGAGGAGGAAAAACTCTCTCCATGGTGGCTCTATAAAGGGACACAAGTAAACATCCCCAAGGCCAACTAGTGAATGCAAAGCACAAGCCTAAATAAGCTAGGAAAAATGCACCAAAAGCAAAGAATGAGGAAAAATGAACTCCCTAATGAAGCATGTATGTCTCTCCTAGGAGAGGCCTAAGACTTATGTACACTACAAGCGGAGGTGCGTAACCAATTATAGTGGCCCTTAGCTTCAACACATAAAGTGACTATGTTGTTCGACCCCTAACTAGAACACTCACAAAACAACCTCTGCAAGTACCCCCTGTGATACCTAGGAAAATCAACTAAGATTACCTCAATATAAAAAATTCTCAGGTGGACAATCGTATGCATGATCTAACGTATGGGAAGGGTAACTAAGCCCGAAGCTCGAAAGCACCAAAGGTATCTCAAGAGTCCACAGATACGAATAATATCCTAGAAATATCTCTGGCGCTCACTGAAGGTGGTGGAGGGATATCCCCACCATCGATTGCACGCTTCCTTGTGATTAACTCCTTTGTAAGAGGAGCTTCCTGAGAACACCAATTATAGTAAGGATTTCTCCTCTCCCTAGTCATAAACCTAAATAGTTTTTTTTATAGTCTTGGAGAAGCTTAATCACAAAATCCTATTCCAAGACTCCAAAACCTAAGCTTGTTGGTGCACCCTATCAAATAATATTGTTCTAATCAATTTTAAATTAAGCGTTCATTTTAATAGGTTGTGCTTACTCAAGGTATATGGTCGTGAAACAAGTGATGTTATGACTCAAGAATAAAAGAAAATATGCACACCTAAAAACAATTCCAAGTGCAATCTTGTTTTCTAAATGAAAATATGGTATGCCAATAAATGAAACACACAATAATTTCTTTCCCTTTCAAATGTAAATACAATCTTTCCTAAATGAAATCCTAGACTAATTTCATCCCAAGGAAACCAATGCAAGTGCTTACTTCCATGCAAATGCAAAATGCAAATGAATATGCACCAATGCAAATATTTTTGTATTTTCAAAGTAAATGAATGAAAATGCAAAAAAGAACCATTAAGTTCTCAGTCCCTGCAGCAGAAAACAAGACACATAGACTTAAGGACTAATGCACTAAAATAAAAACTAAAAGGGAGCAAATGAAAAAAACAACTTCCTAAGAAAAATCAATAAAAAGAAGATTACATCCACAACAGGAGTAGTCAAAAGACAACATAAGTTCCCTGGAAGACCCAACAACACTCACAATCCACCCAGCAATATCTCACACCAAGATATCACTCAAAATGCGAGATATACACGGATTTTCAGACATTAACGACGTATGTACACGACCTGAAAAAGGACAGACCACATATATACGCAACTGTAAGTACTGTGACCCACATATAAAAATAAGAAGTCTCTAAAAACAAGCCAAGGGACAAAACCACTCAGAGGAATCGGCAGTGGATGAACAAACTAGCAAATGCAACACATAAATGCAAAGAAACATAGAGCAATTCAAGCAAAATTGCACCCAAAAACCCCAACAAAAAGGAGAGATCTTGAGTGGAGTCGCCAATTCTGTTATGGAGAAAATATTCCTATGGTTTGGAGTGTACCACAACATACAATATGACACTAGAAATCAAATCCATTCTCAAGTGTGCTAGATAAATTAAAGAAACTAACAACTAGGGGATAGAAACCGTACCTCAACCTGATGTTTGAAGACGACCACCGTTGAGATCACGATCAAAAGTTTGTCCCTACAATTTTCCCTCAACAACAAATATATATATATCCAAGCATAAAATATATTAAATGTTAGTATTCAATCTAGCATAATCTATTTAAACATGTATAAAGCAATTATACCCATGGATACAAATATAAACAATTGCACATGAAATTTGGGGAGAAATGGATATTTCTATTAATGTAAGAACAAAGATTCAATGTGACAACCTCTGTCGGCACCTCATCAGAACCAAGAAACTGAGTGTCTCCACCTGGGCTTCCACCACTTCAATCCTCCATAGCAAGGCAAGATCACAAAGGAAATGGAGAACTTGGGATATGAACACAAATGATTCTATCAACAAGGACAATGGGATGCAGACTCACTTATATGACAATGGGGAAAAATTGTGCTATAGTCTCTTTACTCTCAAAGTTTCTCCTCCTCGAATGCTTCACAATGTCTCAATATATAGCCCTCAAATGGGAAATGGAGGGTCGAATCAGAGCATTTCCAAACATATGGAAGGCCGAGGATCAAGGTATTTGTTACTTGATGAGAAAAACTCTATTTTTTTTTAGCACAAAACCCGATGTACGCAAGCTGTAATAGTGCAAGTTGCATATACACGAGCTGCATAATTGATGACCTGTGTGTATCTTCAAAAATGTATTTTTAAAGGTTAAACTGGAGCATCAGGGATATAGTGAGTAAAGGGGGTATAGTGAGTCTATATAGGGACAATGAAAGGCCCTCAAGGCATGGTGCATAAGGTGTGGAAAATCACACTTTAATAGTAGAGATGACGGTGTAGTATTTTAAGGTCGTGCAACAACATGAAGACAGAAGGTAGTGCAATAACAACAACGATGAAACTGTAGTCTTGTTAGCATATGAAATTGGTGATAGTTTATTTCTAGTGATAGTGGCGGTGAATAGTTACATTGGTCGTGTAAGTTTTATTTAATTCTATACCAATAAAGTATTTGTAGACTTTAAAAATCTTCAAAATCATATCAAGATATGAAAAAATTATACATAGTATTCTTTCATGCTTATGTAAGTATGAAAAAGTGTGTTAGTATGAAAGAGCGAACCACATTCTTTTATGCCATTGCATTGGTCATTACTGTTATAGCTGATTTTACCACACTTGGTTGATCACATATTTATGGCCTTCCCTGACCCTCTTGAGACTCTTTGGAGCCCATTTACCTATATTATACTTTGATGTTCCAAGATTATCCCCAAAAATCACCTGTTTATACCTATACGCGACTTTTAAAGCCACACTCGTGTGTATGCGCAACTTTTGAGCTCAAACCCGCATACATCGGGAAGTGTGCATGAAGACAAATATTTTCGAAGTTTTCCTCATAGTGGTCCGAATAACTTGACTCTTGGCCTTCCATATGCCTTGAGAGAGCTAGGACTCGACCCTCCATTACCTCTTTGGAGTGCTATATATTGAGCCTCTTGGATACATTGAGGGAGGAGAAATTGAAGAGTAAGGAAACTATAGTCCATTATTGCCTCATTTTCTTATGCTTGAGTCTGCATCCCTTTGTCCCTTTGGAGCACATAGTGCTTATCTTCCCAAGCTTTCCTTTGCTTTGTGAGCTTGCCATTGAGATCACATGGAGGATTGAAGTGGTGGAGGCCTAGGTGGAGGACTTGGTTTCTCCGGTTCGCAGAAGTGCTGACAGAGTTTGTCACTGTTGTATCTCTTTTTTATTAATAGAAATATTCATTTCCTTTCCAATACATGTGCATAAATATGAATATTGTATCCATGTATGTATTTATTTGCTTATACATGATTGATTATATATGCTAGAGTATCCCTAACACATTAATATATATATATCATGCTTTCCTTGTTTGTTGTTGTTGAGAGCGAATTGTGAATGCAAGCGTGTTGGAAAAGCTCAACGGGGATCTACTTCAGCCGTCTAGAACAAGGTATGATTCATATCCCTTAGTGTTAGATGTCTTTATTTCTCTTGCATATTGGAAAGGATTTATTTCTGGTGTCATACTGTCTGTTGTGGTACCCCCAATCCACAGGAAGTTTCTCTCCGTAACAGAATTGGCGACTCTGTTGGGGAGGTTCCTAGATTTTTTCTTTGCGGATTAGGTATACAATGCGATTGAATTTCTCTTTATTTCTCTGTTTTTGTGTTGGGTATGGAGGTATGTTCGCCCAGTAGTGTCCATTTGAAGTAATTTTGTCCTTGGCCTGTCATTTTATCCTCTTTTTCTTCCTGTATGCGAGTATTTGCTTCACAGTTGGGTATACACGCGTTTTCTTTTGAATTCCCGCATATGTATGCAGGTTTTCTACAAACAATCGCGTATGCCTCTGTTTTGAGTTTGAATGGGATGATTGAGTGTTACTGGGTGAAATGTGAATGTTGTTGAGTCTTCCTGGGTGTTGTTGGTGTCTATATGCAGTCTCTATTTCTGACCAGGACACCTTTTGATTTGTTTTTAATTAGAATTGGTTCTTGTCATTCATTTCTTCCTTTTTGTTTTGGGATTAGTGCATTATATTTCTTTTATATTAGTGCCTTTATTGGATGTTGTCTATGAGTGGTTTCAGGGTCTGAGAGTGGT
This sequence comes from Pseudotsuga menziesii, assembly GCA_001517045.1. Lineage (NCBI taxonomy): Eukaryota > Viridiplantae > Streptophyta > Pinopsida > Pinales > Pinaceae > Pseudotsuga > Pseudotsuga menziesii. The sequence continues at coordinate 617,746 of LPNX011082022.1, read as the reverse complement.
AGAGTCTTTTTGTTGCTTTTACATCTAATTTATTTTGAAAATACAAAAATATTTTATTTTTGCATACTTATGCATTTTTTCATTTTGCACTTGCATGGTACTTGCATTAGGTTTGATTACTGAAGTTATAGTCATGTTTTCATTTATGAATGATTGCATTATCATTTGAAGGAAAAACATGCATCTCATGTAGTGGAATACCCCATTTTTTTATTTAGACAAGATTGCACTTGGCATTGTTTGTTAGGTGTGCAAATTTATTTCACAGCTGAGTCATAATATCATTGGTTGCATGACCATTTCCCTTTGAGTAATCACAACCATTAAAATCAACACTTAATTCAAATGAATTACACATTTTTCTTTGATAGGGTTCATCAACAAGATTAGGTTTTAGAGTCTCGAAATAGTTCATTGTGAGTTAATTCTCCAAGACTACTAAACGAAACAAGTAGGTGTCTATCGAGGGGAGATAGTGAAATCCTTGGTATAGTTAGTGTTTCTTAGGGGCTCCTCTTACACAAGAGTTAAGCACGAGGCATCGCACATGATTGTGGTTGGGATATCCCTTGGCCACTTTCTGTGAGCACCAGAGATATTTCCAAGATCGTATTCATATCTGGGGGCTTTTGAGGTACCAGTTGGTGCTTTCGAGCTTCGAGCTTTTCTACCTTTCCCATACGGTCGATCCCGTGTATGACTGTCTTCCTGAGGATTATTTATATTGGGGTGACCTTAGTTTCCTTACCTAGGTATTGAAGGGGGTACTTGCAGAGGTTATTTTGTGAGTTTCCTGGCCATGTAGGGGTCAGACAGCACAACCGCTTTACGTGTTGAAGCTAAGGGATACTATAATTGGTTACACACCTCCACTTGTAGTGTATTGGAGTCTCGAGCCTCTCCAAGGAGACACATATTTGCTGCATTCGAGAGCTCACATATCCTCCCCTTGGTTTGCTTGTACTTTGGCTATAGATTATCTTAAGAGTGTGCTCTTTGTGCGCTAGTTTTCTTTTGGGATCGTAGTTACTTGAGTATATTTATGTTCTCTTGAGTTCAAGTCCTTTTATCTTCAACATGTCTGATATCACTACTAGTATCTCATCACCCACTCCTGGTCCTAGTGCGGACCCTGGTGTTGGACTAGGGGGCACCACAACCCCTTACCTTGCTCATATATTCGGGAGTGGTCATATCCACCCTCTACTCTATTTGTGGATGATTTTCACTCCCTTCGACCAGTATTAACACCAGTGTTCATTCTCATGGGGGTGGTAGTGGATACATGAACCTTGGGCCTACACCTTACATTCCTTTTTATGTCCCATCATCCACTGCACTATTCCCTTTGAATGAAGTTGTCGTGATCTATCCTCCTTATACCCTATAGTTTGGACGCTATACTGATTGTTTCCAGCTGTTTTGGACTAATATTATTGTCATGTAGGGTCCGTTTTGTACACTCTCTCTAGGGATTTGACCCATTCGTTCCCATGACAGGTATAATTTGGAACTGGCATATAGGTTAGGATTTCACATCCGCTTGCATTTTGCATGGCCTTATGACCGTTTCATCTTAACCTTAGGTACGAACCCATTCCATAATGTCATGAAACATTCATGCTTCTGTTAGAAGTGATATTGTGCGAATGGTAGAGCCTTCCTATACACGAATGCCCTAGTTAGATCCTATTTTGCATTTGGTTCCCATGCTAATATTTCTCCTTTAGGTTTTGGGAGTCCCTTGTAGTCCCACCACGTCCTTGAGAAAGAGCTTCATACTCCTCTTGAGCTTTATGCTAGCCTTTCCCCATAGGGAATCCCTTTCATATATCAAGTTGTAATTGCACTTCATGAGTTTTTCTTGCCTTATTGAGCTTTATGTCGGATCCATGCTTAAGAGTTATAAGCCATGTAGCCTGAGCTTGTCTCATGTCTAGATAAGTAGAGCCTTTTACATATCCTTTGCAGCTTGATCACCCCTTTACCAGGAGGAGACCTTCCCCTGAGTGTTGGTATCCTGCACCTGCTTCCTTGCACTGAGCATAGGTATGCTCCACTGCTTGGAGCTAGTTTGTTTGTCCCTGACACTCGTCTCCTTCTAACTATGTACTATAAAGCACTTTTATTCTTTTTCAAGCTTTTCAAATTTTTTTAAAAAGTCCAAAAAAATAAAAAAACATAAAAAGTTAGACGGGAAATGATATTATCTTTGGCAGCATTCGAGTCGTGTTGCCTTCGAATAGAGCACTGTATATCACCTCCATTGGTTGGGTTATTAGTTTGACTTTAGGAGTTGTAGTCGTTACTCTGAGTTTATATCCACCAACTGGTTATGCTTCCAGTCCCAGTGGAGCCTCTGTTGATGCCTCTTGTGTCACAGAGATGTCCCAGTTTTCATATCGAGTCTTAGTTGCCTACCTTCAGTCACCATTCTCCTTATGCTCTTGTTCGAAGGAAGTTTTAGCCTGAGTCATTCATTCCTTAGATATCTTGACTTTTCATGTCGGCCATTCCTGGTATAGTTACTGGTTCATGCACATCTTGTTCGAGTTCTTCCAAATTATCCAGCGTTGCTGAGTACCTCGTGTTGGTTGATGGGGGATGCCTTAATGCCCTCCTTCCAGTGGATTCCATTCCATCGACTTCAGATCATTTATTATGGAATAGGATTCGAGAGTCGATTTGAGTGCCTCGAGACTTACAGTTACCAGTGGTAGGTTCTCTTTCCATCGACAGTTTTGAGAATACATCAATGTCCCTTGATTGATGGATTCTTCCAAGTGTTCAACCTCAACACATATATTCACACTTGTTAGATTACACTATGTACCTTGGTCCCATTTTCATTATCGGTGGTTTATCTCGCATCCGTTAATGGTATTCATCAATGATCGGTAATCAGATGATGGACTACTATGTTTGACCTCAACACATCTATTCACCTAGTAGGACATGTACTTATAGCGGTTTTCATAGAAGACCTTCCAGCTTGGTGGCATTCCATATATGCTACCTCCTTAATCGTGCCAGTATTCATGAGATGTCAGCTCTCGTGATGAGATTCCAGTGTATATCAGATATCTTCATCCACTATGGAGATATTGATCCATTGTATATTGTATGTGGCGATGACCACACATGAAATTTTGTGTATCATGCCTATTCATGGCCATTGTACTCTTATGTATCTGGGACTTTTATATGTATTTTCAGTCACATGTAGAGATTGATCATTGTATTGTACTGATGAGTGGCTGGATCTTCCACCTGGGTCTTTATTACTCCACTTCTAGGATGGATATAATGTATTTCGGCCATCATGTTACCCCTCTGACCTCACAAATTAGCGGTCATCTATTATAGCTGATTTTACCACACTTGGTTTTTCACATATTTAAGGCCTTCCCTGTCCCTATGCAGACTCTTTGGTCCCCATTTACCTATATTATACTTTTATGTTCCAATATTATCCCAAAAAATCACCTGTTTATACCTATACGCGACTTTTAAATCCATACTCGCGTGTATACGCAGCTTTTGAGCTCAAACCTGCGTACATCAGGAATCGTGCATGAAGACAAATATTTTTGGAGTTTTCCTCATAGTGGTTCGAATAACTTGACTCTTGGCCTTCCATACTCCTTGATAGCACTCAGACTCGACCCTCCATTACCTCTTTGGAGTGCTATATATTGAACCTCTTGGATACATTGAGGGAGGAGAAATTGAAGAGTAAGGAAACTATAGTCCATTGTTGCCTCATTTGCTTATGCTTGAGTCTGCATCCATTTGTCCCTTTGGAGCACATAGTGCTGCTCTTCCCATGCTTGCCTTTGCTTTTTGAGCTTGCCATTGAGAGATGGAGGATTGAAGTGGTGGAGGCCCAGGTGGAGGACTCAGTTTCTCCGGTTCGCAGAAGTGCCGACAGAGTTTGTCACTATTGTATCTTTGTTTTATTAATAGAAATATCCATTTCTTGTCCAATACATGTGCATAAATATGAATATTGTATCCATGGATGTATTTATTTTCTTATACATGATTGATTATATATGCTAGAGTATCCCTAACACATTAATATATATATATATATATATATCATGCTTGTTGTGTTTGTTGTTGTTGAAAGCGAATTGTTAATGCAAGCGTGTTGAAAAGGCTCAACGGGGATCTACTTCAACTGTCCTGGTCATACTGTCTGTTGTGGTACCCCCAAGCCATCAGAAGTTTCTCTCCGTAACAGAATTGGCGACTCTGATGGGGAGGTTCCTAGTTTTTTTCTTTGGGGATCGGGTATACAATGTGCTTGAATTGCTCTTCATTTCTCTATTTTTGTGTTGGGTCTGGAGGTATATTTTCCCAGTAGTGTCCATTTGAAGTAATTTTTTCCTTGGCCTATCATTTTACCCTCTTTTTCTTCATGTATGTGAGTATTTGCTTCATAGTTGCATATACATGCAATTTTCCTCTGAATTCCCGTGTATGTACGCAAGTTTTTTGTGAACAGTAGCGTATGCCTTTGTTTTGAGTTTGAATGGGATGATTTAGTGTTGTTGGGTGAAAGTTGAATGTTGTTGAGTATTCCTAGGTGCTATTGGTTTCTGTATATAGCCTCTGTTTCTGACTAGAGACCCCTTTTGATTTTTTTTATTTAGATTTGGTTCTTGTCATTCATTTCTTCCTTTTTGTTTTGGGATTAGTGCATTTGATTTCTTTTATCTTAGTGCCTTGCTTGGGAATTGTCTGTGAGTGGTTGCAGGTTCTAAGAGTGGTAGAGTATTTTTGTTTCTTTTACATCTCATTTATCTCAAAAATACAAAAATATTTTAATTTTGCATACTTATGCATTTTTGCATTTTGCACTTGCATGGTACTTGCATTAGGTTTGCTTACTGATTCTATAGTCAGGTTTTCATTTAGGAATGATTGCATTATCTTTAAAGGAAAAACATGCATCTCATGTAGTGCCATACCCCTTTTTTCCATTTAGACAAGATTGCACTTGGCATTGTTTGTTAGGTGTGCACATTTATTTCACTGCTGAGTCATAATATCATTGGTTGCACGACCATTTCCCTTTGAGTAATCACAACCATTAAAATCAATGATTAATTAAAATGAATTACACATTTTTCTTTAATGGGGTTCATCAACAAGATTAGGTTTTAGAGTCTTGGAATAGTTCATTGTGAGTTAATTCTACAAGACTACTAAATGAAACAAGTAGGTGTCTGTCCAGGGGAGAGAGTGAAATCATTGGTATAATTAGTGTTTCTCAAGAGGCTTCTCTTACACAGGAGTTCAGCACGAGGCAACGTACACGATTTTGGTTGGGATAGCCCTTGGCCACTTTTTGTGAGCATCGGAGATATTTCCAAATCGTATTCGTATATGGGGGATTTTGAGGTACCGGTTGGTGCTTTCAAGCTTCAAGATTTTCTACCTTGCCCATACGGTCGATCCCGCCTGTGACTGTCTTCCTGAGCATTGGTTATATTGGGGTGACCTTAGTTTCCTTACCTAGGTATCGCAGGGGGTACTTACAGAGGTTATTCTGTGAGTTTCCTGGCCAGGTAGGGGTCGGACATCACAGTCGCTTTACGTGTTGAAGCTGAGGGATACTATAATTGGTTACACATCTCCTCTTGTAGTGTATGGGAGTCTTGAGCCTCTCCTAGGAGAGACATAGATGTTGTATTCAGGAGCTCACATATCCTCCCCTTGGTTTGCTTGTATTTTGGTTGTAGATTCTCTTAGGAGTGTGCTCTTTGTGTGCTAGTTTGCTTTCGAGATCGCGGTTACTTGAGTATATTTATGTTCTCTTGAGTTCGGATCCTTTTATGTTCGATATGTCTGATATCACTACTAGTATCCCGTCACCCACTTCTGTTCCTAGTGTGGAACCTGGTGTTGGACTGGGGGGCACCACAGCCCCTTCCCTTGCTCATAGATTCAGGAGTGGTCATATCCACCCTCTACTCCATTTGTGGAGGATTTTCACTCCCTTCGCCCGGTCTTAACACCATTGTTCATTCTCACGGTGGTGGTAGTGGATACGTGAACGTTGGGCCTACAGCTTACATTCCTTTTTATGTCCCTTCGTCCACCGCACTATTTCCTTTGAGTGAATTTGTCATGATCTATGCTCCCTATATCCTATAGTTTGGATCCTTTACTGATTGTTTCCAGCTATTTTGGACTAATATTATTGTCACGTAGGGTCCGTTTCAACCTCATGGTGCTTTAGCAAATCGATTTTTGAGTCAAATATATTTTCTTCATGAGCACTCATGTTACATTCTATGATTTTGTTAATCCCTATATATTGTGACATTATATTTCTATTATTATATTATTATTGTCTATATTAGTTAGCTAGGACCTTAATTGTAATTGTATGGTCGAATAGAATTGTAATTGTACCATTTTTCTTCTACACACACACACACACCAACACAAGACAAGGAGACCTAGTTTTAGGATCATCTCATCTTATCGTCTGCATTTGATACATTGTATAAGGAGGTTTCTCCCTCAAAAAGGCTTCTTATTTATCTCTTTATTTCATTCTCAAGGTGTTGAGTTACTCTTTCTTTCTATTTTTTATGTTATTTTGGGAACTTGGTGCATAACAAAGTTCACTACCAAACTTGACCAATGGGTCTATACATTTTTTCTTATGTTCTGAACATAAAATGAATTTAATAGTGCCATAGTTTATCTCTACTATTGAGGTTTTGGTCTATTTATTGGTTTTTCTGAGACATTTTTCTTACTTGAAATATAAAATTCTAGAGATTGACTTGGATTTTGTGTGCAAAGTCGCAAATATGTCAAGGGGTCACTCTTCATCACCAAGAGGGATTTCAATTTTAATTTTATATCCTCCATTTGATAAAATTCCTTCTCCATCCAAATTAGGCTCTCTCTATTTACAGGCCTTAGGAAATAAACATATGATGTATTTTGGTTATATAATGCTCCCTTAACCTCGAACATTAAAATTCAGATTTCATTTTCATTTTCATCTCATTTTCATCTTTTTTCTAGGCGTATTGTTGTTCTCATTTATTTGATTGGTTTGCAACATGGCTATGCATGTTTATTGGGTTTTCTTTGTTGTTGTTTTTATTTTATTTTTAGTTGTGTAGTCGATATCGTTAGTTGGTCTTTTTATTACAAGAACATGTAAGGCTATATATTAAAAGGGTTCTGCAAGTCCTAATAGCCAGATATTTACATCCAATTCAAATGCCCAAAATTTCTCTACAATCTAAATAACAAAAAGAAAAATCATTCCATAGCTTGCTTGAATGATGTCAGATACATTGTTTCCTTATAAAGGCTATAACTAAATTTCTCAATAATTTGGTCGAGCAAAAATATGCAAGTGAAATACATGAAACATTATATAAATTAAATGAAACAATTGCAAATGTGGATTTCTTCCATGTACTGGTCATCTTGATTAAGTCCTTGGACATGTAGAACAAGCAATTACTTTATGACTACCATGGTTATTTGTTGGACCATTTCATCTTCCAAAAACTTAGAACTAGTATAATCTAATGGATGACCGATATTGGACTGAGTCCCATGAGAAAACCTGAGGATTATGTTGTAATGAATCTTAGTAAAACATATAAGCTTATCAATTTTATCTCCTTGTTCCTTCACATTGTTTTCCAGTTCGTTTCGTCAAGCTTCCTATTGTTCCAGATGGGTAGTGATATAGTCGTTTGCTTACTTCATGCCCTCCAATTGAGAATTCATCATTCGCAAAATATTTTTTATTTCTCTAATCCATTCCCCACCAAAAAAATTCTTGTGTGAGGGGTTTCCCAAATAAAATCCATAGCAAAAGAGGGACCTCAAATGCTAGATGCTACTAGCACAGAAACCTAGAAAACTCTCATCAACAAAATTAGAAATGCATGGTGAAATGCAAGACCACTGCAGGCCCGGTTTTTATAGCATCTTTTGTCACACCTATCCCAAAGATGCTTTAGATGGTCCAATCTTATCCATTTTCATGTTCTTGTAGACTCCCTTTCCTTTTCGTGATCTCTTAACAATAGTTTTACCTAAAAAGCTTCTAAAAAATCAAGTTTTTCATGATGTACACAACTCACATACTATGAAATGACATCTACTTGGGTTTCCCTTGTCAAACGTGCGTACATATATATTTGAGGGAAAAAAATAAAAATAAGTTACTTTATAGGAAAATTTGTGGTTTTGACCATTCCCACTTGTCCCAATCTCGTAAGTAACTTCCTCCCCATCAACACAAAAGAGACATTGGAAAAGGAAAAATCACCAAGTATTGGAGAGAGCACCCTCATGTTGTTCATTTGAGTTCAGATCAAGAACCCTTGTTATCATGGTCTGCAAAAATCCTGTTTCCCTATCTCGAACTTTGTTTTCCAGTCCTTCTTGAGGTCCATTATTATGATAGAGGATGCTTGGGATTCTATTGGGCATACTTCATAAAGAACAAAACCGGATTGGATGTTGATTTTATGAAGACTTAGGTGGTAGAACTTAGGATTCAGTTTCAGAATGATGCCTCAATGAGTATCAGGTTGTATACTTCACATTCTATACTTTGTTGTTATATTTTATAAAAGATCTCTCTTTTCTACCCATTTCATGTGTTAAATTTTAGTCTTTTAATTGATAAATCTTGGACATGTCTTTCAACAATTTAAGTTATATTTTCCATCTTTGCAGCAGTAATCTTTATGTTGAATCCTTGTTCATTTTTAGGTTTCCTTTGGAGATTCAAAGAGAATATTGTAGGAGCAACAACCAGAGGGATTCCCCATCAATCATTTGGATTCGGGTAAGTTAACATTCTAACTTATTTGTTTTTCTCGTAAATATTGTTAATTAGTTTCGTACTAGAAAGTTTGAGTTATATTTTGTTAGGCATTGCTTTGTGACGACTACACTGAAAGGTCATTAGGGTTGTCAATATGCCCAAAATAGAAATGGCCACTCCATTGGGAAGTTTCTCCATTTTTGGGTAGGTTAGGGTTTTTTTTTTTGTTTTCAATCATTTTGTCTATTTGTTTTCATTAGTTTCTATCTCATTTTCTGAATTTTTATCGCATAGATCAATAACTAATTTTCTTAGGACTCCTATGGGAAGTAGTTCTAGGTTTTAGGGCTTAATTATTTTGTTTTTTTGTCTCCTCCCACATTTATACGTGGGTTGTAATGCACACGGGCATGCATAACTCTTGTAATTTGCACTATTTTTTCAAAAATTGGATTTTTTTGCTTATACGTGACTTTTATACTGAATAGTCGTGTAAATGCATATATGCTATGCAGAAACTGTGTACGCCCTATTCCACTTATTTTTTGAAGTTTTGTCTGCTTTCAAGACTGGAAAACTGGGTTTGTGTTTGGCCTGTACTTTCAAAAAGTGGTACTTCTTTTTACATAATCAAAATTAAAAAAAATGGTTTAGGTTTTCCTAGAATCATTTTTACGGTTGTTTGTATAAGTTTTTAAGTCTCTTTTTTTGGTATAGATATTTATGTTTTTTCTTTTATGTTCATATCATTAACACAAAACAATAAAAAGTTTGTCTTTGTAAGTTTTGTTGTTAATCCTTTTGTTGCAATTTGAGAAAAGAGGTTATAGTTGTTTGTTTATTTTCTTGTATTCTCTGCTTCAAATGAAACGACTAGTGTGCAACCGAAACATACTTCTTTACTTTCTTGCATGTAGTTCAAAATAGAAAAGATTGTTTGTTTTTTTCTTTTTTGAAAAAGAAAAAGATTCTTTCTTTCGAAATTTGAATTTGTTTTTTCGGTTAAAAAAAATTCTTGTTTGTTTTAGTGTTTATTTCAATTTTTTAAAAGACAAAAGTTTCATTTTGTTTTCTTTTTTAAGAAGTTTTTTGTTAAAAGAACAAAAAGTAAAAAGAAAAAGAAAATTTTGGAAAAGTTTTCTATTTTTATAGAAATATTGAATAGCACTAACATAGTGAATGTTTCCTTTTCTTTCTACGTTTATATCTTTAAAGTGTTTCAATTCTTGTAAGTGTCAAAGAACACCACCTGTTTCACTTCCACATCCTTGAGTAATAACATCCACTAAAATTAATGCTTAATCTAAAATCAATTAGAACCTTATTTTTATAGGGTTCATCAATTTAGCTTAAGCATAAGGTTTTGGACTAGGTTGGCAGTTAACAATCCATGACTATTTTAAACTATTAAACATAGTGGTATTTTCAAAAGGATAGGAAGAAATCCAATTTTGTAAGGGTGTGGTCGGGATGCTCCAATAAAACTGGAGTTAAGCGCGAGGTTGCGTGATCTTAAGTTAAAGGGATACCCCCCTTAATACTTAAGTAAGGATTTGTGGGATTTTGCGTGTATGAAGATTTCTTGAGTACCACCTTGGCCCCCCTATGGTACCCGTACTATTGATATTTTAGGATTAGCTACCCTACCCATACATACAATCTGGACCATCAATTCCCCCCCCCCCCCCCAAAACGTTTATTGCAAGTTGGTATCCATAGTATCTTGTCTTAGGGACCACACATGTGTATGTAGGGGGATTCCTGCAAATCTTGAACAAATGTTGAGCCAAACTAATAATACCCTTGGAGTGTGTCCCTTTCCTTGTGGGGAGATTGTCACCAAGATGGACTATCAGCAGAGGCCTTAGTAATTGTTCTCGAACCTTTGTTTTTTGGCTACGAGACTTAATCAACCTATGCTGAACTTCAAAAGGCCCTTTATCTGCCTCGTTAATTTCTTGGGACTCTTTTTAGTGGTGTGCTCTTTGTGTTTTGTGTTCGTAGTTGGCCTTAGATATTTCTTGTTTGTTGAATCAGAAACTCTGGGAAGTATTCCTAGGGACACCAACCAAGGGACCCATGTGCAATGGGATCTTTGTGTTCTTCCATTTGTTGGGAACATGGGTGCTCCCTTAATGGTTAGTTTGAATCTTCCTGGATTCACTCTCGGGTTGTCAGTTTGGTTTTTTTCCACTCTGAATGTCCTAAATGCTCATGATGCTTCTCGAGTAAGTACTTTATATCGAGGGAATCAAAACCATGTTCCTTCCTCTCCAGTAACATCTTATCCTACTCCTTCTACCTTATGTGGTGAAAGTTTCGTTACTAGTAACCAACAATCTAAAAGGAGTAGAAGGAGGAAGAACATGAAGAAGATGAGAAAACAAAGGGGCTACCTACCACCAGCCTATGAAGGTCATGCTACGGGCACTCATCTAGTTACTGCCAGTGATACTGGAAGCCCGCATCTAGCCTCTGTAGGTCATGCTGTGGGAAAACTTCTAGTCACTATAATTCATATTGAATGTATGTCATCAACAACTTCTAGTCATGTTGATGACACATCATTGATCACTACAAGTCATATTAATGACAAGTTACTAGTCACTGCTAGTCATACTTGGGACCAGCAACCGACTGCTACAATTCATATTGGGGGCAAACAGTCATCTAATGTGAGTCATGTTGACATCATTGAGAAGTCTAAACAAATAGGATGCAAGCCTAAGTTCCATTGTAATATCTGCAAGAGAGATCACCTTACTCAAATGTTGTAATGTCCCCCGAGGATATCAAATGGACTTTGGGACATATTATTATCTCTAAGAGGCTAATCACAAAGTTTAAGCACAATGGAGAAATAGAATAAATACTTAATTTCATTTTTCACAAATTAATTACAACAAAATATCGATAATCACAAATTAATTAAAATAAAACTTACATCTCAGCAATCAACTGAACCAAGGCTAAGAAATATTATCCAACAATTTCTAACATCATTATAGATCCATCCCAAGCCATAACAAAGGTTACTTGCACCCAAAGAGGTCATTTCCAACAATATGTCATTAATTAGTCAATTAAGTTAATTAATGCGCTAAAATAAATTCAAACTAGAATGGTTGGTGTGTGCTTCATTAATGCGCTAAATTCATTTTTCTTAGCATAAAAAAAAAATTCAACTAATTGAGGGAAATTATCATGACCAATGGTTAATTAACACCTACATCCATGAAAATATTTCCAAATAACCATTTTTAAATAATTAAACATAATAAAAACGAAAATGTGATACCAAGACTAGTCGACTAGTTTTACTATGTAAACAACTAGTCGTGTGCATTTTAGATGAACAACCATACCAACTATCCAGAAGTGAACCTATAGACATTATTTTCATGTACAAAAAAATAGAAGTACTTTTTCAGATCTGATCCAAGTGCATAAACAAAGAATCTTTCACTCAATCAATACAACTAGTTAATAAACACTGCTAGGAATTCAATCAAACCAATCATACTAAGTTCTGAGGCACACAGAGGTGAAGGTAAAGATATGGAAAATAAAATTCTATAGCACAAATAAATTACCAAAAACATATCATGTTTTTTTACATTCATATTTTACCAAAAACAAAGACTCAAATCCAAAAACTAGTTACCAATTTCACTGTTTCGAAGCTAGTTTAAATTCTAGTTTTCAAAAGAAAATCAATGAGAAGGAACTGGTGATTGGAGGTTACTAAACATTATATTAGATTTCATATACAGTCATATTGTTGTAGCTTCATACTCATATACAATGCATGTTTGATATCCCAAATCTAGTTATGGCAACCTCTCCGAAAAGACTAACAGTTCGAGCGATGGACTTTGATCGCGGTAACAAATTTTATAGACTATGTTGGAATATATTTCACACATTTATTCAAACATATCAGATTAAAATATAATATTTGAATCCAATAAACGCATATATATATTTTAACAAACACTTCTCTTGCAAAGCCTCGAATCTAGCTAAAACTATTTTTTCGGAAAACAAGTAATTGAATGACAAGTGTATTTATTGCAAATGGATTACATAGAAATTTCTATAACTCTTACACATTAGAATAACAGATTCTACCAATATTATCAAATACATAAAAACATATCTATAGCATAGGAGTCTTATAGACATTTTGACAAACATTTATCTTGCAACTTAGTCCCAAAACTAGCTTTCACATTTTTTT
>LPNX011082022.1:583139-603940 GCA_001517045.1 Pseudotsuga menziesii | reverse complement strand
TATATATATATATATATATAACAAATAACCCGTATAAATAAAATACAACCACTTATCTTGCAATTCTCACAATTGAAATCGGCCATGCCACGTTCCACTCAGCTGCAGACACTATACAAGCCAAATATTTCTTTGCACAAGTCACTCCTGAGCCGTAACCACGATGCAATAATAGAGAATTCACTCAACCATAAAACCCGACTATCATTGTTCCAACGACAAATAGAATGGCAAGTGGATTCCACATCACTTCCAATCTAGGATAGTAGCTCTAGGACATATAGTCACAAGTCTACCATCAGTCCAACTATATTCCAGTGAGAAATAGATCCCACTTTTTCCAATCCAGAACATACAACTCCTCTAGGAAAGATAGACTCAATAAAGCACTAATCTACTATCGGTCCAACTGAATCCAATTGCAAGTGGATTCCACATCACTTCCAATCTAGGTCAAGTAGCTCCATGACATATATACTAGCAACAACTAAGTCTCTCTTCTTGGGCACAGGCTCAGCAAGGGTGTACCAACCATCCAAAAATACCATTGTATCACAATCTCTCACACATACCAATGGAAACAAATAAAATTCCCAAGTTCTAAAGAGCAATACACATGAGTGAGTGAACCAAGAACCAAGAGAATGAAGCCAAGAACGTAGAACAAGAACCAATAATCCTGAAAACGAAGAAAAAATCAAGAGAAAGAAAAATGAAGCACACACCGACCAACTCAAATTGCTCATGGAGAACTCAAGTTAGGGGAGAGAGAGTCACAATAGTGTAACACCATGTTTTCTGTTAGACTCTTTGAGATTACTACAACTATTATTTGAGGGCATTCTATGACTAATGACCCGACTATTTATTATTTTGATACCTAAAACTTTGTATGGACATATTATTGAAGGCATCTGGTTTCGGACACCCCGGGCATGCGTGAAACAATTAACTACTTATGAGATATGACCTAAGCATAATTATCTGACTTATGGATTATATGATGAGTGAATTATGATTTGGTTAATTATCAATGCAATTATATTATGATTTTAATTGTGAATGAAAAATAATGTGAAACTATCAATAAATATTTAAAGTTGTATAATGTTGAATGATTCACAAACAAATTACTATGTAGAATGTACTTTGGTGGTCTGTCGAGTGTGATAGGAAATGCATGTACATGAACAGAAAGAAAGCATCAGTATGCACAGACTCTAACTGAGTCGATGACTATGGCAGGTGATATCAACCTTGTTTATAATGTTATTAAATTGTGATATGTTTGATGAAGTGGCACGCATGGATTCTAAATGAGTTGGGAAGCCACGACAGTTGAGATTGATGGATAACTATGTTATGATTAAAATCTTATTTATGAGATTTGATGCATGGGTTGTTTATGTGTAGGTGATGGGAGACGATTTCCAATCGACCCATGTAAAGTGACGGGGCTGAGAAATTATATGTGGAAGTATAGAAAATGGGAAGCGCGATGAGCTTTGAATAGAACGAGGAAAACTCTAGGTTATCAGATGCGCGTGCCGTGAGTCGGTCCACTCACGAATATTATACTAGGGGGCGCATAGTAAGGATTCAACCTTATTCCCCAGGAACCATTGGGCTCTTCACAGGGTAGGAAAACTGAGGTAACATTGCCTCGGTCGTCATAACCAACTCCCGGCCTATGGGAATTATAGAAAAGGAATACTGGAAGCATAACACCTTGATAATTCCAAGTGCGATAAGAATGCAACGGTAATCAACACCTAATTAAACTAAAAGAAAATAATAAAATTGATCTTAAAGAACTCAAGTATACCATGATATGTTAAATAAAATAAATAATAATAATAATAATAAATAAAATAATTGAATACATAAATAAATAGATAAATAAGTAAAATTATAATAATAATAATAAATAAATAAGAAGTGCACTAAAGACTAAATTGCAATAATCCATGACTGTTTTAGACGTTAAGGGCAGGTCATGTTCATTTCTGTGGGATGTTAGCTTGGGAGTCTCTCCTACGAGGCTACTAAACCTGGTGGGTGACTCCCCTTGCTAGAACGTGACTGTTTAAGGTAGACCGGGATTGTGTGCACTCCCTTGGTGATCAAGGCTGTGTCTATCCTCACCCTCACCCAACCTGTTTGTGTAGGCAGGCTTAATTAATTATGGTCGCCGCACAATGTAAATGGCATTCCTACAGAGCTGTTACAGTTAAGCCCCTAGTACCTTACAAAACCTTTCACCTTTTGATTAATTATTGGCGATGTGGGTTACCTGATACCTGGCATGGAATCTACTGCCTTAAGGTGATTAATCGTCTTAGACGAAGTTAATCTTCATACCTTATGAGACCTCCACTCAATCTTGTGAACCCATATAATATCTCCGGTGTTATATTTCCATGGTTATAGCGCAAGGAATTTAGGGTACTCGACAGGTCACAAATGTAAATGTAATGGATATACGCTACTATCAGTTCTGGTAATGACTCTCTGTAATATCAGGTAGAAACACTCCTCAATTACACTCAACGAAGTTTTAAAATTGATATTTATCGTTTATCTATGCTTTTATAATTAATACTTATTTTGTTTAAAATTGATAATTATCGTTTATCTCTGCTTTTATAATTAATAGTTATTTTGTTTAAAAATGATATTTATTGTTTAATTATCATTAGAATGGTTTTTGTACTTAATATTTTCATATTAAAGTTGTCTTTAATATCTCATGTTTAAATGGTTTTTGTAATTAATATTTATTAGTTAAGTTGTTTTTTACATATATTGTTTATTATTATTAGAATGGTTTTTATTAATTTATTCATAATTAATAGTTATTAGTTGCCATGACTTTTGGTACAAATAGGAGTTACTTTCTCATAATAGAAAATCACTAAGGAGGAGTTACAACTTTCATGAGGGGCAACACCAAGTGGAACTCATGGGGGCGCACTTGGAGAGAGAGTGACTTTAATTTCCCTCATCACATATTTCATTTCCCAAGTTGCATCTTCAGGTTTATAATGGTTCCATTGGACCTTAACTTGTCGTATTTATATATTCATGAACAACTTGACTTTCCTGCCTATGATGGCACATACTCCACCAGAAAATATCCTTATGATTCCACCTAATCCTATATATATCATGTGATTAGTAACAAAATATGCTAGATAACCAGTAATCTTATCATATACATCATCTAATGCAAAATAATAAAAAAAATCTAGATATCATAATTTACTTGTATCATATTCCAATCAATCACATGCCTAACATCATGCACATACTTTTTCAACAAAGACACATGAAACACATTATGCACTTTTATGTTAGGAGGCAAAGCAAGTTCATAAGCAATTGGTCCTATCTTTGCCAAGATTTCAAAGGGTCCATAATATCTAGTTGTGTGTTTAGAATAATTTCCCAAGTTTAACGTACTCTTCTTTGGTTTAACAAAAATACATGTTCCCCTACTTGAAACTGTCTATCAACCCTATTTTGATATGCATAACTTTTCTATCTATCATGTGTTGCTTTCAAATTATGTTTAATCTTAACCATTTGATCTTCCATATCGTTTAATAGTTATGGCCCAATAATAACTCCATTTGTCATATTGTCCCAACTGATAGGAGTGTTACACTTTCTTCCATACATTGCTTCAAAAGGACCTACTTTCAAGGAAGAGTGATAACCATTATTGTAAGCAAATTCCACTAGGTGTAAATAATTTTCACATTGAGTTAGTTGATCCATTACATACATTCTTAACATATCTTCAATTACCTGATTTACCATCTGTATTTATCCATTTGTCTACGGATGATATGAATTACTCATGTTCAAATATGTATTGAAACCTTTAAACAAACCTTTACAAAAATTACTTATGAATTTCATATCTCTATTTGACACTATTCCTTTTGGAATACCATGTAGTCTAGGTACTTCTTTCATGTAGATATCTGCTATATCAGTTTCTTTATGGGTTGTCTTAACTAGAATTAAATGAGATGCTTTAGTTAACTTGTCTACTACTACCATAATGGCATCGTGCAGTGATCTTTTCTTAGGACATTTTGTGATGAAATCCATATAGTAACATCTCATTTCCACTACCGTATATGTAAAGGTTGTAACAATCCTATTGGTTTTTTGTGTTTAAACTTAACTTTCTAACATTCCAAACATCTATGTATTTCACAATTTCCTTTTTCATTCCTGGCCAATAATATTCTTTCTTAGATGTTTCTATTGTCTTTTGACAACCTAAGAGACCCACATAAGGAACATTGTGCATTTCTTTTAAAACCATTCTCCTTATGTTTTTAGAGTTAGGAACATAGAATCTATCCTTATCCTTAAGTATTCCATTTTCCAACTTATAGTTTTCAAATTTAGGTGTTATTTTGTGTTGTTGTAGCCCTGCTTTTACCTGTTGAAAGAATTCATATGTACTATCAGCTTCTTTTATTCTATTCTATAAATATGAGGTATTGGTACTGATAGCTACATGCATCACATGTTTTTTTCTACTAAGTGCATTTGCTACCTTAATTTCTTTTCCTTTGACATGCTTAATGTCAAAATCACATTCACACA
The DNA here is from genome assembly GCA_001517045.1 of Pseudotsuga menziesii. Lineage (NCBI taxonomy): Eukaryota > Viridiplantae > Streptophyta > Pinopsida > Pinales > Pinaceae > Pseudotsuga > Pseudotsuga menziesii. The sequence continues at coordinate 599,314 of LPNX011082022.1, read as the reverse complement.
ATAATTCCATCCATCTCCTTTGTCTTGCATTTAAATTAGGTTGTTCAAACAAATACTTTAATCCATTATGATTAGTCCTTTGTTCAAATTTCTTTAGTGTCTCCACATTTTTAAAGCGTGTATAACTGTCACTAATTCTAAGTTACGAGTGACATAGTTTCATTCATGTTCCTTTAAATTTCTAGATTCATAACAAATAACCTGTCCATTCTGAGTTAACAGACCACCTATACCATGTTAACATGCATCTATACATACCACAAAACTTTCATATGGATTTTGAATTCTTAGAACTGGTACACTAGTGAGCATTTCCTTAACCTTTTGAAAACTTTATTCATACTTAGTTGTCCATTCAAATTTTATACATTTCTTTTGTAATGAAGTTATCATATGTGATATCTTTGAAAATCCCTCAATAAAAATGTGGTAATAACCTGTTAATACCATAAAATATCTTACCTCTTACACATTCTTAGGTGTTGACCAATTCATAATAGCTTCTACTGAGATACCTTCTTCTGATACAATGTGTCCTAAGTAGTGAATCTTATTTTGGTAAAAAGAGCATTTACTTAACTAGGCATAAATTTGATGTTCTCTGAGTACTTGCATTACTAATCTTAATTGTCCTTCATGTTCTTCCTTTTTCTTAGAGTAAATAAGAATGTCATCCAGGAAAACAATCACGAACTTATCGAAATACATGGAAAAAATCCCAGTCATTAAACACATAAATGTAGTTGGTGCATTTGTCAAACCGAAAGGAACAAATATAAATTCATAGTGGCCATATCTTGTTCTAAAATTTGTTTTACTAATGTCATCTTCCTTAATCCTAACATGATGATATCCTGATTTGAGATCTATCTTTGAAAACAATGTAGCTCCCCTTAACTGATCAAGTAAGTCATCAATCATCGAAAAAGGGTATTTGTCCTTGATAGATTCTTTGTTTAACTGTCTGTAACCTATGCAAAGTCTCAAGGTACCATATTTCTTCTTAACAAACAAAACCAGTGCTCCCTAAGGTGAAACATTAGGCCTGATATAACCTTAATTTAACAACTCCTCTAATTGCATATGCAACTCTTTAAATTTCAAAGTACTCATTCTATAAGGGAAATTGGATGAAGGAACTGTATCTGGTGATATATCAATGGTCAAGTCTATTTCTCTTTTAGAAGAAATTCCATGTATTTCTTTAAATATATCTACAAATTCTTGTAATATTGGATAATGTTGTAACTGAGGTTCTTTTTCCTTTGATTCTTCTATATGAACTGCATAAATCTGACATTCTTTTCTAAAACATTTATTTAACTGTAAAGTTGTTACTTGTCTTAAAGATATTGTTCTATGTATGCCTTTAACTATTACTATGTTTCTTTCTCATCTAAACATGTGCAAGTTTTATTATGACAATCCATTATAGCATGATGTGTGTCTAGCCGGTCCATACTAATTAATAAATCATAAGAGACTAAAGGAATGATATTCATATATGAAAAAGTATTTAGTCCATTCATATCCAATGAGCATCGTCTTACTATCTCGGTGACCCTTCTCTTAGTTTTGGTTGCTAACTATACAAGGCTTTCTACTTCAAGGTTCTTTATTAAGAGAACAATCCAAAACTACACTCGATACAATATAATTGTTACTAGCTCCAGAATCAATCAAAATAGACATAGTTTTGTTACCAATCTTACCTACTACTTCAATCATGTGAGACTAATAATCTGCTTGTCTAACTTCCAAAGTTGCATAGATCTTCTGAGTTCTACCAACATCACCCACGGTTGTTGCTTCTTTAATGTTGTGAAGGTTGTTCATTATTCTTATGTGGATAGTCTCTAGCATAATGGTTCTTATTGCAATGCCAACACTGTATAGGAGGTCTCTTATCTGAACTTGATTGCTTATGAAAATTATAATTTATGTTCACGGGAGGTTGGATTCCTTTCTTCCTTTGTTCATGCTTATTGTTCTTCTTATCCTTCCAATTCTTGTGTTCCTTGTTTTTATCCAGTTTATACAAATGTTTGGATTTACAAAGTTCAAGAAATCTCTTCCCATATGCATCCATATTCATGCTTCCCAACTTAAGCTCAAAGAACTCTTCCATCTTATGATCATATTATCGTTATGAAATATATTCTTGTTGAAAATAATTTTAAACTTCCTCAAAGTGATCCTTCCTTCATCAATGTATTTCAGTTTAGTCATATGTTCCCACCAAATAGAATCCCTTCCCTCCAAATGATAAATAGCCATTCTTGCTTCCATGTTTGGTGAATAATGATGCACTTGGAAAAAAAATTGAGTTCTATCATCCAAGCTTCTTGTTAGCACTCAGAATTTCACCTTAGGTTGTGGAGGGTGAATCCCAAGGTAACAACATAACCACTTTAAGAAAGGAAGTTGGCCTCTTCCTTTCTAGAGAGTGATCTCTCACATATTTTTATCAAGGCTAGATACATAAACAAAATAAAATTCAGATGTGTGGGTGGTTGAAACAAAGCAAGCATACATTGGGCTATAGTGAACACATTCATGAATTACATAATATTTTGCAGGGGAAATTATACAAAGGCAAGGTAGCATTTGGTTACTGTCAAATAACAGTTTGTATGGTGATAAAGAAGGAAGGATGACAATCCATTAACACATAGAATCAAGAGATGAATTCTGCATCAAATTTGGTTGAATGGGTTTGTGGATATCTGCAACAATAGCCAGAGCATAAACCTATATGAATTCTGAGCTATTACACACTAGTTCCAGATATGGAAGAAAACATAATGGCAAGTTTAACTGGAAGACATGCACATAAGAATGGAAAATACATACTGTAACTACGACATACACATGAATATTTGCAGCAATTGGCTCGCATTTGGCTCTACCATTTTATTAAAGGCATATCTCAATTTACATAGCCCTGAACCTCACTGGTTCCAACCTGGTCTTCCTCTATTGAGGGTATATTTATAGTGTTAACAGGCTCCCAAGACCAACCTCGAAAACCTAAAATTAGTTCCAAAATCAGGGATCAATCCTAACAACTTATGATCTGGCAGATTCACCATGATCATTTACAAAACAGGAAAGCATGCTCGGATGAGCATGATGGAAAAAAATGGGAAACTGAACACCTAGAAACCATGCATTCTGGATGAAAGCGATGGCTCAAAGCACCTTCGATGTTCTACAATAGCTTGCCTCCTTCCTTGCTTCTTTAACCAGCGAAATCATTGTGGATTGTTGATCTTTACTTGCTTAAATCCTAACCGTTCAATGATGTGGCTCTTTAAGATTTCACATATTTGAAAAGGTTGATTTATCCATGCTAGTTGGATCAGCGAAATCTACCACGACCGTAGATCTGATCTTCTTTAAATCTCAATCGTTGAAATATGTCGATCTTTAAGCCATTCCGCAAATTTGAAAAGTTAATTTCCATGAGCATGTTGGATCAGTGGAATTCATCTCCTTCGTTGATCTACACCATCGTCAATCCTAGCCATTCAAACATGTAGGCCTTTAATCGATTTTGCAAGTCTAGAAATTTGTTTTCTTCGTGCAAAGATCGATGGAATGAATTTGCACTGTAGATATTTATCATTCGTTGATCTTAGCCATTGAAAGTTGTAGGGTATACCAAGTTTCGCATACCGAGAAGTCTAGTTAACTCGTGCACATGTTCTCTTCTTTCGCATCATCGATATCTGCAGGATTCACTTTCAGGCATTTATCTGAGATCAAGCTATGGAGGGCAAAGATTAGAAATCAGGATTCTGCATTTTACAACCAAATTCTTAGGTTTATGATTTCTACCTTTCTCCTCTTTTCCGCATAATTGATCTGAGCGGGAGTTTTCCTAGCCGTCGATTTGGCAGATCGCGGAACTAAAAACCTCACCTTTTCACTACCAAACCCTTAAGTTTTTCACTTTCCAATTTCCACCTTTCTCCTCCTTTTCGAATCGTCGATCTATGTTAGAAGCTCGCTGAGCCGTTGGATCTCAGACAGTGAAAAGAGGAAGTCGGGTTTTCCAATTTTGCAACCTGAAACTTTACCTTTTCCGCTTCTGCCCTTCCATTTCTGGCGTTTTATTTCCACACCGTTGATTTGTGTGGGATCTCTATGGATCGTAGATATTGTGGATCACAGAAAGCAGGACTTTAACTATTCACGACCAAATTCTTGCGTTTTCCGCTTTTCGATCTTTGCCCTTCTTCTCTTTTTCGGACCGTTGATCTGGGTGGAAGCCTCCCTGACTATTGGATCTAGTGGATCAAGGGAGGAGGAATATCAACTCTTTATACCCGAAAACTTTGTGTTTTTTCTTTTTGATCTATGCCCTTTGCGCCTTTCCACACCGTTGATCTAGGCGGAAACTCTCTTGACCGCCGGATCTCAGATTTCAAAAAGTGAAAGGCGAAAGTTCTAACTCTCTATGACCAAACCTTTGTATCTTCTGCTTTTCAATTTCCGCCATTCTTCCTGATTTTCCTTCTCCACCATTTTCTTTCCGCACCATTGATCTGTGCGGAAACGCCCTGAGCCGTAGATTTGGCAGATCGTAAAAGACAAAAATCGAGATTCGAACTTTCTGCAAAGTTCAATATTGATATTTTTGCTCCTGGATTTCCGCTTCCATCTTTTCTTTTCGATTTTTTTGGGCCAATGATCTTGGTTGGAAATGCTCTGAGACGTCGGTTCTAGATCACGGAAAGCAAAAATCGAAACTTTAACTTCTTTGAAATTTGATGTTGATATTTCTGCTCCCACCTTTCCACTTTTGCCTTTGGGTGAAAACGGAAGGCGAAAAGTGGAAGTAGGGCTTACCAATTTTCACCTTTAAAACTTGTCTTTCCGCTTTTCCGCTCCCGACTTTCCCTGGGCGGAAATGATTTGTGGCCTTTGATCTTGTACGTTGCGCATTTGGGTCGCCCATTTCCTGTCAACATTCATTTAAGGGCGGATTTCTTCATTTACATGCATTTGAAGGTAAAAAATCAGAATTTCTTTAAGTATTTGGCATTCTTAGCTTAGAAATGTGCCTTCAAACACCTACAGATCCTCATCAGTAGTCTTCAAGGTTATATGATATGAAAATTTACAAACCTTATTCCACCATATTGGCTAGATATCTTACCAATTACTTAGCCCATAAATGGTGCTAACAAATGGCTCCAACTTGGGATGCTATCCTCCTTGCGAGGTAGCAAAGAACCCCATAGACCAGGTGCGAAATCCATTGGGCGGCTCCCAACCTTTTCCTGAAATCCCCAACATGCTCTGAAAAAAAAATTAAACTGATGCTGAAACAAACTGAAAAATTACTGAAAGAAATTCTCTCCATGTCGAGCTTATTCACACCTACCTACCCTACTTACTGAGCATCAATGCCCAGTCAAGTGATTTCTGACTTCCAGTGAATCCAATCAAGCAAATGATCCCATAAATCAATTTCCTCCTCATGCTTGATAAAAAACAGAAAGGAAGAACTTAATGGAAAAAGGTTATGCTAAAGAATTTTATCTTTACTATAAAGACATAACCAACCATTATCCTTGCAAAAATTCTCTAAATAGTCAGCTACTGGATCATAAAATATTGGACAACCTTCAAATTTTTTGTCATTTGTTTACCCCAATAAGGCTGCTCAAATTATAACTCCACCTACACATTGTCAAACTGCTTTTCAAAAGAATAATGTAAGGAATGTTCCTCGAAATTTGCAAATGAGACATCAACTTCTTCATCTAAGATCTCAAAATTTAAAACATGATTCCCTCCAAGTGTTTCAAAAGAAATATCATTGTGTTCTTCAATAGAATCAGGAAAATAATTTCTGAATTTAAAAAACATAAAGAAGTATCCCATTTGGAATCCTCCTCTTCTTCTTGGTGATCCAATCTATCCTTGCAGACTTTTGGTTCTTGAGGTGCATAATTTAAGTGGCCATGTTCACATTCATCATATGCAGGCATGCTGAAATCTTCTTTAAAAATATCAGTAACATAATTTTCAACATGTTGATCACAATCTTCATAAAGCAAACTAGAATGATTCTCTCCTTATACATCATTAGGCCGGTTATCTTCTTGCTCATCATAATCAGGTGGACCAAAATCTTCTTTAATACCACCATTAACAGGGTTTGTAACAAGAATATTGCATTCCTCATAAATCATATTATATCTTTGAATAAATTGTTGCTGCAAAAGGGGAATTTCTGATTGAACAGGGGTATCCTCCTCTTGTGACAAAATTTCAGGAGCTCAATGATATGAGGGACAATCTGAGTGATATTCCTCACTTCCTTCTTGGCCACATAGAGATTGACAATAATCCTACAAATTATCATCAATTTCTGGAAGAGAGATATAGTTGGTTGAGACAGAGGTTTGCCTTATGTCAACTTCAGTCAAGGCGGACACTACCAATTGCTGGGAATTTTCTTGAATATCGTAGAAATTGGTTTGTCTTTCTTTTTGAGCCGAGTATTAATGTAAGATATCTAAAACCTCTTCATCCATATACTGATCATCACCACATTCATCTTTCACATTTTCAATGAACTCTTTATCGTGTGTGCAACAATATTGAATTAACAGCAGAGAAGGATATTGATATTTGAAATGTTCATGAAATACTGTATGAAATTATTTAAGGGAGGATAAACTTCATGCCGGTAATCCCTAATACCATGACCTTTCATTTTCTTCTAAACTAGCCATGAACATTTTCATTAAAGAATCCTCATGCAATTCAACTCCCAGCTTATGTATATGCTTATGAAATCTAAACAAATGAATGCCAGCATCATCATTCTTTTGATCTCTAAATATTGGAAGATATGTTAGCCAATCAATCTTAGGTATTCAATTGGGATAACCATGAATGGAAACAAGATTGATAGGAGCATACCTTGCATCCCGAGAACTCATCTTGATGATGGAGAAACTGAGTCAGCTCCTCAAACTTTGCAGCTCCTTTTACAATGGAGCTGCCATAGAAAATTTTCAGACTGGATTCTTTGAAGATGGAGTCGCTAGGTGAAAGAGGCACGACCTTCTTGATGTTTGACCATTGTTCACCATCAACAGTCAGATCTAAAACTCTGTCATTCATACTTAGAGAAGATTTGAACCCTCCTCCCCGTATTGGTCCTTCTAGCCACTGATCTCCCCATTGGAGTCACCTTCCAGAAGATTTTAGTGGAGTCGCCAGAGCATATACAACCTATATGTGTCTATGACCATTTTCTCAACCAGGTCGTAGAACTAAGATAATGTCGTTTTCCCAAGGCTAATTTGTACTTTTGTCCCCGGAAACGATACCAATTTTTTAGCACTCGAAATTGCACCCTAGGTTGTGGAGGGTGAATCCCAAGGTAACAGTAGAACCACTTTAAGAAAGGAAGATGACCTCTTCCTTTCTAGAGAGGGATCTCTCACAGATTTTTATCAGGGCCAGATACACAGACAAAATAAAATTTAGATGTGTGGGTGGTTGAAACAAAGCAAGCATACATTGGGCTATGGAGTCAACACATTCATGAATTACATAACAGTTTGCAGGAGAAATTCTACAAATGCAAGGTAGAATTCAGTTACAGTTAAACAACAGTTTGTCTAGTGATAAAGAAGGAAGGATGACAGTCCATTAACACAGAGCATCAAGAGATGAATTCTGCATCAACTTTGGTTGAAGGGGTTTGTGGATATCTGCAACAATAGCCAAAGCATAAACCTATATGAATTCTGAGCTATTACACACTAGTTCCATATATGGAAGAAAACATAATGGCAAGTTTAACTGGAAGACATGCACATAACAAAGGTATCGATTGTAACTATGACATACACAGGAATATTTGTAGCAACGAGCCTACATTCGGATCTGTCATTTTATTAAAGGTATATCTCAATTTACATAGCCCTGAACCTCATGGATTCCAACCTAGTATTCCTCTATTGATGGTATATTTATAGTGTTAATAGGCTCCCGAGACCAACCTCGAAAACCTAAAATTAGTTACAAAATCGGGGATCAATCTTAACAACTTATGCTCTGGAAGATTCGCCATGATCATTTACAAAACAGGAAAGCATGTTGGGATGAGCATGATGGACAAAAATGGGAAATTGAGCACCTGGAAACCACGCCTAGTGGATGAAAACGATGGCTCAAAGCACCTTCAACGGTCTGCAACAACTTTCCTCCTTCCTTGCATATTTAACCAACGAAATTGTCGTGGACCATTGATCTTTACCTGCTTAAATCATGACCGTTCAATGATGTGTCTCTTTAAGATTTCACGGATCTGAAAAGGTTGATTTATCCGTGCTAGTTGGATCAACAAAATCTACCACGACCATAGGTCTACTCTTCTTTAAATCTCAACCGTCGAAATATACCAATATTTAAGCCATTCTTCAAATTTGAAAAGTTAATTTCTGTGAGCATGTTGGATCAATGGAATTCACCTCCCCCGTTGATCTACACCATCGTCAATCCTAGCCATTGAAACATGCAGGCCTTTAACTAATTCCGCAAGTCCAGAAAGTTGTTTTCTTCATGCAAGTTAGATCGGCGGAATGAATTTGTACCATAGATCTTTAACATTCATTGATCTGAGTCATTGAAAGTTGTAGGGTATACCAAGTTCCACATACCGAGAAGTCTAGTTAAATCCTGCACATGTTCTCTTCTTCTCCACCGTTGATCTCTGCACGATTCACTTTCAGCCATTGATCTGAGATCAAGTTGTGGAGGGCGGATATCGAAAACCATGATTCTGCATGTTACGACCAAATTCTTATGTTTCTGATTTCTGCCTTTCTCCTCTTTTCTGCACTGTTGATCTATGCAGGATTTTTCCTGGTCGTCGATTTGGCGGATCTCGGACAGCAGAAAGCGGAAGTCGAGTTTTCCAATTTTGCAACCCAAAACTTTACCTCTTCCACTTCCGGTGTTTTCTTTCCACACCGTTGATTTATATGGGATCTCTATGGATTGTAGATCTTGTGGATCACAGAAAGTGGGACTTTAACTTTTCACGACCAAATTCTTACGTTTTCCACTTTTCGATCTCCGCCCTTCTGCTCTTTTCCAAATCGTTGATCTGGGTGGAAGCCTCCTTGACTGTTGGATCTGGCAGATCGCAGAAGGCAGAAGATCAACCCTTTATATCTATAAACTTTGTGTTTCTACTTTTTGATCTCTGCTCTTTGCGGATTTTCGCACCATTGATATGGGCAGAAACTCTCTAGATCGTCAAATCTCGTATTTCGAAAAGCAGAAGGCAGAAGTTCTAACTCTCTACGACCAAACATTTGTATATTCCGCTTTCTGATTTCTGCCATTGTTCTCCCCGCTTTTCCCTTTCCACCATTTTATTAATGCACCACTGATCTATGCGGAAATGCCATGAGCCATATATTTGGCAGATCAAGGAAGGCAAAAATCGGGATTTGAACTTTCTGTGAATTTCAATTTTGATCTTTTTGCTCCTGGATTTCTGCTTCCGCCTTTTTTTTCCACATTTTCTGGGTCATTGATCTTGGGCAAAAATGCTCTAAGCTGTGGGATCTGGATCGCAGAAAGAAAAAATTGAAACTTTAACTTCTTTGAAGTTCGATGTTGATCTTTCCACTCCCACCTTTCCACTTTCGCCTTTGGTGTAAAATGGAAGGCAGCAAGTGGAAGTAGGGCTTACCAATTTTCACCTCTGAAACTTGTCTTTCCTCTTTTTCACTCCCGACTTTCCCTGGGCGGAAATGATTTGTGGCCTTTGATCTTGTGCACTACGCATCTGGGCCATCCATTTTCGGTCAACGTTCATCTAACGGTAGATTTCTTCATTTACATGCATTTGAAGGTCAAAAATTAGAATTTCTTTAAGTATTTGGCATTCTTAACTTAAAAATTTCCCTTCAAACACCTGTAGATCCTCATCAATAGTATTTAATGTTATATGATATGAAAATTTACAAACCTTACTCCACCATATTGGCTAGATATCTTACCAATTACTTAGCCCATAAATGGTGCTAACACTTCTGCTTCTTCACCTTGTTTATTTTCACCATTGGAGGTTGGAGGTTTTATATTTCTTAATTCTCCCATTAACTAATCCTGATCATACCTTCTTCTTCTTCTATAAGTATGGTATTTTGGAGAAGAGTACGGACTACTCGCTAGAATTATACCTCTTTTTCTCAAGGGAAGTGTGTGGTAACTGTCTAGCGGAAAGTTCATCTAGAATAAGTTTCATTTCTTCTCTTTTTTGTTTCTTCTTGTGTAGACCTTAAGGATTGTAGTTCATTCATACCAAGGGATGAACTACTTCTTCTCTCTCATACATACTCCTCCTCGGGACCATGAGGTGTTTTTTTTCCTTCCATCCTTCTATTGTTTTCTTTTCTAGATCTTATATGGTTTTAACTACTTATTATGAGTTTTAACGCGTTCATTCTAAGTTTTGTTAGTGTTCCATTTATTGTTATCAATTAATATATAAATAATTTTTCAAAATATATAATTAAACAAAATACATAAAAGGGATATGAATTTTTTCAGACAACTTCTAAGTTTTCAATAATTTCATATTTTCAAAAATGAAGGATAACATCACCTTCATAATATTTTTTCATCTAAGCAATAATAAATTTTCATCTAAGCAAAACAAATTCAACCATCCAATAGGCCCAATAACCGTAGTGTTGCAACCACAACTATGATACCACCTGTAGTGTCCCCTAAGGTTATCAAATGGACTTAGGGACATATAATTAGATTTAAGAGTCTATTTGCAAAGTTTAAGCACAACGGAGAAATAGAATAAATACTTAATTTCAATGTTCTCAAATTAATTACGACAAAATACCGATAATCACAAATTAATTAAAATAAAATTTACATTTGAGCAAGAAACTGAAAACAAGGATGGGAAAGATTATCCAACATTTTCTAACATCATTATACATACATCTCAATCCATAACACAAGTTACTTGCACCCAAAGAGGTCATTTCCAACAATATTGTGAGAATTGCTTCTTAGTGAGATCTAGGAGCTAGAACAATATTCACAATCAAAGTATTTAACAAAATGTGCAAGAGAACAACAAAGAGATTGAAAATAGCTGGAATAACACATGTGAATGGTGTCAATATCTAACCATTATATTATAGCACGCCTTGTAGATGCGTATGATACATATTTATAGTACATTGGGGAAAATTCGTGAGCCCTTGGAGGCCATGTGAATGCATACAAGTGTCAGGCTAGGATTTGACCCCTAAACCCCCCTAGGTTGACCAATAGGATCCCAAACCTAACCAAACAGTCACGAATCCATGTGTGAATAGGTAAGAAGCATGCTTGGGTCATAAATGAGGGAAGGAAAGCATGGGAGAGTGCATGGGTGAGTGGAAGAGTCCCTAGGAGCCAAATAAATTCCTAAGGAGACCACAAAACAGCCACATTCACACACTAGCACCCCTAGTCAAAGCTAGAAGTGGTTTGCAATTAATGCAGGTGCCTAGATGACAGAATGATCAAAGTAGAGTGCTTCAACTATCAATTAATGAGCTGGAATCACCTATTTGACCAGTATTGATCAGTATAGCCTAAGTTAGACCATAGAACATAAGCACAAGGAAAATGATTATGTCTCCTAGGCAGATCGTCATGGTACTAAGGTAGATTATTTCTCCAACACCCCCCCCCCCCTTAATACAAACTTAGTACAGCTTATTCAACATGATTTATTAAGGCCTTGGCAACTAAGGCACAAGTCACCTTTTACAACAAAATTTTATTAATCCATGTAACAGAGGTAAGGAGGAAAACCTCATGGGACAAAACCTCCCCTCAAAAATGGATATGACAGAGAAAACAGAAATATGTATACACTCCAAACTAGATGAGTATTTCCGAAGGAATATTCTTCCCGGGAAGAAGTGGAATGTGCTCAACCAACTCAGGAATATGTACAGCTGCATGATGAATCCTGGGATCATGTAGAACAACTAAAATGCATTGATAGGAGAGCGAATGGTGCTCTTTAGAATTGAACTTCGAACCAACCAAGGTGCCATGTCCAAAATATACTTGAAGTGCTTGAGAATAGGTGACCCCAAGCGAATCATAAGGCTCTTGAAGCATCAACTTCAAAAGAAGGTTGTAATCAGCTCCAAGAAGGTGCACCATTGTGATGGCAAAGGCTTCTCCATATTCAAATGAACTTGAAGGAACTCTAGTAGTCATGGTGGAGGAATACATAGGAAGCAAACGAGTGTGAAGCAATGAGAGATCTTCACTTGACTTCCAAACTTCTCCTTAGCCATCTTTCGAACCAATACTCTCATATGAAGAAAACCCATCTTCTAGAGAAGGCACACTATGATCACCAACTAGAAATACATCTTCAACATTCATAATAGAAAACATAGAGGAGAAAGACATAGAATGGAAAGATAACTCTTCAACAGTAGAGATGGCAGTGACTCGTATGCTATCTTCATGAAAAATAGCTTCTTGGCAAAGAGAGGAATCCATAGAGGAAGAAACTTGAGTTGGATCATTTGTTGAGTCTCTGGCTACTTCTTCTTCTTCATTTCGAACAACTTCTTGAGAAATACATGAGGCCAAGATATTTGGAGGGAGAACACATAAGGAGGTTCCCACTTGCTTGCTCTCCATATAGCTCATATCTTCTTTCTGCATGCCAAGAGCTTCATCTAGATTTCTCCAAAGCTCGAATGGGTACTCAACATAATCAGAGAGAGAGCGCATTGTAGGACGTATAGTGAGACATGTAGTTCCATAGGCTCTATCACAATCATTAAGCCAATCACACTTCTCTTCATAGGACTCTGGCTCACTCATAGCACCAATGGAGACATCATAGAGACATTGTCTCTTGAGATATGCACACATTTTTTGCTTCCACTCATAATAGTTGAATGGATAAAGGAGAGGAACTGATTTCGAATCCATGAAGTTTTTGTAGGAACCTGCAATGAAAAACACTCAAAATTTTCTGGAAATATTCCCTAAACAACAACTCAAACCTCTCTAGATTTGTTTGCAGCTCCAACTAGCTCTGATACCATGTTATAATTGCTTCTTAGTAAGATCTAGTAGCTAGAGCAATATTCACAATCAAATTATTTGACAAAATGTGCAAGAGAACAACAAAGAGACTGAAAATAACTGGAATAACACATGTGAATGGTGCAATATCTAAATATGATATTACATCACACCTTGTAGATGTGTATGATACATATTTATAGTACATTGGAGAAAATTCGTGAGCCCTTGGAGGCCATGTGAATGCATACAAGTGTCAGGCTAGGATTTGACCCCTAAACCCCCCTAGGTTGACCAATAAGCTCCCAAACCTAACCAAAAAGTCACGAATCCATGTGTGAACATGTGTGAATAGGTAAGAAGCATGCCTAGGTCATAAATGAGGGAATGAAAGCATGGGAGAGTGCATGGGTGAGTGGGAGAGTCCCTGGGAGCCAAATAAATGCCCAAGGAGACCACAAAACAATCACATTCACACACTAGCGCCCCTAGTCAAAGATGGAAGTGGTTTACAATTAATGCAGGCACCTGGATGACTGAATGTTCAAAGTAGAGCGCCTCAACTGTCAATTAATGAGCCAGACTCACCTATTTGACCAGTATTGATCGATATAGCCTAAGTTAGACCATTTAACATAAGCACAAGGCAAATGATTAGGAGCTTATACGAGGTAATCTACTAAGTTGTTTAGCCTCATGAGCCTGAAACCCTTGAGTGTCCTATGGAACCCAAACCTAGTACGAGGTATCTTGAACCGTCCTACCCGCTACTGCTCATCCGAGGTAATCTCCTAATTGTGGTGGAGTGTTCCCGCTACCCAAGAAACCTAAGCTTATCCTAAACACCTTTAAATAATGAAACATAATAAACATGAAAATGTGATACCAAGCCTAATCAACTAGTTTTACTACACAAACGACTAGTCTTGTGTATTTTCGACACGCGACCATACCAACTATCCAGAAGTGAACCTATAGCAATTATTTGTATAAATAATCATGCATGTACAATAAAATAAAAGTTCTTTTGCATATCTGATCCGACTACACAAACGAAGAATCTTTCAAGTTCAATGAGTACAACTAGTTAATAAACATTGTTAGAAAATCAATCAAACCAATTGTACTGAGTTCTGAGGCACACAGAGGTGAAGGTAAAGATTTGTAAATTAAAATTCTACAGCACAATTAACGTACGAAAAACATATCATATGTTTGTACATTCATCTTTTACCAAAAACACATATTTGAATCCAAAAACTAGTTACCAATTTCACCTTTTTGAAGCTAGTTTCCAATTCTAGTTTTCAAAAGCAATTCAACGAGAAGGAACTGATAATAAGAGGTTATTACTAGTATATCATAGGTCATATACAATCATATGGTTGCATATTCATACTCATATACATTCCACATTTCAAATCCCAAATCGAGCTATGGCAACCTCTCCGAAAATATTAGCAGTTCGAGAGATGGACTAGGATCGCGGTGACAAATTTTACAGACTATATTGGAATATCTTTCACACTTTTAGCAAAACATATTAGATGAAAATATGATATCTAAATCAAATAAACTCATATAGACATTTTAACAAACACTTCTCTTGCGAAGTCTCGAATTTAACTAAAACTATTTTTTTCGGAAAACTAGTAATTGAATGACAACTGGATTTATCAGAAATGGATTACATAGAAATTTCTACAGCTCTTTCAAATTCGAATAACACGTTATACCAAGATTATCAGAGACATAAAAATCAAATCTGTAGCATAGGAGTCTTATAAACATTTTAACAAGCATTTATCTTGCAAAGTCCCAAAACTAGCTTTCACATTTTTCCCAAAAGATCTAGTAATGGAATAACTACCAGAATCATATAAAAAGACATTTTACATTTGATTCACACGTTCCATCAAATATTTCAGATGTATGTATGTATGTATATATAGATATGTATGTATATATATATATATTTACATATGTGTGTATGTATGTATATATATATTTACATATGTATGTATGTATGTATATATATGTATGTATATATACATATATACATATATATACATAAGTATATGTATATATATATGTATAGATATATATATGTATACACATACATATATATGTATATATATGTATGTATATATACATATACATATATATGTATACATATATATGTATGTGTATACATATATATATCTATACATATATATATACATACATATATGTATACATATACATATATATGTATATGTATACATATATATACATATATACATATGTATGTATGTGTATATGTATATACATGTATGTATATATATGTATGTGTATATATATGTATACATATACATATATATGTATATATATGTACATATATATACATATACACATACATACATATGTATATATATGTATATATGTAATAAAAAGAAGCTCCTCTTTGAAACTCTAGTCACTCCTGTTATCTTGTATGGGTGTGAGGTTTGGGGTTGCAACATCTCTAGAGAATCTTGGAGAAAGATCGAGCAAATCTAAAAGCGTTTTATAACTTACAACCTCAAAATAAAATAAAAAATACACCCTATCCTATTCTCCTTATAGAAGTGGGTCTTTCCCCCATCGAGAGCCTAGCCATGACTAGACTCCTGTTGTACAAGAACAAAATCAATAACATGGGAGACCATAGACTCCCTAAGTTAGCTTTAAACTCCAGCCAAAATCACCTAAGGCTCAAGCGTGGGTGGTATAAAGATACCAGGTCTTGGTTAAATCACTGGAAGATCGATGAAAATGTTGCATTGCAAAATATTAATAACATTAAAAATCTAATTGCTTCTAAGTTTAAAGAAAAATTGTGGTGTGAAAAAGATTTAGAGGCTAAAAGAAAATTAAGATATTATAAGGAGGTCATCAACCCTACTCTTGAAGATCAAAACTATCTCTCTGTTTTAATCAATCCTAAGAAAAAAATTAATATAGCTAAGATAAGAACGAACTTGCATGAGCTCCACAGCGAAACTGGTCGTTGGACAGTCCCTAAAACTCCCTGGGTA
>LPNX011082022.1:524683-582440 GCA_001517045.1 Pseudotsuga menziesii | reverse complement strand
TATATATATATATATATATATATATGAAAAACAAAGTACCCATATAAATAAAAGACATCCACTTATTTTGCAATTCCCACAACCGAAATTGATTGTGCCATGTTCCACCCAGTCGTAGACACTGTACAAGCCAAATATTTCTTTGCAAAGGTCACCCTCGATCCAAAACAATGATGCCAAAAGCAAGAATGCACCGAACCATAAAACCCAACTATCATCAGTCCAACCACAAATCCAATGGCAAGTGGATTCCACATCACTTCCAATCTAGGATAGCAGCTCTAGGACATATAGTCACAAATATACCATTGGTCCAACTGATTCAAATGGAAAATAGATCCCATTATTTCCAATCCAAGACATACAGATCTAGGATATATAGACTCAATAAAACACTAATCTACCATTGGTCCAACTGCATCTGATGGCAAGTAGATTAGATGTCACTTCCAATCAAATACAAGCAGCTACAAGACATATAAACTAGCAACACTTCAGTCTCTCTGCTTGGGAACAAGCTCAACAAGGGTGTACCAACCATCCAAAAATACCATTGGATCATAGTAGGTCACACATACCAAGGGCAGCAAATCAAATTCCCAAGTGCCAAAGAGCAATTCATATGAGTGAGTGAACCAAGAACCAAGAGAATGAAGCCAAGAACCCAGGACAAGAACCAAGAAGCCTGAAAATGAAGCAAAAATCAAGAGAAAGAAAAATGAAGCACACAGGAACCAATTCAAATTCCTCATGGAGAAATAAAGTTTGGGGAGGGAGAGTCACAAGAGTATTTACTTTCCCATAATATAAAACCACTAAGGAGGAGTTACAACTTTCATGAGGGGTAACACCAACTAGCACTCAAGGGGGTGCACTGGGGGAGAGAGTGAATCCAATTTTATTAAAAACCATCCTGGAATAATAAAATAAAGGAGCAACACAACATAAGAGGGTGCATAAATCAAAAGGGTCCACCGGCATAGACACAAACGCTTAGGATCACACTTTCCCACTTCCCTTGCTTGTAACATCATGGCTCGGCGTACTCTTTTATGTGGCATCGGTCGATATCAACTGTTTTATTTTATTAATTAATAATAATAACATAATAATAATGATAGTGTGCAAATCATGGTCTCAACACCTCATGCCATAATGTTACAACATCAAAATAACAATAATATGTCCAGGGGATAAACCAGAGGGTATTACACATGTCTCCTACTAGTGTAGAGGTACAAAGGGTGCGGTGTAAGTCTCAAGGATCCTATGTTCCTAAAAAAACTCTTATTTCCCAACATCTTGTTCAACCTTTGGTTGATCAAATGTAATTTGTGGTCAATCCCACTCTTTCTTTGAAGAGTGATGTGTTTACTAATTAAGTTTTCTTCACTACCAATTCAAAACTTTCTAGACAAGGGGGCACTCAATTCACTTTGAATGAACCCCTCCAAGCTCTAGGATTGCTTCCTTTGAGTGGAATAGTCTAGTTGAGCCTCGCCTTACTTCTACTGCACCTTTTCAAATAAAGGTTCAAGTTAAACATTACATGGTTGCTTGTTGTATTATAGATGAATGAGCCTCTATAAGTATCTTATTTGCACTTGTGGATCTCCCAATCTTGTCCACATTGTTTCTCAACCACTAGCTTTTGACATAAGACCTTGTGAAACTTTGGGATTTATTCCTCAATTTCCTTTAACCTTAGGTGGGAAGATTGTCTTAGTTGATTTTATGGTTATGGAGGACCCTTTGGACTTTAATATGCTTCTAGGGCATGATTACATATATGCTATGAATGATGTGTTGTCTACGCTCTTTCGTGTGATGCATTTTCCTCACAATGGAAGCATTGTCACTATTGATCAACTTGCATTTGTTGATCTCTCTCATTACCTGGATTTAGACCAAGTATATCCTTTGTTAGTTCTTAGTGTTTCTGTAGACACTACCCTACCATGGGTGAATTATGTCAACTACAAGGAAAAATCCCTTTAGTGGAGGTTGTAACGAATGCTCCTCTAAAAAGAGCCCAAATATCCTTTTATAGTGGAGGTCACTAGCGAAGGAAAGTAGGTGAAGGTTTTAGCTGATGTTTTTTTTCAATGTATTTATACATCTCAAATGCACCAGTACTTAAAATAAATCACGTGTAGTGTGACCAAAAACATGTTTGAACGAGAAAAAAAACTGAAAGTTTACAACTAGTATGTTTATATTAAAAAAGTGCACCGGGGCGCGATGAACTTGAAAGCACCAAATAGGGTAAATGGATAGTGGAGAACATTGGATTACTATTAAAAAAAATATTTTTTCCATCACTGATGTAGTATGTCTAATTTACAGCATCGGAGTAGTATTACATTTATATTTAGTTTAAAAAAAAAACAATTATATTTAGTTCAATTTTTTGTTCGTGTTGCATTTGATATTATGCATCGCACTGGTGTGTCATGGAATATGATCACTGCATTAGAGAGAAAAAATTACAAGTTAAAAAACTTGAATATATATATTTTTATTTCAAATTTCTATTTGCAGTGTGTTTGATAGGATCAATGGCCTCAGTGCGTTGTGGAACTGAGCGCACCGCACTACGGTTAAAACTTTCCATTTAAAAGATCGATTTGTTTTATTTCAAATTTCTATATACAGTGTGTTTGGTACCATGGAACACACTAGGGTGTCAATGTATAAAGCGCATCAAATTAGGGTTAAAATTTTCCACATAAAAAACATGACTATATTTTATTCCAAATTCTTGTTAAAGATGTGTTTAAAGAATCAATTGCACTGGGGTGTTATGTATTTTGGTGCATCCTACAATGCTTATGAGCCCAATAACCCCGGTGGCATACATCACATATTTAGACACTCTGACATCTGTGTGCCACGTGGCGGAATTTCTTGCTCCCATTGTCTACTAACTAGAGTTTGAATTTTTCCAAACGGTGGGAAAAATTTCAATTTTACATACATCGATTCCTCCATGACGCGCAAGTGATCTAGTAAATTGATTGTTGCTTCATTATTTTTTTTAGCGGATTACATTTAATAATTAATCTTTCTTTTGCCCGAATTAAAAAAAAAAAAAAACTTTGTGCAGTGTGTTCGAACCATTTGGATCGCACAACAAGATGATGCACCTAGTGAATTTATAGGGTGCACAGTTAGCAATTCTTTAGAAAAATGGGCGCACCGTAATCACGATGCGTTGGAATTTAAAGCACACCTGTTAACATATTTTAAATAAAAAACCATGAATGTAGTCATATTGTGTAATATAAATATGTATGCATCGACTGACGGTGCATTGATGTGTTTTAAGTGCACCGCATAAATCAACATCATTCATTAGAAAATTATAATGTTAGGATGTGCAGTAAATTTAAATGGCCGCACTGCTTCAACAATGCTCTTGTGTGTATCTAGCCCACCACTTAACTTAAACAAATAAAAAAGAAATGAAAGTTTTCATGGTGCTCTTTCTTAAACACGATACCCACTAAATTTTCAGTGTGCTCTCGTTTAACCAATATACCGTAAATTGTAAAGTACTCACATTTTGACATTGCACTATATGAAAGGTTGGGCATTAGTTTCTGGCGTGTTGACATGCATTAGGAACACCGTCAACCCCATTTTAAAACTATATAATACATAGAGATATGCCCATAGCACGATGCACTAAGGTATCTATAACACATAGGTATGTGTCATTGATGACGCACCATCTGGTATTTATATATTTAAAAAATAATGAAAATTTTCTGGTGCGTTTGTTTTATTGTAAGGAACTATTGGCAGTGTGGTTTTGGTTCTAAGGCACCGGTGTCGTGTGTTAATAATTAAGATGCATCGCTTGTAAGAAAAAAATTGTTAGAAAAACAAGATCGCAAAGAAATAAAAATTAAACAATTAAACAAGATGCAAATATTAAACACATTATAAGAGAGACACAGATATAATGTGGTTCACCGAAGATGGGTTGCGTCCAGACACACAGAAATTTCCAGTCCTTTATACCATCCAACAAAATGAAGAGATACAACCTGCAGCAACCCTATTTCACTTCCACTTCTCTCTCTCACAATCTCTCTCACACAATCATAGATATTGTTTTTACAATACAATACAATACAAAACCATATTACAATTCTTTCCTTTTATAGGGGAATTACCATGGGAAAATACTATGAGCCACCCAATACCATGGATCCGCAAATTGTTGGACAACAAACAACCCAAAAATTTCTTTTGTAGGCTTCGCCCCCAGACCCCTACGGGGGAACAATGTCCCCTCGCACCCCCCAACTAGGACGAGTGTATAGTAAAACTAGGGTACAAACACAACTGAACAATAACATCTCTGAATCTGGAAGATCAGGCTCCACAACCAACAAAAATTAGCAAAACTTTTTATATATTTTTTATTAAATAAAATCCTCATTTAATGTTTTTACATGTATATTTATGAGAGTGATTGATGTTATATATGTAGCAGAGACATCAACACTGAGAGGTATCTCAACAGCAACATGCACAGGTTGATCAGTACAACTTCATGTAAGAGTGGGAGGCGACGGAGCAGGAGAGGGATTTGTACTCTCTCTCAATTACACATCAAACACGAGACCTCTTGTTGGTTGGAAACCTCCTAAAGTTTTATCAGGAGGCTACATCCCTCAAGGGAAACTCGACATTGCTATTTCAATTGATTCAATGTTGGGATCATTGAAGGCATTCATTTTGTGTTGGTCCTAATAATTGGTTCCAGCTCACTGAGGAGGATGTCTATTTAATCATTGGGATATCAAGGAGAGGGGAGGGTTTCCCCATTTCCCTAAGGTCCCACTTGGTGTTGCAATAGAGAATAATCTATCCTACTCTCATAGATATATCAATGACCACATTATCGATCCTACTGATCTTTAGTGTAAAGCATGTGAGGTACTTCTCACTGTTGGTGACAACCATTGTTCACCTTACCACTAATGGATAGAACATTAGTTACCCTTTATTATTTAACGTAGATTCTTTAGTGCATAGACCTAGATGCATTAGGTGGTCCACCAGTTTTTTACACAAGTTTTGTTATGCTTTGGATCGATGTCGTGCGTTGATTGATGGAAGGGTCAACTTCCCTTTCGATTCAGATATTTTTGCTTATTTTTTTAGAGGTTTATGGTCACTGGGAAATCATTTGACTACTACCCTACTAGGCCAATGATAGAGGTGTGTATGATCAGGTGGGGCAAGATGATGCCCAAGAGGGGGCAACTCATGTTCCTAGCTAGGATCATAGAAGAGGTGCTCAAGATGCTAGGCAGTGACGATGAGCATTCATTAGACATAGTTCCATATCCATACACGGGCTTGGATTTGAGAGTGTACCACAACTTCTTATTTAGTCAGGATGAGCCACCGAATGAGAGAGGTAATATTAGCATTATGTTTAATTTAATCTAGTTGCATTTTATTCTCTTTATGCTTAATGCAAATGAAATATAGTCTAAATCATTATCTTAAATTGTTTCATTATTGTTGTGTACTATATATTTTACAGACATCGACACTTTCAATGGGGAGGAGTCACCTCTTCTCGCTCAGAATGATGAGGAGATGTAAGAGTTCAAGGTGTCATTGTGTCATAGACCTGTCCTTTGACACATGCATGATGATAGGCATCGACATGATGTGGAAGATGAGTTATCAACATTATTATTGCAGTAGGGGGTTCAACCTATATGTGTGCACTACATTGTGCAATAACTTGACCTCGTAGAGATATGGAGTTTCGTTCCTTGTGATATGAAGAACTTGATGCAACATATTGTCAGTAAATCCATTCATTTAGTTCTAGGAGGGATGATCATTCCTCATATGATAAGGCTGGAGATCCTATGCCTCCACCACCTCCTCCTCCATCATCTCATTCTGGCTATCGAGAGGACATAGCCTTGACATATCATCCATATCCTCATCCTCCAACCCCTCCTTCATCAATTCTGACATCTCATCCACCTCCTCCTCCATCAGCTTTGACATCTCATCCACCACCACCTCCTCCACCTCCCCCTCCATTAGCTCCTTCATCTTGTCATCTACCCCCACTTGTCTCACCATGTCCATCTCCTCAACTAATCCTACCCGATTGACTAGCCTATCCTCCTCATTGAACTGACAATCCACAATTTCCATCTCCAGACAACTCTATTGTAGATACGATGCTCAGAGGGGGTATGATTCAGCTTGATGAACCTATATATGCTTCTCTTTGGGCTAATTGTTTTCCTGGCATATGTACTAATGCCTATATATACTGCATTTTTCATGTTGTTGTTGATGGTGATGGTGATCTGGATGTTAGGTCAAGTTATATGATGTTTGTTTGATGTTATTATTAGATTTGTGTGTTGGATGGTGTTTAAATCAATTAGATGTATATGTTAGATGATGTAATTAGGTAATGTTTATTATGGTACATTCATGTTTAGTTTATGATGGTATAGGTTAGAAAACAAGAATGCATAGCAATAATAGATATATAGCTAAATCATTAAACAAGATGCAAAACACATTAAACACATTATAGAGAGACAAAGATATAACGTGGTTCACCCAAATGATGGGCTACGTCTACACAGAAATTGCCAGTCCTTTTATTACCGTCTAGAAAGATGAAGGGATACAACCTGCATCAATACCACTGCACTTCCTCTTCATGCTCTCACACAATCACAGATATTGTTTACAATACAATACAATACCCTACACAGTTGTATTACAATGCTTTTCTTTTATAGGGGAAATACCATGGGAAAATACTACAGTTAACCCAATACCATGGGTCCGAAAAACTGTTAGCCAACAAACATCCCAAAAAAAATTCTCAGGGGTGAAGCAAGGGGAATGAGTGTACAGTAAACCCGGGGTACAGACATGACTGAATAATATCTATGGATATGGAATATCATGCTCCACAGCCAACATGTATATTGAGATGTTTATGTTTATGTTTGTTAGATGGTGAAAATGATCATGATGGTATGTTTATGTTTATCATGGTATGATGATGGTTATGTTTATGTTTGTTAGGAAGTGAAAATGATGAGTATGGTATGTTTATGTTTATGTGATGAAAATGATGATGATGGTACATTTATAATCAAGCTTATGGTTATATTTATGATGGTATGATTATGTTTATTATGGTATGATAATGTTTATGTTTATGCTTGTTTGGTGGTGAAAATGATGATGATAGTACGTTAAATGATATTAACTATTTTTTAGATGTAATTACTAGATGTATATCTTAGATGGTGTTAGGTGATATTAGATGTGAATGTTTATGTTTTCTTTTAGATGAGATTTTTAGATGTGTACTATCAAAAACAAATTCCTCCAACTCGATATAGTGTATAAACATCATGCATATTTATTTTGAAAAATTATGAGAGGTGCTTATTTAAAAACCTCAATAATATCTTCTTCCTTACAATGTAGTTACTATCATATTGTTACAATAAAAGTAAACAATTTTGTGAACTTATATTATAAAATATAATAGGTCAGAAAGATTTCACATGTAATTAAGCGAAAAATCATAGTTAATCATTTGAATAATATATGAAATTGAAGTGATGCAACTGTTATACATTTGATCTCATGAGAATTGTTCCTAAATTGACACATTTATTCATCCTATTTTAACAATAAATGGATTTTACATGCACACATAAATTACCAAATTAAGTATGATTTAATACTTATACCATGGTTTTATTTTTAAGGGTATTTACACATTTTTTACAAAGTGTAATTAACTTCATATTTGGGGGATAGTGCTTACAACATATGGTTGAAATTGCCTCTGTATTTTCCTATTTATTAACATGATTTAATTAACAAGTTTTAATATCCATAGCATGATAGATCAACATATAAGTGTCATAGTTTAAAGTATTGTTTTCAAGTTTTTTTTGTCAATTTTTGAGCAAATATGAAGCTACTTGAACTTTAAAACTTTTGATAAAAAAATCCAGTGCTTGTAAATATAATACAACAATTCAAACACACAAATCATTCAATCCATAAGACACATGATTTACCCTGGGAAAACCCTCCAAAATATGGAGGATGAAAAACCTAACAAACAATCCTTTGAATATGATAGATAATGGAATAGAATGATTTTACAACACTTGCAGATTGCTTGATAATAGATATCTAAGCAGCATTAGAGAATAGAGATCATACATAATATTGTCATAGCCTTTCCAAGTGCATAACACTCTAATAACAAGCTTATTCAGTCATACAATGAACATAGTGAATGGTTGCAAGCCTTTTGGGCAATGTGAAGACTGTGTGCAATGTGTGCACTCTTCACACATAACCTATTGAGCCTTCCTTTACTTGGTTCCAAGTTGTCACCTCGTAATTATCTCCCACACTGAAGATATGTGCCCTCCAATAATTCACTAGTGTTAACTGCCTCTAACTGAAAGTAACTGAATTGAACTGAATTGAACTGAGCTGAACTGAATGTATCTAAACTGAAATGAATGTGAACTAATCAGATAATTGTTTGACCATTGGTTAGGAGTTTAACTGAATGTATTTAGTGCTTCACAATTAGTGTCATCTTCAATAAACACTTTGCATAAATCAAGGAGTAGATTCCTTAATTAACTGGAACTTATTTTCCACAACTTTATACTTAATTGATGTCTTTGCAATTCGAGTTCCCTGGAGGTTTGACATAGGAAATTTGAATCTTTACTTTGTCTCTGTGCTCGTATCATTTATCGTTAATTAATTAATCATATTTATCATATCACACTCAAAAGAATTTTTCCAACCTATGATCATATGTTTACCTCGGGTCATATAGTCATATGCTAAAGCAAATCATTTTATGGGTAGTTAATCCCTAAAGGAGATTTATAGCACCCAATGACCATCATACTAGCCATACATCACATAGTAGATCTGTATGACTTGATACAACACAAGTCATATGGTCTTGATACAACACAAGACCAGTCTTGATACAACACAAGACTCATGAACTTAATACAACATAAGTTTTGGACTTGATACAGCACAAGTATTTGACCTTGATACAACACAAGGTCGTGATCTTAAAAAAACATAAGATCATGGTCTTAATACAACATAAAATCCCGATCTTAATACAACATAAGATCATAGTACATACATATCTCATAACCTCAACAACCTAGCTTGATACAACACAAATTCTTAACTTTGTACAACATAAGTTGATGAACTTAATACAACATAAGTTTCAAGCTTGATACAACACAAGTATCATGGAGAATGGCTCCTGATGTTGTACATTTAACACTCCCTCTCAACGACGAAGACATTCTCTATCATACCAAGCATATCTCTGAAGTGTCTTAACTTCATCATAGATAGAGGCTTTGTCATCAGATCTACAATATGCTCATCAGTAGCTATGTACTGAAGTTTTACAATACCTTTCTGGACCATGTCTCGAATGAAGTGATACTTCATTTCTATGTGTTTTGACTTGTCATGAAACAAAGTATTTTTGGAAAGCTTTATACAACTCTAGTTTCCACACCTGATCATTGTAGGGTCTATCTTTACACTGAAAAATCCTCCAAGTATTTTTCTTAGCCACATTGCTTCTCTACAAGCAATACTAGTAGAAATATACTCAGACTTTGTAGTGCTCTAGCCAACTGAACCCTGCTTTCTACTAGACCATGAAATCATAGGAGAACCCAAGTTGAAACAATATCTAGAAGTGCTCTTCCAATCAACAACATTTCCACCCCAATTAGAATCAGGATATCCAAGCAATAACACTCCTCTATTGGAGGCATACTTGATTCCATAAGAAATTGTACCGCAGAGGTATCTCAAAATATGCTTACCTACAACCCAGTTTCAATGTCTAGGATCAGTCATGAACTGACTCAAAATGCTAACTGCATAGAATATGTCTGACCTCGAATGCATCAGGTACATCAACATGCCAATCAACTGTCTATATAATGTGGTGTCCACTAGATCCGATCAAGTCTCGGTCTCATGGATTTTCCTCAAATTGGAATCCATTGGAATATTTATGGATTTACAATCCACCATGCCAAATATGCACAAGATGTCCATAGTGTACTTCCCTTTAGATAGAAATATCTCAACCTTCCTTTGCCAAATCTTAATGCCTAGGAAGTAGTGCATAATACCTAAGTCTTTCAACTCAAACTCTGAGGTAAGCTCCCTCTAACACTCAACAATTAGTATTTCCTCTCCAGTGAGGAAAATATCATCCACATATAGGACTAGTACCAGAGGTTGGTTCTCCACTACCTTGAAGTACAAGTTTGAATCTGCATCACTCTTCAAGAAACTCGTTTTCTGAAGATATTTGTCTATTCTGGCATACCAAGCTCGAGAAGCTTATTTTAACCCATATAAGGCTTTCTTTAACTTGCACACATGAGAATCCTTCCCATGTATCACAAAACCCTCAGGATGCTCAATGTAAACCTCTTCCTCAACCTCACCATTGAGGATGGCAGTCTTCACATCCATTTGGTGAAGCTTCTAGCCCAATACTAATGCAAGTGAAATAATACATCTAATCATAGTATACCTGGCCACTTGAGCAAAAGTATCCTCATAATCAATTCCCTCTTTCTGAGAAAATCCATGGGAAACAAACCTAGATTTGTACTTGTCCACATTGCCATATGCAACATGATTTAAGTTGTAAATCCATCTGGAAGTTACAATTGAATTCCTCTCAAGTATGGGAGCAATATATCAAACATCATTCTATGGAATAGAATGATCTTTTGCTGTCATAGCATCTTTCCATACATGTTTCCCTACAACTTCTTCATATGATGAAGGCTCTAAGTCACTAATGTTGCTCATCAATGCAACATATCATGAATACCTATCAAGTTGTTTGCACTCTCTAGAAGTGCCTATTGGTGCTCCATGATTCTCAACATCTTTCAATACATCTCAGCACCATGTTGACCTCCTCTTTATAGGAGGTTCATCAATGAGTTCAACTGGTTCATTAATGGCATTTAGCTCTGCATGCTTTGTTGGATTCTCCCTATGAACATTAGAAGGGGAAGAATCATCAGCATGATCCTATTCTATAGGAGTCTTAACCTCATTTTTCTCTGGATCACATTCAAGCTCTTTTGACCACTTGAATGTTACCTCCTCATGGAAAGTCACATCCCGACTGACCTCAACATGTCTCTCACCAAGTAAATATATTCCGAATGCCTTGTAGGTCTCACTATACCAAAAAAAAATTCCCTTCATGCCAGAAGGTTCCATATTGGTTCTCTTTTCTTTTGAAATGTGAATATACACAGGACATCCATAAATATGAAGATGTGATATGTCTGGTTTCTCACTAGTGAACACCTCTTCATGTGTTTTCTCATCAAGAACTGCATGCAGACTTCTGTTCTATATGTACACTATTGTACTAGTAGCTTCTACACACAAATAATAAAATAGATCATGATCATGTAACATGTCTTTTTCAACCTCACAAATAGTTTTGTTCTTTCTCTCTGCAACCCAATTCTGTTGAGGGTTGTAAGGAACTGTTAATTGTCCACATATCCCTACATCAGTACAAAACTCATTAAAAGAATTTGATTTGAATTCTCCACCATTTTTAGAACTTGGGGAATGAATATGCCTAGTTGTATGATTCTCCTCCTTAGTGTGCACTACTTTGTTCTAGTTGTGCTCTTGTTCTTGAATGCAATCATGCCAAAGTCTTTCAAAGTTGGGATTCTCTTCTCTTTCATTTACCACAGCAAGAAAGTTCTCCCATGAGGCGGGGAATCCATTGATGGCGGTTTGAAGAAGATCATCCTCATTTGTCTCCACACCGATGCTTGCAAGTTGATACTTTACCTGTGAAATCTTTGTGAATAATGAGGCTACAGTCTCATCTCTTTCCATATTCATATTGCACAACTTGTTCTTCAAATCCCTCTTTTGAGTAGGGGACTTATTCTCATAGAGATTTGTGAGTGTTTCGAAACACTCCTTTGTTGTCTTCAATGGTGTAGTCACTGGCATGAGTTTGTCCTTCACTGAGTCATATATGATCCTCTTTACATCTGCTTGATTCTTCTTGTAATTTGTTCTTCCTGCATTTGTAGTAATCTCTTTAATCACAGTGGCCACAAAGGAATCAAGATCATGCTCTTCCAGAATATTGATCACTCTCGCCTTCCATGTGTTGAAGTTTGTTGTTCCTTCAAGTCGGTCTTCTAGTCGGATGGAGATTGATGCCATTGCTTCAAGCTCTTGCTCAATGCTTCAAGATCATGCATAGTTTTATAATGTTTTCACAATACTAATCACTTACACGCCCTTGCTTTGATACCATGTCAATGTTTAAGCAAATATCAAGATACTTGAACTTTAAAACCTTTGATAAATAATTCCATTGCATGTAATCTCATACAATAATTCAAACACACAAATCATTCAATCCATAAGACATATGCAATGGATTTGTAACTTCAAAATGTATTCACTTGTATATCTTATATTGTACCTCGATGTTCCTATCAGGAGAATAAATTATATTTCATTGTACCCCGATGTTCCTATCGGGAGAGTCATTAATATAATAAAGTCATGTAAATTCATTGAGGTTAAACCTCTGTTGTAAGTTAGGGAAATAGTCCCCACAATTGAGTTAAGGTTAACCCTCCTTGTTGATTGGGGGGCAAAGTCTCCACAGTTGTGGGGCACTAGGGTTATTATAATCTCCTAGAGATGTCGGCCCTGGTAAGTAATTGTCAAATCGGAAATTAGTATAAATAGAGAGTGAGACTCTCTATTTGTCACATACACTCACTCAACTGGGGCGCATGAGTGAGAGAGGAAGTGCTCTAACAAGTGAGAGAGAGAACAACTATGGAGATCATATTTTCTATCTTTGGATTTTACTGCTACCATTGGTGCTCATTCTATCTTTGAGGAAGTTGTGGGGTTTTCTCCTTTATGGTTTCCCAGAGGAAAATTCTTTGTGTCTCTTGTGATTGATTTTTGTGCATGTTATTCTCTTAGATAAGATCCTAAGATCACATTGCCTAAAAGATAAAAATCTAACATGGTATCAAAGCTAACCTAAGAAAAAGACATTGTGCAGCTACAGAATCTAGGGCTTCTTACTTTTTGGGTCTCTCTCCATAATCCATCAGCAAAAGAAGGCTAGGCTAACTCTCCATTGAAGGGCGCATCTTTCTGTTGAAGCATAATTTGATTTCGGGCATTTTTAGTTTTTGCTACGGGAAATTAGGGATTTTTATAGAAGAGGAATTTTTTAGTGAGCCCAGCATAGGATTTATGTCCCCATAAAAATTGAAGTTTAGAGACCAAGGTCGAGATTTTTGGTTGGGTAAAACTATGGGAAAGTCAAACCCTAGTTTGACCCTGGGCCTGAAAAAATCCTAAAATACTAAAACGGGTAGTTTTGGTACATTCGCTATATCTTGAGATTGAAGAAGGCTCATGAGACAAAATTTTCACAGAATGAAGATAAAATCCTTATGTACCCTGTGTAAATCTTTCAGCCTCATATTCACTATATTCTGAGAGATATGTTTCCTCCAAATCATGGTTCCATCCTCTTCCAAGATTCATCCCTAAACATGACACCTAGGGAGAATTGCTATATCTCGGGATAAAAAGGTCCAAATGAAAATTTTCAAGATGTTACAGATATGGAACAGACTATACTTTCTATGGTAAAATTTTCAGACCCTGATGATGAAACAGATACACGTGGCAGTCCGTACAATTTCTCTATGCTGAACAATCTTGAAATAAGTCACCTTGGGAAAAATATCATAATTCCCAATTGGTGAAACTAATTCTGGTAAAACCTATGGTTTTGGAAAGAGGACAGATGAGGTTACCTCAATACAAAATTTTAGACACAAAGAAGTAGCACTTTTGGAGATACCTCATAAACAATATCAATCATTTCTGCAGAGGAAATTGGAAAACTAGGGCTTCCTGTTCCAGGAGCTTCCCTCCACTGTTTTCAGAAAATGAGTAAGTTGGACAGCTCGCCTTGATGAGGTGCATATTTATATCCAATCAAATCTGAAAGATTCCAAGTTTTGAAATTAGTGTTTCTTTGACAAACCCTAACTCAGCCAGCTCCAGAACCAAGACGAACACCTCAAATCTGTAAGATCTAATCTTTTGCTATTTACATTTGAGGTTCTCATTTGAAGATGATTAATCACACCCGCTTGATGAAAAGCTTGGTGAAGCTGACAAATTCCAAGCATGGAAGTATATGATTTCACTAGTTGTTGAAGAAAATGAATTGGACACCTACATAAGTGGAGAGGTTCCAGTTCCATAGGGAGAGGAGGCTAAAAGCCTTACACAAGAAGATCTTGGTCAAGGCAAAGAAGATCATTGCTGATTCAATCAAGGATCACCCTACACCACAATTGTCTTCCCTAAAGACACCGAAAGAGATGTTTGATTCCTTGACCAAGCTATTTGAAGAAAAGAATATAAATCGGATGAAGTGTAGGAACTCTGTGATCCCTCAAGAAATTGACTTGGATCAGTATTTCAGTAAGAAAGGTCTAGGAGACCGAGGGAGATGAGGCGAAGGCTAGATCCAAGAGAATCATTGCAGATTCTATTTCATCTCATCCCTCATGTGTCATCCCTGAA
Organism: Pseudotsuga menziesii; assembly: GCA_001517045.1. Classification (NCBI taxonomy): domain Eukaryota; kingdom Viridiplantae; phylum Streptophyta; class Pinopsida; order Pinales; family Pinaceae; genus Pseudotsuga; species Pseudotsuga menziesii. The sequence continues at coordinate 567,677 of LPNX011082022.1, read as the reverse complement.
GACACCAAAAGGAAGTGTTCGATGCTATGACGAGCAGTCAAAGAATAATAATATACTATTGTAACCACCTTGAATGGCATCCTAGGATCATGGGATTCATTCATTCAAGGAATGTACGCTAGAAGGAAGTGATTACCTTCAAAAGACTCTGGGAAGAGTGAACAGAAGAAGAAGCTCGACTCATAATAAGAGAAGATAATATGGGAGCAACTGAAGATCTAGCTCTCATGACTCAAATAAGATCCCTCAAGTGATGAGGAATATGAAGGACTCAATTCTTGAAGAACCTCTTATCCATCTTAGCATTTGGATAAGAAATGATGTTGTTATGAATGAAGAAGATGATGAAGTTGAAAGAATGAGTCTAATGATGAAACAAATAAAGATAAGTATTCAATTTTCATTTCATGATATTGTTTTGTTATGCATTTGTTTATATTCAGTTGATGTACTATGCATGATAGAATGTTTGCATTAATAACAGTATACTACTATTATGCATGTGATGGGTAAGTAGCTCATGGTTCTATGCAACTCTCTATTTCTACTTATCTAGAATGAAACCTCTTTGCTGACATATTGGATTAGTGCACAATTTCAATGATGTCTTGGTAGAGATGGAAGGCATCTAGACAAGTTTCTGTGAGATATGGATGAATGTTGTATTGGCTAAAATAGTTGCATGATTATATATTTATGCATAAGAATTTTTTCATTATGAATATGCCTTATGAAATGTTTCTAAAAATACAACTAATGCATTTGACTTGTAGGAAAAGATCATGTATACCTACAAGAAAAGAAGGATGAGACTTGTTTCGAAGAACAAGTGATGACAGTTCAAGAAATAATCCAAAGAATGAAGAATAATATGATGAATGCAGTTATGTGACACTATTGAGTGACATCATTACCTTCCAGCTATGAAAAAATAGCCAAGAAGAAAGGGAAGGAGAGTACCAGTTCAAGAAGAATGATGTCTAGGATACGGTATCGAGACCTAAAGGGAATTCTGTAGTATCTTCCATACAGATCTGCAAGTTCCATCATGTAGTAGATGGAAACATCGTGGGATACAAGGCAAGATTCGTAGCACGAGGCTTCTCACAGAAATAAGGCATAGACTACGAAGAGACATTTGCAGCCAGTGGGAGTTGAGGCACATGACAAGCAGACTCATCTGTGCAAATTAAATAAGGCCTTGTATGAGCTCAGAAGACACCCATGGGATAACACATACATGTGGAGCTTGAAGATCACTTAGAGTGATGAAGATCTTAACCCTTACTACAAGGTTGAAGATGAAACCCTATAGAGGATGACAAGCTCACAGATGGGTGTGAGGAGAACGTTTTCAAGATAGAGGACCTTGGTATTCAGTGACCCTAGATGGATACATAGAATATTAGTAGTAGAGGAAGCTATTTGCCACTCCAGTACATAATGTGTCAATACATAGAGTATGAAAGGCAGAGGGAGAATGATGCTCCACTTTAGAGGGAGTGACTACAGAATATCTTGAGATTCGACATGGTACAACAAGATGGAAAGCTTACTGATGGATCTAGGATTTACTAAGATTAAAGTGGATTCCAACCTTTGCTTCAAGGTTGAAGGTGGAAGACCAGTGATGCTCCTGTTATATGTCGATGACTTGTTCCTGATAGAAAAGAGGAACTCATTAAAGTTGCAAGAAGGACACTTGCTGCTGAGTTCAAGATGAAGAACTTGGGTATGATGCATTACTTTCTAGGCATGGAGATGTGGCAGAATGCGGATGGAATATCCTTGGGACAAGGGAAGTATGCAGTAGATATCCTGAAGAGGTTCGAGATGATGGACTGCAAGGCCATGACCACACCTATGGCATCGAACCTGAAGCTATTAAGTGTTGCTTCATCAGAGTCAGTTGATTCCACGATGTATCATCAGATGATTTGTTCCTTGATGTACCTGATGAATACGAGACCAAATATTTGCTTTGCTATGAACATATTGAGCCAGTTCCTGATGGATCTGAGACATGTTCACCTGATTGCTGCAGAGAATATTCTGAGGTACCTGAAGGGTACAGTTGATTATGGCTTCAAGTATGAGGTAGATCAGAAGATTAACCTGGAAGGTTATGTGGATTCAAATTGGGCAGGCAGTGCCATTGATAGGAAGAGCACTTTGAGGTGCTTCTCCAGTATGAGATCAGGTGTGATCTCTTGGTTTAGCAGGAAGGAATCCTACATGGCACTGAGAATAGCTGTGGCAAAATATGTTGCCACTTGCTCGGCTATTTGGGAGGTAGTATGTTTCTCTTGAAAACTACTATTTGATTTAATTGATCTGACTTGCATTTTTGTATGATGCAGAGAGGAGCAGTGAAGCTCCAGTATGTGATCCAGATCAAGATATCTCGAAAGAAGGAGATATAGCATAGCCGGTGAGACAGGTTGTATGTGCATAAAATCCCGGCAAAGCTCGTAGGTGGCTCAGATGTAAATGGTCTTGTAGGTTGTCCTCGGATGTAATCGGTCCTGAAGAAGCTTGCAGTTTATCCTTGGACGTAATCAGCCCTAATGTGATTCCATGCTAGAAATGGCCAAAGTGAAGTTTGAGTACTTCAGGGAGAAGCATGGTGTTCTCCAGATCGAGGTTCCCTCCAAGGGGAAGTGATGAGTCCATGAGCCCTTCTGACATGGTGGCAGGCCAGGCCTCCCATGGTCAGATGTAAGTGCTGATCCTTTTTGACATGGTGGTAGGGTGTGTTCCTCCCATAGTCAGATGTAAGTGCATAGCCCTTCTGACATGGTGGTAGGCAGGTCCTCCCATGGTTAGATATAAGTGTAGAGCCTTTCTGACTGGGTCGGATGTAAGTGCGGAGCCCTTCTAACATGGTGGTAGGCGAGTCCTCCCATGGTCAGATATAAGTGCAGATCCTTTCTAATTGGGTCAGGTGTAAGTGCGGAGCCCTTCTGACATGGTGGTAGGCAGGTCCTCCTATGGTTAGATGTAAGTACAGATCCTTTCTGATTGGGTCAAATGTAAGTGCGGAGCCCTTCTGACATGGTGGTATACGGGTCCTCCCATGGTTAGATATAAGTGTGGAGCCTTTCCCCGGATGATAGATGGTGTGTCTTATCATGCCAATGGATGTAAGTGTAGAGCCTTTCTTTGGATGATAGATGGTGTGTCCTATCATGCCAGTAGATGTAAGTGCTGAGCCTTTTCTCTGGATGGTAGATGGTGTGTCCTACCATGCTAGTGAATGTAAGTGCCGAGCCTTTCCTTGGATAGTAGATGGTCTGTCCTACTATGCCAGAGGATGTAAGTGTTGAGCCTTTCTGACTGGGTCAGATATAAGTGCTGAGCCTTTTTGACTGGGTCAGATATAAGTGTTGTGCCTTTCTCTGGATAGTAGATGGTGTGTCCTATTATGCCAGTAGATGTAAGTGCTGCGAATTTCCTTGGATGATAGATGGTGTGTCCTATCATGCCAATGGATGTAAGTGTTGGTCCTTTCCTCAAATGGTAGATGGTGTGTCCTACCATGCTGATGGATGTGAGCATTGGGCGTGCCTTTCTGACATGGTGGTGGATGTGCTCCTCCCATGGTCAAATGTAAGTGTTGGGAGGGCCTTTCTGACTGGGTCAGATATAAGTGTTCAAGAAGATGAATACCTACATGGATGTTAGTCCTACAACTAACATGAAAAAGGGCTGACTCTGTAGAACTTCCTATGACAAGAAGAATTTAGAGATAGCACTAGTTGATCGAGATAGAGGAAGCAGTGATGATCCAACTATGATGATCCAGTGATGATCTGTCTTTGATAATGATCCATTGATGATCCAGTTTTGATGATGATTCGACGATGATTATCTAGTGATGATCCAGCTTTGATGATGATCCAGTGATGATCTAGTGATGATCCAGCGTTGATGATGATCCAGAGAAGAAGACTTGTGCTGATGAATTGTGTCAAGAGAATATCTTCCTAGTTAAGAGGGAGTGTTGATGTATTTGTAAATTCGGAATGTATTCACTTGTATATCTTATATTATACCCCGATGTTCCTATCGGGAGAATCACTTATATTTCATTGTACACTGATGTTCCTATCAGGAGAGTCGTTAATATAATAAAGTCATGTAAAGTCATTGAGTTTAAACCTCCATTGTAAGTCAGGGAAATAGTCCCCACAATTGAGTTGAGTTTAACCCTCCTTGTTGATCAAGGTGCAAAGTCCCCACAATTGTGGGGCACTAGGGTTATTAGACTCTCCTAGAGATGTTGACCCTGGTAAGTAATTGTCAAGTTGAAAATTAGTATAAATAGAGAGTGAGACTCTCTATTTGTCACACACACTCACTCAACTAGGGCGCATGAGTGAGAGAGGAAGTGCTCACACAAGTGAGAGAGAGAACAACTGTGTAGATCAAATTTTCTATCTTTGGGTTTTACTGCTGCCACTGGTGCTCATTATATCTCTAAGGAAGTTGCGGGGTTTTCTCCTTTATGGTTTCCCCGAGGAAAATTCTTTGTGTCTCTTATCTCTTGTGATTGATTGTTGTGCATGTTATTCTCTCAAATAAGATCCTAAGATCATATTGCTTAAAAGAGAAAAATATAACATCTGGGAAAACCCTTCAAAATACAGAGGATGAAAAACCCATCAAACAATCCTTTGAGTATGATAGATAATGGAAGAGAATGATTTTACAATACTTGCATATTGCTTGATCTGAGATATCTAAAAAGCACTAGATAATAGAGATCATACAGAACATTGTCATATCCTTTCCAAGTGCATAGCACTCTAATAACAAGCTTATTTAGTCACACAATGAAGGTAGTGAATTGTTGCATGCCTTTTGGGCACTGTGTGCACTCTTCACACATAACCTATTGTGCCTTCCTTGACTTGGTGCCAAGTTGTCACCTCGTAATTATCTCCCACACTAAAGATATGCACCCTCCATTAAATCACTGGTGTTAACTGCCTCTAATTGAATGTAATTGAACTGAACTAAATTGAACTGCATTGAACTGAACTGAACTAAATGTATTTAAACTCATTAACTAATTAACTAATTTCTTGACCATTAACTGATTATTTAATTTCTTGACCATTAGTTAGTATTTTAACTTAATGTCTTTAGCGCTTCACAATCAGTGTTATCTTCAACAAACACTTTGCATAAATCAAGGAGTTGATTCCTTAACTAACTGAAACTTGTTTTCCACAACTTTAGACTTAATTGATGTCTTTGCAATTCAAGCTCACTGGAGGTCTGACATAGGCAATTCGAATCTTTACTCTATCTCTATGTGCACCTCATTTATCGTTAATTAATTAATCATCTTTATCATATCATACTCAGAAGAATTGTTTCCAACCTATGATCATATGTATTACCCTGGGTCATATAGTCATATGCTAAAGTAAATCAATTTAGGGGTAGCTAATCCCTAAAGGAGTCTTATAGCACATTGTGACCATGACTAGCCATACATCACATAGTAGATCCTCGTGACTTGATACAACATAAGTCATATGTTCTTGATACATCACAAGAATCATGAACTTAATAAAACACGAGACTCATGAACTTAATACAACATAAGTTCCAGACTTGATACAACACATGTCTCTGATCTTGATACTACACAAGGTCCTAATCTTAATACAACATAAGATCATGATCTTAATACAACATAAAATCACAGTAAAATCATCTCTCATAACCTCAACAAACTAGCTTGATACAACACAATCTCTAAACTTAATACAACATAAGTTTCAGACTTGATACAACACAAGTCTCATGGATAATGGCTCCTAATGCTATACATTCAACATTTTTTGTCTTAGCAATTTCAATTTCATATTCATACTTAATTACTAAACATATGACTAATATAAAGATTCACAAGTAAGTGCTTTATATTCAATGTTATTTTCATAAATAACAATATATATTTGGTGAATGTACCTTTAAACCATTCTTTCTAAAGGGTGGTGTCATTGATTTATTGCTTTCACTTAATGCATAGTAAGTAATGAATGAACTAACAAAAATCCATGGTGAATAAAAAGTGATTAGTTAAACCAAAGGAAGGAGCAACAATGGTAAAAAGAAACAATGTCAAGCTAACTTCTGTGGCAAACTTCCAATAAAAATCTCATTTGAAAAATAAGAAAATGAACTCTTATGCTTCAAATACCACACTATTGAAAAGTATAAGTGTCTAAGTATAATATATTCATGAACTGCACTGTGTAATTCAAATGAGAGTAGTTGATATTACAACAAACAATAAATATGATTAACATCAATGATAATTTGCAATCTAATTAGTTGGTTTTGATCCAATTGTAATTATAATACAATAAATTAAATGATAAAACCACACTAGAATGAATTAAAAGGAAAGCAAGAAATATCATCCCTAATGATGGACAATCACATACAATAATTCCATACAGTCACAAATATGTTGATAGACATACACATTTCACATCAAATTGATTGTTACAAACTCCAATTGTTTAAAAACATTCGGTAATCAACTTTCCATTTCCATTGGCATAATGCTAGAAATTAAAAATATAATTCAATAATTAAAGATAACATTAATAAAATGATATATCAAAACTGTAAATCATGAAATAAGACATGTACATATCACTATTTGTTTCCATCACCCTCATTATCTTCCTTTCTTGGCATGATAGCATTCTTGTTCTAAAAAATATGTTTAGATCTAGGTTCATGTCTTAATACGAAGCACCAACCCCTATTCAACACACATGGGTAAAAAAGAACTTGGTTGTAGTGTTTTGGGAAAACATAATGCTCCTTAGTTTCATCCCACATCCTTCTAGATATGTTGATACATATCAACCTAGTGTCACAATCTTCCTTTACATTATTCATGTTGAATGTGTCCCACCAATTTGCACCACTTGCACCTAAAATACCACACTGGAAATATGAGAAGTCCACTTGAATGATCTCTTGTATATTTCTGACATAACCCAACTTCCCCCCTTTTAGGTTTTGATTACGGTGGCTAACATGACTAAATTGGTCGAACTCGACTTCCACTGCAAAATCTTGTGTAAGACGCCCATCATCGACATCCTTGGTGCAAAAATGATGCCCATATTCCCATCTACCACATAGATGGGAACAAATGCACCTGTAAAAATGTGAACAAATGATGGTGTCATATGTCTAATAACCCAACCATTAATATATAAAATATAGATGGTATAATTGAAAGGAGCATTATAAAGTTAGAAATGTATAAAATAAAGAGTTTATTACTGAGTTGTTGCACCCGATCCCTATGTTTAGTGCATCCTCCTCATCATGTGGGTAACGACCAGATGCACCATATTTCTTTCTGACTTGGTCAGCAACCCAAATGTTGGGACAAATCATTGGCATTATTTTTAAATGATCCAGATAAGGCATGCTTCTACCGTTCAACCATCTGAATTCTTTCCTATCAATGTCCCATTTCCTCCTCTTCTATTCATACAATACGACCCACTGTTGTGTTTCCTCCATGTTGCGAAGAATGAATTTATTGATGGCATCAATTTTTCAATTCATTATTGTATTTATGAAATCAAACGACATATAGTACATATGAGATCAAAAATAAGTTATGAAGTTGATTGTGAATATAAGTGGTGAAAGATGATTGACTTACTCTTTATCATGCACCTTTTTCCATTCATTTGGAGTAGCTCCTTATCCCTTTTGTCGTCATCACGTTCATCATCCCAAATCACTACACTTGGTGTGTGGTTGATTCACTTAATGTAATCATTGACATAATAGAATGACTCATATATTATGTACCCCTCTTCCATAGACCCCTCGGGTTTTTCTCTTTGTCGAACAAATCCCTTCAATTTTTTCATGTATCTCTCCAATGACATGAGACCATCCCAGCTAATTCAACCTCATCTACTAGGTGAAATTAGAAAATGAACCTGCAAGTCCGTGAAACTCATTGGCAGTTCTTTCTCAAACATACAAATAATCTCAACTATCTCTTGATGCCACTATGGAATGCTAGATGTCAATCTCCTTTGATGTGATCCACTGTACAAATGCAAATAGTTTAATTATGGCAGACCGCATGTCATCAGGAAAGCCATGGTTCACAAACCCACACACAAACAACGGATAATGACAATACAAACTGAACACAAAAAAATAATTGCATTTTAACTTGTGTGGTAAGAGATATAAATAAAAAATAAAACTAGTTTTTTGACATTATACGTACCCTTAGAAGGTTGAGATGGTCAAGATATCTCAAACCCGATAAACATCCGCCTATAGTGATGCAACACCATAGAGTAGACCCATATAAAGAAGACGCATTCACACCCAATATAACTTCCTTTTCCAAAGAAATATCATGTTTCTTCAAAACCCATGGAACATTGCCTCTCCTCTATTTTCTTGTCTTGGCCAATGCTTCTTTTTAAATGACGCATTCACACCCAATATAACTTCCTTCTTTAAATGACCAAGAGGGGCTAGCCTCTCCTCTATTTTCTTGTATTGGCCAATGCTTCTTTTTAGTATTTGAATAAATAATATGTCTCCTGATAGCCAACATGTCACTTTTTTCGATGATACATGCCACCACAAAGAAGATGAAACATTTTTAATTATATACATGGGATCTAGTAAGTGGATAATCTAAAGATGCTCCCAATATGGAAGCTCATAAAATATTGATTTCATTTTCATCCCGATGGGAATTTTCTCAACATAGGTGCCAAATAATTCAAGATCATCGAACATAGGTTCCTCACTTGAATCGAGCATCTCTTGAATTTCCTTATCCTTCTCTATGTCATATGCCCTAAGCTATAATCCAATGTCATTATTTTAGGCCTTTGGGTTCTCTCTGGTTTACCATTGAAAGAAGATGTTGTTCTTCTACAAGGGTGGTTTTCTAGGACGAAAACCCTTGATCAGTTGCACACTTGATTTCATAGGTCATTGGACCACCCAGCCTTCATAGAAGGTCCAAAACATGTACATCCATGATATCCTTTTGTTACAAAATCTGTGGTGTTATGGTACATAGAGTACGTTAGTATTTAAGATCAATACATTCACACTAAATTAAATATGCCAAGAAATATTGCTTTGAATATAAACAAATCAAACAACATATTTACCATAGAAAACTCCTAATGCCAAATAATCATGTGTGGTGTATGCACATGTGTTGTACACCGTAAAACTCCTCTTCGGTGGGATGGGTCTCAATACATCATATACTTGTATCCTTCCCATAATTCCTTCAATTCATCAATCAATGGTTGTAGCTAAACATCCATATTTTTCACTTGTCTTCTACCAGGGACTATAAGAGCTAACATAAGATGTTCATTATTCATGGACAACCATGGTGGAATATTGTTATTGATCACTACTACATGCCAAACAAAATATTTGGTGTTTTGGAGGGCATATGGGTTGACGCCATCTATGGCTATTCTCAATAGAATGCTTCATACTTCATCCTTGAATTTATCGAGCCATGTATCCTCTATATGCTTCATGGCTATTGAATATGATAGGATTGACATAAATCCTTACTCACTTCGGTGTGAGGCATGCCATCCCTGCATCATAGCTAATTCTTTGCAACGAAAGAGCCTTTAAATCCTTATGATTATAGGAATGTGCCTCAGTATCTTATGAGGAGGACCATGTGCTTTAGCCTTGTTGCTTTATTTTTGGTACCTTCCATGCCCACATTTGGACATATATCTTTGTCTATTAACCTCTATATAGAATACAACCATTGGACACACGTGATATGATATGTACTCAACACCCAACTTTTTTAACATTTTCTTTGCCTCTTCGCAGCTGTCGAGAAATACATTATCACTCAAAAGTACATTATCTTTGATTAACTTGCAATTAGTGGGAAATATAAATGTACAATGTCATTTAATGTTCATAAAATCGACCATTTTCAATGTTGATTATGTCACAAGATTCCTCAAAATATAAGGGAGTTGAGGGTCAGTTACCTCAAAAGTGTCGAGAAACATGCATCTGACATGCCATACTTTGCTTTCAAGTTGTATAGTAATATTGTTGTCCCCAACTATGTAGACTTTAACTATCTAGGTCTAAAGAGAGGGGTGGTGGAAGTTGATTTAAGGATTTCAAAGAAGGTATCATTGATATGAGCAACATCCCCTAACTCATTGTCCTAGAATGTATCTAACAACATTGCATCCATGGCACTCGTATGTTGTAATAACTCATCCATACCAACTTTTATTTCATTTCCTCCATTGCCAACATGTGAACAACTAGTATTACTATAGTAATTCCTAATTAGTGAGTCTAGACGTAGTGGGAATTGAATAGGTGTTGATTCAACCATGCTTGGTATGCTTCCTATTCGAGCTACACTATTTTTGTAGCCTTCTCTTGATTTGACATTGTAGTGGGGTGCAACAGAAGATGGTAGATAGGTCACTCATCATTATAATCCTTATTTCAAAAATATTGAACATTACATCGATGATATTAGTAAACATAATGCAATTGGTCTGTTCCAACATTATACCAAACAATTATTACAAAACAATGAGAATTTATTCCAATAATAAATGCTCAACCACAAAAAATTTATAAAACAAAAGTTCAAATCGAGAAATACATTAACATCAATCCCATTGAAAATTAAAATATACAATTAATCAATGTTTACACCCCAAGGGGACATATAAAGGTAGTCCCAGTTTAAGGAATCTCTAATGATCGCTTGGTACTCTATAAAAGTTATAGTTTATTAACAATTCGTCACCAAGAGACAAACTACGTATTGCATGCACAAGAACAAATTTGGACATTTTCTTTTTAATAAATAACTCTTGCTCATTGAAGTGTTCCTCAAATGAACAATTTGCATAAATTAAAGAGCACCTAGAACTATATATGAACCCAGCTGCAATGTTCCCATGAGTGCATGGATGATCATTGATATATAACAAGTTCTTCCTATTAAATTTTATGGAAACATAACCGTTCATGCATATACTATACATGGAAATGTTATGTTTGTATTTAACAATATTTGTAATTTGACTGGAAATAGATAGGACCACAAAATGATATAAGTGCTACCATCTATTTGGTAAGAATGGGTACATGTGAAAGGATAAACTACTCAAGATTTGCGGCGCCATATATATGAGACTTGGAAATCATAAAACTATTAACACAAAAGGAAAATTTGGTTCCAATATCAAGCATAGGTAAAAAAGATGGCCAAGCACCATACAAACCATGGTTATAACAAGTTTGATATCTACTTTTCAAATTCATGAGAAGAGGAAGTCATCCCTACCCTCCAACAATTGGACCAACCTTGGTGTGTACTTGGACATTTTTTCTCTCAACTCAAGCAAATTTTTGGATCTCCTAGTAGAGATGTTTTGGGTGTCATTCATATCATACTTTGATATCACTAGAATTTTTTGTTAACTTAACAGAAGCATAGGGGTTAGTCAATTTAGGACAAAAGATAGTTGTTTTGGCTTCCAAGTTTTCCAAAAAGGAACATAGGGAAGTGTTCCTACGTGTCTTTTCTATATCACCTATTGGATGTTTTACTGCAGTAGGAGGTATTAGACCATCAACATTGGGTAGTCAATCATTAGTATAATGGGTGAGTGTGACAAGCAAGTCTCCTTCAATCCTTGACATTTTGAACAACCACATACTACTAGGGTGTCATAAAAGAGATCTATTTCACGATGAATTACCATCAATGACTCGTGATTGTGGCTATAAGATGGCATGTTACAATTGGCAGGGTAAAGCGGCCTCCCATTTTCATCTACAAACTGCTTGTGAATCTTGCTCCCAATAACAACTTAGTACATTTTGGAATTGGTGGAATATCTTTTGCATCCAAAATCAATCCTAAATCAAGATCTTGCAAAATAGAAGACATCGTTATTCATATTTCCATGGATGAGTAAAATAAATTCAATTAGATAATTAAAATATGAATAAAATATGAGCTTGTTGGAGATGGAAAGGGAGAACTCATTGAACTTTGAACAATATGCAATGAGCTGAAATTTGAAGAATTGGCCATTTGATATTATAATATTTTCTCCTTGCATTTCAATTAAATTAACAATTAATACATGTCTACAGTCTAAAAAATAAATTTTGAGAACCATTACAATCTTACGTCCAATATAGTTTTGAAACCATTTTGTAAGAATAAGGTGAGTATAAGCAACAATTTAAGCAACATATGTATACTATGAAATATTGTAGTTGTTATGGTTAAATCCTAAAAGAACATTTGAGATAAATATATCATTATACGTCGAAACATAAATACATAGGCCTATTTAATTTATCCGGTGCACCATAATAATACTATTGCACCGGTGTGTTCTAACTACAAAAACTCACTAGTGCTGCAAATCCGCGTATGTACCTTTAGGGAACATTCACAAAATTACCCGAAAACGAATTATCCACTATATTGGATAGCAGATAGTTACCGATGCATTTTTCAATATTGTTGATCATGGTGCACTTTGTATACCAAGGCGCATGGGTGAATCCATATTCTTAATACGCACCACGACATGATATATTAAAAAAAAATGGTGTATGCCACCACGTCGTAACTCGAAAATATAAGCATAGCAGTGCATGCATGTCTTTATGGCACACTCCTATGTCAGGAAAATTTAAAAAATATACATAAATACGGTGTGTTTCATGATAGGATGCATCAATGCGTCGGCATAACATGCACACCGAATTCCTAAGAATAAAAAATAAAAAATTGCACAAATAATTTTTCCATAAACTAAAAAAAGAGCGAGAAATTAATTTTCAAAACCTAGTCTATAGAGTGTTTATAAAAATAAAAAATAAAAATAAATAAATTCTAATCAGTGCCATTGTTTTTCCGATTTTGAAGGGAGAGTTCAGGAAGAGATATTTACCAAGGAGGAGTTTGGAGCAACTAGAGTATTTCGAATATCAAATTTGTAAGGTATGATGAATCAAAGAAAACCCTGTATAGTAGAAATTTGAAGTAGGTAAATTTTTACTATTGATCATAATACATGATTTATTTATGTTCCTATTTAAATTTTAAATGAATTCAAAAAAAAAATCATAGTTACCTTCAATGTTGGAACCCTGGTTTTCTTGTTGCTTCCTTTTGTTTACGTGGCTACAAAATTTTACATTAGGATTATATCCCTCTATTGTTTCAAAATTATGAATTTTCTTTTTAGGTATTTTAGATATAAGGGTTTGTACTTTTATACATAAAGGATTGTGTGCCTTGGGACCACTTCTTGGATCAATATGAAACCCTAGCAGCCCTGTAAGTTTTTTTAAATTTTTTTTTTTGCAAAACGCTTACAGAATTTTCGATGCATTCTAGTTGTGTTAATGCATCAATGCGGTTTTAACCACGACGCACCGGTAATGTCGACTATATTTTTTTTTCATATTCTAACTTTATAAAATAATGCTTATGCATTTTTCAGTGTGGTAGTGTTGCAATAACACATCAATGTGTTAAATGTACAAACACATTGTTTAATTATCGGTGTCCAAAATAAATATATCACACTGATAAACGTGTATGTAAATAATTTTTTATTTTGTTATTGTAAATGGTGTGTTCAAGTATGGTGTATCGGTGCGTGAATGTATTTAATGCATCGGTGCGTTTGGGGTATTGAAACACACTACAACGACCTTTTTTTTTAGTTTGAATATATGTAATTTATTTGTATAATATATTTAATAACTTCTCTATTTAATGCTCCATGTTGTTTATTTATAGAAAATGCATGATAAGAGTTCAATGAGCAATATTTAATCGGGATGATGGGCGCACATCCAAAAATGCGAAGAATGCAATCTCTTTGTAATTTCTATATTAAATCAATATGTAAGTTTAACTAATATGTATTGGTTAATGTGTGTCATGCAGAGCCAAAAATTGAAGAAGATAGATAAGATTCTTTGCAATATATGTGCAAAAGAGCATACAAAGTTGATGGAAATGTTGCAGAGGGTTGATTCAAGTGAATAAAATAGATATCAATATGAATTTTTTCTTGAATTTGTAGTAATATTGTACTTAAGAATATTTGTTAATGTGTTTTAAACAATCTAAACATATGTTGAATGTTATGTAGGGACTGACAACAACAGAAGGGAATGCCATCATAAGAAAAATAAATCATGGATGATTTAAATGATGATGAATTGGTCCTTAGCTCATTTGGAGTGGTGTTGGAAGTGAATGAAAGGGGAAAAAACTTTTATAAAAGTACGAGGGATATAGTGGAAAGAACATTTAGATGTACTTTCCACTTACAGTACAAAAATCAATCCATTGGGTACAAAAATCAAGTTATATCTAAACTACAGGAGTCGTTTCCAGAACAATGGTCAATGAGACCTGCTAGACTTGCAATAGAAAAAACATACACCAACAAAAAAGAACCAGTCAAAAAGTAATATTCCTAAACATGTTTTTTATAGAATATGTACCTACTACTACAAAGGATTCCTTTATTAATATTAATTCTGCTATGTTTATTTTTCATGTCAACATAAAAATTATCTAATGTCATTTTACATATTCAAAAAGAATATAAAAATACCAAATGATGAATGAGGTGATATTCGAAATATGCCAGTAGGGATGTCCAAAAACGTGTACAAGGATATGGTCAAGAAAATGGACATAATTGCGTCACATGAGGAACCTTCTCAACAACAACATGCTTCAAATGTATGCAATTGTTCATATTTTCTATTATGTACATCTAATGAATTAATTTAGCATTAAATATTAATTTTCAATTATTTTGTTGCAGAAAAGAAAACAAAATGGATCCCATTCAACACATAAGATAGGAGGACAAGGGAAAAAGGGATTGATATCAAATTTTGTGAGTAGTTGTGATTTCCTTATAATAGCTTACGATTTCATATTGGTTGTGATATTTTTATTCTATTTTTTTTCTTTTAGACCGATAATCCTTGGATGTCTTCAAACAATTGCTAGCATACAAAGAAGAGTCATTCGAAGAATTTATTGACATTGGGTTAAGTATGGTTTGTGAGTATATGTTGGTGTATCAAAAATTAATTATGGAATTTGTAAGTATCTATGTTGTTTTACTTTTGTCATTTTATAAGTTATAGAACAATAAAAATTATTTATATTGAATATATGATTTCTTATGGGGTACAAAACTTGTAGGAAATGAAGTATGAAGTGGATCCAACAGAAGAATTGTTGGGAGAAGGCATGCGACATGATTTTGAAAGAATGTGTATAATTTAGGACTCAATCTTTCTATGGTACGTCATTTTTTAATTTAAATTCATGTATACTATTTATATTAAATTTGTTAGTTTTTCATCATATAAGCTAGCATTATGATCTTAGGATCTTTTCACTGAGAGAATAACAAGCACAACAATAAAACATAAGCACATCACAAGAGACAAGAGGCACAAAGAGTTTTCCTCGGGGAAACCATAAAGGAGAAAACCCCGCAACTTCCTCAGAGATAGAATCAGCACCAAAACAGTAAAAGCCAAAAACAGTAAGATGCACTCCCGACAGCAGTAGTCTTTTTCTTGTCTAGTCCCAGTGTATTTCCTTCCTCACTAATGCGCCACACTTGAGTGAGTGAGTGATGTATGTTGCAAGTGATAAATAGAGAGGCTCTCACTCTCTATTTATATTCTTTTGTTCACTTGAAGTGCACTCCAACATGCCGGCCTCACTTAACAATTACTTACTAGAGCCGACATCTCTATGAGTGTCTAATAACCCTAGTGCCC
This sequence comes from Pseudotsuga menziesii, assembly GCA_001517045.1. Lineage (NCBI taxonomy): Eukaryota > Viridiplantae > Streptophyta > Pinopsida > Pinales > Pinaceae > Pseudotsuga > Pseudotsuga menziesii. The sequence goes on along the minus strand of LPNX011082022.1, from coordinate 551,759 downwards.
CACCACTTGTGGGGACTTTTCCTCCTTCGACCAATAGGAGGGTAACACAATGGTGGGGACTATTGCCCCGACTTACAATGACTCACCTAGGGTCGACTTCACTAGGATAGTCTAATAACCCAAGGGCCCCACAACTATGGGGACTTTAACCCTTGACCAATAAGAGGGTTACCCACAATGACTTGACATGATTTTCTCATTATAGAAACTTCCCAGAATAAACATCGGGGTATGACATGACTCAAATACATTACAATACATCCCGGAATAAACATCGGGTTACAATAGATAAGAAATACAAGTGAATACATTCCGAAGTTACAATTACATCAACAAAATTTCAGTATTCCCACCAATGCAGATACAATCATACACTTTGTTTTTATGTTTGTAGATGGAGGTTGAAAATGAGGAAAACAATAGAAGAAATAAACAAAACATTCGGCCAAATAACCCAAGTCATGCAAGTGGCTCGAGCACTTGCAACAGTTCCAACAAAGAATGATGATCCATATATTTTGGATGTTAATGCAATCTATTGTATATTTTGAAATAATTGTTTGTGAAAATTAGACATTTTGTATAATGTATTGGACATAGTGTACCCATATTGAAAGACAATGGGCTACCAATAAGTGTGGCAATTACATGAATGTTGACATTTTGATTATTGTGGAGTTTATGTTGTCTCATTGTGTATGACAAAGGACCTCTTATTGATATATAATATTATAATTTTTTTATTCTATTGCATTATCCAATGTAGTTGTGAAATGTTGCATCACTAATCACATATATGGATGATTAAATATTACAATAGATGCAGAAATTTATGATATAACAAATTAATTCAAACATCATATCCAAACACAATAATTAAAATTCAAGTGAATAATAGTGTAAAAAATATTTCAATTGTTGATGAATAATGCAATTAACCAAAATAAAAATAAAATATAGATATTACAGCGCAATGTCAGTAGTCACTGCTCACCAAACAAAAAATAATATGTGATACTTTTGATCGTTCCAATCACACTGGTGTGTTTAATACCAAGTTTCCCCAGTGTGATTTAAACAATGTAGCACCAGTGCACAAAAAGCAACAGTGGATCGGTGCAACATAATACTCGTTGCATGCCATGGTGCTTTATCTGATGTTGTGCCCCGGTGCGCTACAATATATTAACCACACTGTTAAAATTTTAAAATGTAGCTACAATCAATGTCTCAATCAACTTTATTGGTGAATTTATCTTCTCTTATCGCACCAATGCTTTGTAATATTTAGGCTGCGCTTGTGTGTTTGAAAAGTTAGTAATCATCGCTGCTATTTTTTATATACAATACCAGGGAATTTTTAAAGTACTTAAGCACTGGTGCTAGTGTTGTAAAAACTCACCAATGCATATAAATCTATAAAGCACCAATTCTTGTAAACTAGTGCATATAATAGTTTCAAATTTTTGTGCGCAATGGTGTATGTTTCTTTTAAATGCACCGGTGCATTTTGCTTTTGCTCACATCGGTGTGTTTGTTTGAATAAAGCACACTGCAAATAAAAATTCTACAAAAGCCTCTGCCCACCAAGTTTTTTTTAGTTATAATACAAATCCGTAAAAAACCTCCTCTAAGACATCTCGTACCTTTTGCGGAGGTTGTAGCAGAGTTTTTTTTATATTTTTTCCCAATATTGTAACACTAAAAACATCCATTATAAAATCCTCTAAAATTCATTTTCCTTGTAGTTGTGAGAATTGATTCGTAGTAGGTTCTAGGATCCAAGGGGATTCTCACAATTCGATATTACACACAAATTATGCACAAAACAACTAAAAGAGTGAAAATATCATACACAAATGTAGTCAATAACTGATATTATTATGATTGTCCAACATGTAAATATGTCTATATAAATTTTATATTACATTAGGGAGAAATCATTAGCCTTTGGAGGCCATCTGGATGCATACATGTGTCAGACTATGATTTAACCCTCAAACCCCCCTAGGTGGACCAATAAGCTCACTAACCATCCCAAATGGTCACAAATTCTAGTGTGAACATGCCTAGAGCATGTTGGAACATAAATGAAGGCATGTTAGGCATGGGTGAGCACATGGGTGAGTGGGAGTGGATCTAGGAGGAAATAAATGCCCAAGGAAGGCCAAAACCATCACAAACATGCACTAGCACCCAAGGTCAAACAGATTCCCTGAATATAGGGATGGGGGAGTGCACCAAGACTGGTTTGTCATTAATGGGGGTGCCTGCCAGTATAAATGGTCAAATTGGAGCGCCTCAACTGTCAGAATGATCAAAGTGGAGTGCCTCAATTACAGTAAATGATCAATAGCCTAAGTCTGGACCATAGGATATAGCATGAAGGCTAATTAAATGTGACCTAGGTAAATGATCATGGTACTAAGGTGGATTATTGCTCTAAAACCCCCCTTAAGCCTAACTTATTACATATTATACCAAAATATTATTAAGGCCTTGGAAACTAAGGCTCACGTCACCTCATACAACATAAATTTTATTAGTCCATGTAAAACAAGGTAAGGAGGAAAACCACATGGGAACAAAATCTCCCCTAAAAAATGAGCATGGAGCAAAATATGAAAGTGAATATCAGCCATCACCATGTGTCACCCACTCCAATAATAGATCTCATATAGGTTATTTTTTTCTCTGTGAAGCTCTTGGTGAATATGTCAGCAGTTTGCTCTGCATATGGGAAATACTGCAAGGCTATCACCTATTCATGCACCAAGATCCGGATGTATTCCATGTGTATCTCAATGTGTTTGGTCCTCTGTCTCTGCACTGGATCAATGGAAATCTTGATTGCACTTTGATTGTCACACCAAATGACTATGGGTGAATAAAATGCAAATCCAAGTTCCCGAAGAATACCTTGCAACCACACACATTGTATAGTTGCATTCACTACTCCTCTGTACTCGGCCTCAACTGAAGAGAGGGATATGGTGTGTTGTTTATTTATTGACCAGTATATGGGACCATATACAAGCATGAATACATAACTTGAAGTGTATTTTCTGTCAACAGAATCTCCAACCCAATCAAAATTAGTCAATCCAACTAGTTCTAGTGGAGAACCAACAGCATAGTGTACCCCAAAGTGTCTGGTTCCTTGCACATAATGCAGGATCCTTTTGGAATCCTTCTAATGGATATCATGAGGCTGATGCATATGTCTATAAAAAAACCTACAGCATATTCCAAATCAGTTTGGAAGCGTTTAAGATACAGTAGACTCCCAACTAGTTGTTTGTACAATGAGTTGTCCACCAATGGAGATGCACCAAAATTACCTAGTTTTATTCCTGAGAGGAATGGGCACTTGGATGCCTTACATTCAGCCATTTAAAATTCAATAATAGGCCTGAAGCATAATTTGGTTGGATGACCTTGATCCTTGCTTCAGATTGCTCAATTTCCAATCCAAGAAATTGCCTCAACAATCCAAGGTCAGTTATGGAGAATTCATTATGCGAACAAGACTTAATTGATCCAATTTATTTAGTGCAGCTACGTGTAATGAAAAGTTCATAAAAATACAACACTATGACCTGAAATAAGTCACCAAAATGCTTCAAATACACATTAGGATCGGATTTACATCTTTCAAATCCAAGTGAAAGCAGAAAATTGCCCATTTTGGCATACCAAGCCCTGGGGGCTTGCTTGAGGCCATAGAGAGACTTCTTTAACCTGCATAAAAGTGAATGACCCTAAATGAAACCTTTAGGTTTCTACATATATATATCCTATTGAATATCACCTTGAATAAATACACTCTTCACATCCATGTGGTGAACCTCCCAGTACTTTGATGCAACAATGGCTAAAACTAGCTTGATAGAGTCCATCTTTGCAACTGATGCAAATGTCTCTGTATAGTACACTCCTTGGACTTGAGAGAAGGATTTAGAAACAAAACTTGCCTTATAATTTATCTTTGAACTATCAGCAACCACTTTGGTCCTATAGACCCACTTTCATTGCACTAGTTTTCGCTTGGAGGGCAAGGGAACCAATTCCCAAGTCTCGCTGTCTTGCAATGATTTGAACTCTTATTGCATGGTTGTTTGCCATATTGGGACAATTGATGCTTCCTGATATTTTTGAGGATAATATCCAACCATAATGAAGAATCTATCATCAATATTCAATTCACAAGTAGAGCAGGCATTGTGGAATTGATATCTAGTCTTCCTAGAATCTAGTGGATCACCAGCTAGATCCCCAGCGGCTTCAATGGTTTTCTCAGCCCACTTTGGCCAAATGGGTGAGTCATGATCTGAATGAATGTCATAAAAATAATCATCAATATCAGAATAAAAAAAAATTAGAGAATGATTCATCACTTACATCATCATGGAGTGGAGGATGTGAGCATTCCCCATGAGCTAGTTTGGTCTCTTGCATGAGGTCTTCTTCGAACTGTACACTCCTTTCAATGAATTTCTTCTGATATGAGGAATAAAAGAGGTTGTATCCCTTTGCATATTTAGCATATCCAACCATAATGGACTCCTTGATTTAAGGTTGCAATGCTTTCTCTTCTCTGGAGGAATCCTAGCCCAAACCTTTGAGCCAAAGACCCTGAAATGAGAAACACTTGGCTTGTGACCACACCAAGCCTCATATTGAGTTTTTCCATCCAAATATTTGTGAGGAGCTCTATTGTGAAAATATGCAGCACAATTCATAGATTCATCCCATATCTTAGGATTCAAATCCTTTTCTTCCATCATATAGGTTGCCATCTCCTTGAGAGCCCCGTTCTTGTGCTCTGCAACACCATTCTGTTGTGGTGTGTAGGGCACCGAATGTTTCTTATGGATGCCAAATTATTCACAAACATGCTGAAAATATTGTTCACATGCTCCTTTCCATTGTCAGTCCTAAGGACCTTGATTATCTTCCCACATGCATTCTCAACCAGGGCTTTCCAAACTTTGAGAGTCTCAAAAACTTCATATTTTAGTTTGAGAAAATATACCCAGTAGTACCTTGAGAAATCATCTATGAAGGTCAACAAATACCTTGAATTACCATAAGAGGGTGTGGGAAGAGGCCCAATAATATATGAGTAAATCAAATCAAGTAATTGGACAGCTCTTCTTGCCTTTCCTTTCTCATAGTTGCGCTTAGCATGCTTGCCCACTACACTTCCTTTGCATGTGCCATTTGAGAACTTGATAGAACGAAGCGCTTCCACCATGCCTTACTTTGCTCAATTCCTAGAGGTACCTATAGTTAAAATGGCCATATCTCTCATGCCACAACTTTCTTGTCTCATTGGCATGTGACAGGAGTGCATTCCCTTGAGATTAGGGGATGAAGTGAGAGAATTTATACATTCTCAAATCATGGTCAACAAAACCCAATGCCACAACTTTTCCTGGAGATATTTCTGATATATCCACTACATTTGGAGTAAATTTTACTCTCTTTTCTTCACCAGTGTGTGTCAACTGATATACTGAGAGTAGGTTCGTTGCTAGATCAAGTACAAACAACACATGGTTAAAGTACCCATTTTCAGGATCAATCCTGCCAATCCCTTTAGCTTGGATTTATGAATCATCACCCATTAGAATGGATGGACCACTGTAAGTATATAGGGCCGAGAAGGAATATTACATGGAGGCCATATGCCTAGAAGCTCCTAAACCTATGATGAAGGAAGAAGAGCTTCAAGAACATGCAACCAAAGCATGGCACCTCTCTTTGTTGTCTGAGCCTGAACCACCATCTTTCTTCCTTGCGCCTTTTGGCAGGGGGATATTGTTCTTCTCAAGAAATTGTGCCATCATGTCTATGGTCTTCTTCATGCAAACACTCTCTGGATGCCACACCTTGTGAAAATAAGTGCATTTGGTCTTCTCTTGCTTCTTCTTGTCCTTTCCCTTGGTAGGATTCAAACCCCCATCTAAATATTTGGGTTTCTCCTGCTTCTTCTTCTTTGGATGATTCAAATCTTTGTATTTCTTCTTGCCTTTGGTTGGATTCAAAAAACCTGCAGTAAGGGATAGATCCTTACTAGATTTGATGGTTCCCATTTGTACAATCTTGTCTTGCTCTCGTGTCAATGACTCCATGAAGTCTTCCAGTGATGGAATCCTCCAATTTTGAGCTCTAAGCTTGCTAGAGTGGATTGTTGACACAAACATAGAATACTCTGGCCCTAGTTTCGAAAGTATTGACAAGATGAGTTGCTCCTCTTTCTTCTCTATGCCACACTGTTTCAGTTGAAGCACCAATGATTTTTACTTGGTGAAGAAGTCTTGGATTGTCTCATAGAGAGCTGGACTTAGTGAGATTAGCTCATTTTTTAGCTACTGACCTCTCATCTCATCAATCTTCCTGAAAAATGTCTCAATATTGAGCCATACTTCATTGGGATTTGTCATGCTGTCTACATGGAATATTCAGTCTCTCTAAATGTTGAGACAAAGCATTCCAAATGCTTCATCAATCCTGTTGAAGTGCTTCAATTTCTCCATGACGTAATTGGGTTTGACTTCAATCCCATGGTGACTTCGTACAGGCCTTTCGAACTCAGTTGGCTCATCATCTCAACCTTCCACTCAAAATAGTTGAATGGGGTCAACAATACATGAGTCTGCTCCATTTTTCTTGTGCACTGAGTGACAAACTGTTGATTGAACCTGCAATGCAAACACTCGAATTTCTATGGAAAATGCCCTAAAAAACAACTCAAACACTCTAGTTTTGATTTTCATATCCAAAGAGCTCTGATATCATGTGAGAATTGATTCATAGTAGGATCTGGGAGCCAAGGGGACTCTCACAATTCGATATTACACATAAATTATGCACAAAACAGCTGAAAGAGTGAAAATATCATACATAAATGTAGTCAATAACTGATATTATTATGATTATCCAACATGTAAATATGTCTAGATCAGATTTATATTACATTATGGAGGAATCGTTAGCATTTGTAGGCCATTTGGATGCATACATGTGTCAGACTATGATTTGACCCTCAAAACCCCCTAGGTGGACAAATAAGCTCACTAACCATCCAAAACAGTCACGAATGCTAGTGTGAACATGGTTGGAGCATGATGGAACATAAATGAAGGCATTCTAGGCGTGGCTGAGCACATGGGTGAGTGGGAGTGGCTCTAGGAGGCAATAAATGCCCAAGGAAGGAAAAAAACCACCACAAACATGCACTAGCACCCAAGGTCAAACATATTCCCTGAATCTAGGGATGGTGGAGCACACCAATACTGATCTATCATTAATGAGAGCACCTGTTAGTCTAAATGATCAAAGTGGAGCACCTCAACTGTCAAAATGATCAAAGTTGAGCGCCTCAATTGCAGTAAATGATCAATAGCCTAAGTCTGGACCATAGGATATAGCATGCAGGCTAATGAAATGTGTCCTAGGTAAATTATCATGGTAATAAGGTAGATTATTTCTCTAACACTATTGGTGGCCTTATATCCCTCCTTTCCAATTGCTACTAAGAAGAAGCCTATGCTTTCATTCCTACATTCTTGGGACTTGATCCTGACAATTGACCAGGTGATCCATTCAATGGGGGTATTGGAGCTTGTTCTCCACCCTATTGGTCCAATTGAATGTTTTTACATGTGTTCTTTGTGAGATGATATACTTCCTTCAATTGAAGATTTCCTAGAGGTTATGTACAATTCTGAAATTCCTTTGGATATTGATGTCCTTTCCAAAGATCATCTCCTTGGATTGGACCTAATTGAAATCAAATCTAACCCTGATTTTCCTTTTTATTATGATCTCCTTGTTTATAGATCCCCATACAATGGCATTTTTTAGTCTTCAGGCTATATGACTGAGCTACAAGTTGATGTTCTTGATGAGTTTGATTCTGCTAGCATATTTTTTTACCCCCAAGATAATGAGTTTGTTCCTGTAGACTTCATTGCTTCTTTCAACTTTGATCTCCTCATGTGTTGGATCTTCTTGACTGTAGGTACTCAAGCCTTGGTGATATTGAGTCTTCACTAGTAAAATCCCCCTTCGTAATGAATAGTGTTGAAGATATTGAAGTTGAACGTATTTCTACCCAAAGTGACCTCTACGAGATCTTTCTTTTAAATTTTTTTAGATATGATCATGGTATTGTTGCTTCTTGTAGACAGGAATTTTAGTTGGATTCATGGTTGCTTAGGGATCATTTTCTACATGTTGCTCGATCCCATTAGGTATTTGGACAAACTTGCATATAGGTTTATGCATCCCCTCTGTTATGCTGCATTTGAACCTTTTTCTACTCCAATTTTCCATAGGGTCGACCCTATTGGATATTGGTTTGTCAACCATCTTTATATGCATTTTGCACCAGTTTGACAAAAGATTCTACCTAACATGGGATACTGTAGTCAGCACCCCTTTTCCATTTTAGTGCTGATGCCAAGTTTTTCTCATATGATCGGGATCCCTTTTAGTTTTACCATGACTTTGAGAAAAATATGCATGCCTCTCTTTCTCATATATTTTTGGCTATTCACTATAAGGATCCCATTTGTTTGTTTAAGTTGTAAAGCATTTGCATCTTTTTTGCTTGTGCTTTTGAAGGTTATGTTGGATTCTAACTTTTATCTCTTTATAATCCCTCACTTATTATCTCATTATCGTTAAGCCTTACATCATTTTTCCTTTTCAACTTGACACCTTTTTTCCAAGAAGAAACACACCCCGAGTGTCACTATCCTACTCGTGTTCCTTCCATTATGCATAGGTATGTTCCATGTGCTTGGAACTAGTTTGCTTGTCCCCGACACTCGTTTCTTCCCCTGTATTATAGAATTATTATATTCATTTCATGCTTTAATAATATGTAAAAGACAAAAATATCAAATATTCCAAGAATATGGATGGGAAAGAGTCATGTTCTTATTTATGTCTAGCAGCAAGTTATGTCACCCTTGAACAAGCCACACTGTCTTGAGTCATTGTATCTGCAGTTTGGGTTGTAGTATGGCGTTTAGAAGCTGATCTCATTTATATATTATCTCCATTGATTGGTTAATCTTCCAGTCATTATGGAGCGATATGTTGATGTCTCATACATCACTGACTTATATCATGTCTCTTCTGTGTTAATGTTTCCTTAGTCAGTTATTGTGTTGTGCTTATGTTCAAGGGAAGTTTCATCCTGAGTCAAATAATCATGAGAACTCTTGACTTATTGTGTCGATCTTCCTATGTCAAGTATTTTTCAGAATCAATCAGCTTGTTCCACCAAATATTTGGCCTTCTTCTATACCCTCATGTTGCATGATGGGGGGTTCCTTAATGCCCTCCTTCCAATGGATCACATCCCATCAAATTCAAAACATTTATTTTGGGATCATGATTTAGAGCCCTTTTAGTAACTTGGAGCTTACAGTCATCAATGGCATGTTCCTCACTATCGCAGTGGGAATACATCAATGTCCTTTAATCCTTAGAATGTACAAGTGTCTGACATCATCACATCTATTCACACTTGTTAGATTGTATGTGGTACCTTTCCTCTCATCATTATCAATGAGTTGGCTCACATGTGTTAACGATATACATCAATGATCGGTAATCACAAAGTGTCTTACTATGTTTGACTTTAGGACATCTATTCACATAGTCTATAATTGTAACCATATTGGTTGGTTTGAAGACCTCGAGTCCTATATAGCATCACATCATTATGTTATGACTCGGGTTGCATTGGATTGTCATTCACTCATTTTTGGCACTGATTCTTTTGGAGATTGGTATGTTCAGTCTTATCTCCAGATATCTCCATTTGATTATGAGACTTACATCCACTGTGCATTTTTGTGGTTGTGATCTCCTATTTTAGACATAGATTCATTGTGTATCTTCATGGCTATGATCTATTTATGACATGGATCCACTGTGTATCTTTGTGGCCATCATCACTCCTTCTATATACCTCATAGAACCACAATGTACTTGATTTGGAGACCATACTTTTTGTTACTCTTGAGCATGGGTATGTGTGCCTTGAGAAAAGAGAGTTATTACTTGATCTGCTACAGGTGCCACCTATGGATGATTTTTGGGAGCTTCTATCCAGGCCACTTTTACACTCATTTATGAAAGGGTTATAATGTACTATGGCCATCATTTACCCTCTAACCTCACACAATAGGGGGCATCTATTGTAGCATATGTTGTCACACCTATCCCATAGATGCTTTATATGGTTTGATCTTATGCATTGTCATGTTTTTGTAGACCTCCCTGATCCCTTGTAATCTTTGAACAACACTTTTACTTGAAAAGATTCAAAAAAATCAAGTTTTTCATGATGTGCATGACTCTCATTGTGTAAAACCACGTATATGCAGGTTTCCAATGTCAAACCCATGTACATGTTTGTTTGAGGGAAAAAATTTTAAAAAAGTTACTTTATAGGAAAATTTGCAGTTTTGATTATTCCCACTTGTCCCAATCCTATAAGTAACTTCCTACAACTTCCCTAACTACCTCCCCATCAATACAAAAGAATCATATGAGAAGGAAAAATCACCAAGTATTGGAGAGAGAAACCTCATGTTGTTCATTTGAACTTATATCAAGAACCCTTGTTATCCTAATCTGTAAAACTCCCTTTCCCCTATCTGGAACTTTGTTATCCAGTCCTTCTTGAGAGCCATTATTATGCTAGAGAATGCTTGATATTCTCTTGGGCATACTTCACAAGGATGAAAACCGGATTGGATGTCGAGTGTATGAATACTCGAGTGGAGGAACTCAGGCTTCAATTTCAGAATGATGCCTCGACAAGTATCATGTTGTATACTTCACATTATGTACTTTGTTGTTATATTTTATAAAAGATCTCTCTTTTCTATCCATTTCATGTGTTAAATTTCAGTCTTTTAATTGATGAAGTTTGGACATGTATTTTAGCAATTTAAGTTGTATTTTCCATATGTGTAGTAATAATATTTATGTTGAATCTTTGTTCATTTTCAAGTTTCCATTAGAGATTTGAAGAGAAGATTGTAGTAGCGGAATCCAGAGGGATTTTCCACCAACTATTTGGATCTAGGTAAGTTAACATTCTAACTTATTTTCTTTGCTTGTAAAGATTGTTAATTAGTTTCTTGGTAGAAAGAGTTATCTTTTCTTAGGCATTACTATGTGGTGACTACACCCAAAGGTCACTAGGGTTGTCAATATACCTGAAACACCATTGCCTTAATTTCATAAAACAAATAAACTAGAATACTCCCAATCTAATGCAACTACAAAAAAAAAATCAGAAAGCTCGAACCAGAACTCTTGCCTCTCTCTAAGACTAGTTGGCATAGAGGAATATCTCCCAAGAGACAATAATCAATGAGTAAGCATTCCAAAATGCCAATTCCATCCATGTCCAAAATGTATCACACTATAAATACGCCACCAAGACCAATAGAAACACAAATTGAAGAAATTAAATCTAGATTGATTGAGACTAAATGTGCAAGGACAAGGGAGTTGAGAGCATAAGAGAGTGCAATGGCTCCCTTGCTCAAATTAATAAGGATGAGACCTTTTGTCCTCTAAGATATTTGTGGATGCCAAGTGTAATAAGGTCCTTTAATGCCTTGATTGGGTAAGGTTGAAAGAAGTAAAATCTTTCTGTGGCAAACCATTCTAAAGCTAGGGAAGCCACATTTTTTCCAAGGAGCTCCCATTTTGGATGAGGACTCCCTTATAAAGATTAACGAATTTATTTGCTAACCAATCAATGATGGGATTATTTTGATACCAAACATCAAAGATTTGTATATCATTAAAGTCCTGAAAGTTCCAAATTCATTCAAAAGTCTTACTTTGCAATGCGCTTTCTTTAACAATCTTCTTCTGCAACTGCTTAATAACAATGAGTGAGTCTCCAAATATTATTACCAAATGAATGTGAAGGCTTTTGATGATTTTGGAACCCAAATGTAAAACATATATTTCAACCTAATTATTTGTAGGCACAACTACACCTAGGGAGAAAGACATTATACATGTCCATCACGATAAAGAAGACCCCTGCATGGTTCTTTTTCATTCTCTTGTGTTTTTGAGTATATATATATGACCTTGAATTTTGGTTTTCTAGAGGTATTCTTTTGTTTGGCTTAATGTGAATCTATATATTACAATTTAAATAGTTTTTAAAGCTATTAGATATCTGCAAAATTGTTGTTATTTAGTAGATAATGGCCTCATTTTGATTGGTTTGGATTCTTTAACAAATTTTACTATTTCCATCTCAAGTAAATTGTAGAATTTTGTCTCATAGAGAGAAACATCATTGTCATTTAAATAAAAAGGGATAAAAAGTTGTTCACGGTAAAGATAAGTTTGTTTTCCATATATTTTTCTCCATTTTGTCCATAATGTAATCTTGAACATGTGTTTTTATATTTTTTTTATGGTTGACTTGATTCTTGCTTTTGCATTACTCTCTACTCTCTCAATAGAGCTTGAGTTCATTACATAATTGAGTCTCTCTTTTATGAGGTCGTGTTTGGTTGGTTTGCAACATAGATAAGAATATAAGGCAAACAATAAACTTAATTCATTTTGATGTGGATGTAGAATTGGCATGTGTGTGATGTGGCTAATTGAGGTCATTCTTCTTTGGATTATGTTGGCATTAATATTTACTTGTCGTTGGTCACAAAACATCACAACCTTATTATGCATAAACCATAGAGTATGCTAGACTAGGTTAATTAGTTTAATTATTTTTTTCAAGTTTTGTTTTTTATGGCATCATGTTTATTTTTATTTATGGGGATTGTTATTTGAGTAGGTTCGTATATTGTGAGGTAACCATTGCTATCATGAACTTTACTACCTAAGACACAATATGATGAATGCTAGATTAGGCTTGCAATGACCCACTGATACACATGAAGATTCAAGATGAAAATCATCCAATACACTTTGTTGGGCACTCTTTTGGTTTTTTTTTCCATTTTCATTCTTTAATTTCGATTTTGATGTCGCCTGGTTGTGATTTATTCATATATTTATCGTTATTCAGATAGCATGCACTGACTATGCTAAAGAGAGTGTTTGAGAAACCTTCGGCCTCTTGCAAAGGTTGTAGTTTCTTCTCTTAAAGTGAGCATTTCCTAATGTGCCATGAATTCAGATGAGTTGGGAAACAAATTTTACTTTGCAAAAGAAGCTCTACCAAGGCAAGTGACTAGAATGAGTTGGTCGACAATGGAGGGGCATTTCTTAGACTCTTACACACTATAATGGAGGCATTGTTGATAGAGAGTTTCAACCTTGATTTCATTTACATGTAGTTAGGAATCCCAAAACTCTAACATGGTAAAGAAATGTATGTTATCTTATGAGGATGAAGCCATTGTCCCAATTTGAGCACTTGTCCACAGATTGTAGCAATAAATCCAAGAACTAACAAAGCCATGTTTTGAATTTTGTATACCAATGTGGATAATAGCGTTGTTAGATCTATATGATATATTTATAATTATGTATAATATATTCTTGAATCTCTAAGCTTGAAATTTATCGATATCCGTACTTTTCAACTTCATACCAAACAATTACCATATGATCATGAATTTGTTTGGGGTACGTTAATGTTATTTTCATTCCTATAATGACTCATCAATTGTGCATTTTTATGACATCATTTTCAGTTGCCTCTCCTTGGATGGTTTTCCATTCCTTTTATCTTGCACTCCCATAACATGTTTCCAATGTATTGAAAATCAAGTACAAGCATTTGTATTCTTCCATAATTACTATAAAAACCAATAATAATCTCATCAAATTGTAGATCAATGGACTTTACATTGTTGTCAGAATAGCATTAAAAGACCACAATGGATATTCATTGAATGAAGCTTGATTTCTTTATTTTTTTTGGTTGGCAATGATATAGAATGTTAAATCATTATTGTTAATCAATCAAAATCCATGAAAATTCATTAAAAAAAAGTAATTTTAACCCAAAACTATTTTTTTGGATTGACAATGCTAAAAAAAAGTCAAATCAATATTTCTTTAACCAATTATAATTTAAGAAAAATCATCAAAACTAAAGTATTTTATAAGCAACTTTTAGAAGACTATTTTTGTGATGTATAAACTCAAAAGTAATTAAAAATGGAAACACTAACCTCTTATCTACGCAAGGACTAACAACAACAAAGATTGACAATAACACCAATATCTAAAGCATAATCATCATTTTTCTCACGTCTCAAAAGATCATTTGTCACAAAAACAACTTGAGACCACTCTTTAAAAATACAACAATTCGAGCATGAACACAGTTTGACTAGAGAATGTCTTGACCTTGAATGCTATAGATTGCAATTATTTCCATAGAAAGCAACATAAACACTTTTTATTATCATCATTAACATGTAGACCACAAATTGACGTGTCCTTTTAAATAAACATGTCCATTCCCCACAAGCCAAAGCTTTAAGCACCACATTTATTTTAACATGGAAACACAATTAAGACCATGATTAATTTTTGTATTTGAAATCTCAATCAATACCTTAAAACATCAAACAAGCTTATGACAAAACAAATAGGTAAAGGCCTAAGCCACCAAATAAAAAAACAACAAATTCACTAAAAATAAAAATAAAAGATTAAATGAATTTAAAACCTAATTGTAAACCACACAAAGATGTGTCATGTCACAACAAACTAAAGTCTTAAAGACTTGTTGAGACCAAGCATGCAAACAACCAAGAATAATGTCATAGTAAGCTACATGGAATAATTGAGTTTAACGAGACCAAACCAAGCTTGTATATAGATGCACCACATGGCACTTAATGTCAAACCACTTAATTATAACACCCTTACAAGTGTTGAATGGTTGTGATCCGACACTCATCCATCCAATGACTAAAATTAACACGCAATGCCTCTCCCCTCCATCATTACAATGTAGAGACAATGCACATGAACAATCAAGATCAACAACTTTAAACACAATTACAATTTATCCCCAACAAAGAGAGGCATGGACAATAAATATAATATAAAAAAACTTTTATAACATATACAATTTCACACAAATGTCTACATATATATTCAACTAATGATCCTCTTGGGTAGGAGGTTAAGCTACAATCGGGGTTAGTATGTGGTTTCATGTATGATATTGAAGTAAGACATTACTTGAAAACACGTGATCCCATTAAAGGTAGCCTCTACGATCACCTCTATGAGAACTTGTTTTTTTGCAAATACTATCTTGGTTGAAGCTACCTTTTCCAACTATAGTAAGAGGTACAATGCTTCTAATCGGTTCACTGCAATGCGATTTAACTTGTTCTATAAGGAATATTTATGAAAGACAAAAGGGTGGTCCTAGTACTTGCTTATTGAGTATTGAGTAGGTAGAGGGGAAAAGACTACTTTACATGTGTTCTATAATGGATAGTTATGAAAAGACAAAAGGGTGAGTATTGAGTAGGTAGAGGGAAAAGACTACTTTACACCTTTTTGTTGAATGTTTCTTTGCAAAAACAAGTTTGGATGGACATGGGTAGTTAGATAGGTGTTCAAAATATATGGTAAGAGGACTATGTTGAAGCATGCTGGAAGGCTTAGTTCTAAAGGAAGGAATTGAAAACTTATAGGACTATACCTTTCCTACTTATGTGCGGAATATGTGTCGCATGCAATATGATAATATGTATCGCATGCAATATGATAATCTTTGAAGTTAAACTATTACCTACTTTCTAAATTACAGCATAGGATTGTCAATACAAATATAATTCGATCTCCATATATATTAGACATGCGGGACAAGTGCTTGATTGTTAGTGCCTATGATAGACTTTGATGGGGCATGTGAGGCGCCAAATTCAATTTGCAATTTGAGGGGAGTACTTTACCTTTCTAATTCTATGCTTTGTCAAATGAAAGTTTACATTTGCGATAGGGTCAATTACTTATTAAGGAGGTGCTATAATGCACTATTGCTGCTATAAGTCAAGACGATTTGCTGATGATGAAACGATGGGTCTGGTTCTGGTTCTCGGGTCGTCATGGTAATGGTGTTATCCCTCGTATGCTTCCCCGTTACCCCGGCTGGCTGTAACCCTTCCTGCGTTTCTTTTGCTGGAAAACTTGACTCTGGCACTGTTTCTGGTTGTTACTCCATTCCTTCGGTTCTGTGCTCTTGGGGTTTTTGGGTTTCTCTTTGTTCTTGTCAACTTACAAATGGTGGCTTATTGGAGTCCCTCCCCTTACCAGGGGGACTAGTACCAACCAATTCAAAAAAGTGGGAAGGAGATCGCCTTTCTCAGCCGCCTCGGTATTTTGACGTCCTTGTCTGTATTTTTGGTTTTTTGGTATCCCCGGTCCATCACCTTGCATGGGTTTTCTTGTTTACGTAGGGGTTGACTTCTGGGGCTCCATGATTTCCTTTGGTTTACTTAGGTTCTGTCGGTTCTGAACTTTGTGAACGGTTTTCTGTTTTTTTAGCCGTGGTTTCTGTAGGGTTTCCTTTTGGGCTTGTGGTAACCCTTGCTCAACCCTTGACCTGCCTGGTGGGTTTTGCCCATATCTCAGTCTCCTCTACTTGTTGGCTGTTGTGTTATGTCCCAGTTTTCATTGTGATTTTTTGTGTCCACTTAGATTCTGGTTTTGGGGCTCCCAGTTTCCTGTCCGGTCTTTGACTGCCACTCCTTGTCGGGGTTTCTTGTGGTCTGTCTTGGTGGTCGATCCCCGTGGTAGCAAAGTTTGGTTGTCTCAGTTTTCCCTCATGTGGGTATCTTTGTGGCCACTGCTCACTCCAATATATTTGTGACTACTCTTTCTTAGATGGTCATCACTTCGGGTTGTTTCTGGACATTGGGGTTATGTGCGTTGATCCCGGTATCTCTTCTGTTGATACTGCTTGGGATTAGGGTTAGGGTTTTCGGTCCCCCTTCTTACCTTATTTCGATGGCTGGTATTCGATGTTTGGTTTTCACCTTTCGCCGACTGTTTCTTGAGAGTTGGCCCACCATGGACAACGGTGGTTCCTCGTCCTTTGCTCGTCGTAGAAGACATGCGAAAACATTAAGACTCACGAAGGAAAGTTCCGCTTCATGCTGGGACACGACATCTTCATGGACAGAGTTTCATCTCTGTGCTCTCAGGCGCTTATAGGTCGTCTTGAATACTGCAGACTGGGAAAGCGTGCGTGGATAGACTGGGCCACAGATTTTTGGAAGCCTTTATTGAATTATACTCCGACCATCAGCCTCCTATCCAACGGCTGGATTGTATTCATCTTCTTTAAAGTTGACCATGCCTCCCTCATTCTGGAGAAGACCCGGCATATTGGTTCGGGGTCTTTAGTCCTGGGTCGTTGGCATACCCACTTTGATCCTCTTCGGGAGAGGGTGACGAAACGCCACCTCTAGGTATTACTGCCGCACCTTCCCTTTCCTCTCTGGAGTCTCCATATTCTTGAGGGCATTGCAGACACTATTGGAAGATTTGTGGCTGTTGACGAAGACTTCCACCTGTCATTTGACAAAAGGGTTGCTTGGGTCCTGGTTGAGATGGATATCTCCTTGGGTCTTCCTGCTGATGTTGAAATTCTCTGTAAGGACTGCCTTTTTATCCAGAAGTTGGACTATTTGCACGTCCCATTTCGGTGCAGTAACTGCAGAGATACGGGCCACCTTCGGAGAAGTTGCCCATCACTCAGGAATTCTCCTCCCATCTCCGGTCTGACTGAACCCCAGTCGATCTATCCTGTAGTCGACTCTTCTCTGTCAAAGGATGCTAAAAAAGGTATGTATTCTCAATCCATTTCCCTTTTCGAGGATGTCTCAGATGCTATGGTTGATGATATTGATGTATTGGTTGGGGCTCCTGCCACTGTACATGAGACTGGCCTCATTTTGGACGATACCCTCTATGCGGTATCTCCTGTTATTCCTTTGAGTGCTGGTTCTAGGGAATCCCCACACTCTTCCCCCTTTTATCCTTTAGCCCCCTCTGATGACTCTGTCGATCGGGCATCGGTTGAGCCCACACCTTTGTCATCGGTTATGGCTCCAGTTTCTGTCGACCATATTGATTCCTTTCATGTCTCTCCGTTGATTGCTTCACTGTCTCCTGTGGTCCCTAAGCTCTCCTCTTTAGTCGATTTCCCTCCACTTCCCACTGCTCCCTCCTCTCCCCATATACCCTCATCTCCCCATAGTCCTATCTCTTCCCCTTCTTTCTTGGATCCTACCCTGCATAAATCGTTGCCGATATTCTTAGCTGTTACTCCGTCTTCCCCCAATACCCTCCACCTCAACTCGATTCGATTCGAGAATGTGACTATTAGAAAGAAGAAGAAGGAAAAAAAGGGCTTCACTGGTAACCTCTCCTCCATACATCCCTCTCTCTATTCGGATTAAGGATGCTGCAAGAGGGCATATTTCTGGGGGACTTAGAGCATCTCCTCCCCACCCCATTGTTCCTTAATGCTAATCCTTTCTCTCAATGTCAGGGGTCTAGGGGGCAAGACCAAACAAAGAAACCTCCGCTCTCTCTTTCTTTCTATTCGCCCGGATATGATCCTTCTCCAAGAGACTATGTGTAGTACTTACCCAGCTATGCATGCTTTCTCTAAGCTCCTTCCAAACTGGGAATTTTGTGCCACTAGTGCCTCTGGTCTCTCGGGGGGGCTTCTCACTACTTGGAACCCTAGAAAGGTGAGATGTCGTGCTTATGAGACCCTTGCTGGTATCCTAGTCAAGGCCAAATTCCGTGGTATGGTTGCCATTCTTGACATCATCAACTGCTATGGTCCCTATAAGGACAGGGAAAATTTCTGGGACAGGATTCTCACGGGGGGACTACTCAATTCACCTCACCTGATCCTGGGTGGAGACCTTAACTTGACCATGAATGCTTCGGATATTTGGGGGACTAGGGTTGTACTCGATCCCCTTGCATCCTTCTTTAAGAACCTTTTTAACTCTATGGGACTTTTTGATGTTGCCCCTTCTACTGCTGGACCCACCTGGAGGAATGGAAGGGTGGGGGATCATGGAATCAACAAAAGACTTGGCCGATTCTTAATTTCCTCCTCATTGATCCCCTCCCTCTTAATACATAGGGTGTGGACTCACCACTCTGATATTTCTGATCATTTCCCTGTCTGTTTTGAATGGAATAAATCTCAGGGTTCCTACAACTACCCCTTTAAATTCAATAGATCTTGGCTCTTGGACCAGGACTTCTCTTCTTGGCTCTCAGATAGATGGCCCAAACTATCACCCACATTGCCTAGCTCGGTGTTGGACCACCTCTCACATAAACTTCGCACTCTCAAGAGGGATGTAAAGGTTTGGATTAAAGACAATAGTTCTCGCATGGATGCTAATTCGAAGAGACTGGATTTGGAGATCAGTGCATTACTGTCCAACTCCTCCTTTGGTATCCTCTCTCAGGAGGAACAGTTATCCGTGTCTCAGCTCAGGACCGAAAAGAAGAAGATTTTGGAGCACCACCTATTAACCTGGCAGCTCAAAAGCCATACCAAATGGGCACTGGAAGGTGACTCTAACACCAAGTACTTTCATGCAGTTGCTCTTGGTAGGAGGAACCAAAAATCCATTTGGTCCCTATTGGATGTACGGGGTAGGTGTGTTGAGGATGAATCTAAGTTAAAGGTATTGGGACAGGAACACTTTGCACATATATTCAAAGATGACAATAAGACCTGTCTTCTGGAACGAGCTCAACATCATTTCTCTTTACCCTGTTATGATCTCCACTGTTGATGCTTCATGTCTCACTCAACCAGTCTCGTTATCTGAAGTTGATTTTTCCCTTCATTCATTCAAGAAAGATAGGAGCCCCGGACCAGATGGCTGGCCTGTCGAATTCTATCTCCACTTATTTGATTTGTTGGGTGAAGAAATTCTCTCTACTGTGGACTTTACCAGGGTATCGGGCTGTATCCCTCCCTCACTTAACTCCACCTTTCGAACACTTATCCCCAAGAGAGATAAGCCTATTTCCTTTGTGGATTTCAGGCCCATTTCCCTGTGTAATCTGCTCTACAAATTGATATCCAAGGTCATTGCTGTGAGACTTAAGCCCTTCCTGGATTCTCATATATCTATTGAACAATTTGGTTTTTTAAAAAATCGTCAGATCGTGGAACCCATTGGTATTGTACAAGAGGCCCTTCACTCTATCAAGACAAAGAATTCTTGTGCTCTTATCCTTAAACTGGACTTGGTGAAGGCCTTTGATCGGGTGAATTGGTCATTCATCAGGCTTATACTGATCCAGATTGGGATCCCTCTCCTTGCTGTTAACTGGATAATGGGCTGTATTTCATCAACAAATTTTGCAGTGCTTATCAATGGTACTCCGTCAAAGTTCTTTTCAGCCTCCAGAGGTATTAGACAGGGCTATCCCCTCTCGCCCTTGCTCTTTATACTTGTGATAGAGGGGCTCAGTCTTATGATTGCAGATGCTAGAGATACGGACTCATCAAAGGTATTAAGATCTCATCAACCTTTGCCCTTACTCATCTCCTATTTGTTGACGACGTGATCTTATTGGGTACTGGTTCCTTATCTGAATGGATGGCCTTTGATGTCATTCCTAGCAAATTCTGCAAGGCATCTGGGATGTGTATTAGTATTGACAAATCCCGTTTTCTTTATAACAATGTGGATATTGATATCTATTCTGAGATTTCAAAGGCTCTGCCTTACAAGATGGAGCCAATCTCTACAGGATTTATGTATCTTGGCTATTTTCTCAAGCCTTTGGGCTATACGGTTCGTGACTGGCACTGGCTGATTAAAAAATTTGAACACGAAATCTCCCATTAGGCTCACAAGCTTCTCTCCCTCGGGGGCCGTCTGACTCTTGTGTAAGCGGTTTGGACCAGTATACCTGTCTACTGGATGGGACTAGCCCCCATTCCTGTTTCAATCTTAAACAAGCTCAGGAGTCTTGCATTTGCTTTCCTCTGGGGCTCCTCGAATCATAAGCGACAGTATCACTTGACCAACTGGAGAGTGCTTTCATGGCCTAAAGTACATGGTGGCTGGGGTATCAAGCATTTACACTGGTTCAGTATTGGACTTAGATTGAAGAATTTATGGCTGGTACTCCAAAATGATGGTTTATGGCACCGTGTTATTATCAGTAAATATTTGAAGATGTGCACGGTTGAGTCATGGCTCAGAGGCAAAAATTTCCTGTGTCATGGCGTATCTGCTATATGGAAAGGATTCCTGCTCACTCTCCCATGGCTTGGTAGGCATCTTGCTTGGCAGGTTGGCAATGGTAAGAACATTCTTCTCAGTATTGATCTGATTATTGGTGTATCCAACTCCCTCTCGATTCCACAGGGGCTTCGTGAGTACTTGGCAGATTTGGATATAATGACACTTGCACAGGCTCAAAATACCCTCCCGGATGCTCAAAAATATTGGTATTTTGCTGAGGAACTCAGTGTTGGCGGTGTCTGGAAGGATGCTTGGAATTCTTTCACGAGAGGACTGGAAACATGTGGCTTACGACTTGTTGATCAATCGGATGCTCTGACTTGGTCTTTCAAAAGATCTGATGGAACTGTGTTTTCCAAACTGATATATGATTGCATTATCAATGCATCTTCCCCACCGGATGGCAACAAACTTCTTGCATTTGTATGGAACAACACTCTTCCCCGGAAAATTTGTTGTTTTATATGGCTGGTATTGCAGAACAAATTACTTACCTGGGACAACCTTCAAAAACGCGGATGGTCGGGGCCTGGTTTTTGTATCCTCTACAGAATGGACACAGAAAGTATCGAACACCTTTTTTATTTCCGCCCTGTTTGGAATAATTTACTCTCTGTCCTCTTGGAACAGTACCATTTTTCCCCTCCTCACCAGTCTGATAGTATCTGCTCCTTCCTGGATATGTGGTCTGTCTCCTTCACTAAGCATTCTGGATACTGCTATCTCCCTTTCCTCGCCATGTGGACAATATGGAAGGCAAGGAACATATCTATCTTTGAAGGGAAAACTGTATCTGTTATCAGTTTACTCCATCAGATCTCATACTCCTCGTAGCTCTATTGCCCTACTATCACGAGAGCCAAAAAACCTAGAGTTAAAGGACCGGGACCTACTCTTGCTTACCGCTGTGGTTTTTTTGATGGAGCATCTGCCGATAATACTGGTGGGGTTGGATTTTGTTTGCACCTGAATGAGTCACACTCCTTCGAGTTTGCTTTGGGGGCTGGACTCAGCACCAACACTAGGGCGGAATTAATTGGGCTCTGGGCCCTACTACATACATCCCAAATGATGGGGTTACCCAAGCTCCAAATATTTGACGACTCTACAGTCATCATCAATTGGGAAAAGGGTACTGCTTCCCTCACACCACCTGAGCTTATCCATTGGTGTAGAGACATCAGGAAGATCTGTACATACTTCCTTGAGCTGTCCTTTTGCCATGTCTACCGTGAACACAATCAGACTGCTGACCGCCTATCTAAAAAATCCCTTTCTTGTGCTCCGGGATCGGGATTTTACTCTAAATTTTTTGATGGTCATTTGACCTCACAAGATAGTTTTATGCTCTTTTGAGCCCGATGCTGGATCTCCTCTTTTATTGCACCTTGATGATTGTGATGGAGCGGACTCTTTTAGATGGCTGAGCTTCTCTTTTTGGTTCACGGTGGATATGGTCATAAGGGACAATATCTTTATTACTGATGGGAAATGTATGCAATTTCTGCTCTAGTCCCCACTCTGCTCACAGGGGTTGTAACTCTTACAGTTTGCTACTGAAATATATATCCACAGCTACAATGTCATGTATGTTACCCATATACTGGGAAGGTACGTTAGATGCCCTTTGATTCAATATGAATATCAAGGACAGGCTTTTTTCTTCTGAAAAAAGTCAAGACGATTTGTTGTTCTAATTATATGAATTGTAATATATCGTAGTATGGAATTTATTGATATATTTTTTAATTTTTTTTTATGGTTAATACTTGGAAGATCGATATAGTTCCAATTGGACAATGTCAAGTATATGCAATGTCTGAGGTGCATTGAAGAGTGTCTTTTTTTTACATTGGAAAAAATGTTTTTTTTTGGAAAAAAATAGTGAAAGGCTTCCCTGAATCATATGATAGGAGTGAAAGTCTACCCCTTAGCCTACACTAAGGTCAATATGCTTTTAAATTACATATGATAAGTTGATAATCCCATTCCTAGTTTAAAAAAAAGCTGAGCAACACTAGGTTTGCAGATAATCCATGTTATACTGGGAAGATCATAATAGATGGACAATATCAAGTATGTGAGGATGGATTTAGGAAAGTTGGTGGAGAGATGAGGGTTTCCTAGTTCTAGGGTTTCAGCCTTGATATGATTTGATGGAGGTCGTATGTGGTACTTTGGTTGACTATTCGAATGATTATAGCTATGGAAATAGTATTTTTTTCTGTTTATGCAGATATTTCCTCTTGGTTTGGTTCCAATGGAGAGGTTGATGTGGGGTTTTCTAGGATCGATGTGGTGTGTCAGTTTGGTTTGGAGACTTTCGAGGATGTCATAAGGTCGTTAGGATTGTAAGATCTAGCATCCTTTCTGCACTTTAGTTCATTCTTGATGAAGCACTTCCACATAGGGGAAGGTTCCTCTGCTTAAGGTCTGGTGTTGTCGCCTCGGTGGGATCAGGCGGACAAGTTTTTAGCGAATATTTGGTCTTGTGGGACAATGCAGCAGATTAAGGACAATAAGGCGATGATGGGTAGGGATGATCAGGCTGGCATGGATTCTTCCATTAAATTCACTCGTGTGGCAGATGGCTCAGATCCACTAATCCCTGAAGGGGTTGGTACTGGATCCATGCATGCAAATGATGGCCTAGATCCTCCCTTCCCTTGCTCTTGTTATTCTAATGATGTGATGATTGGGGATATGGAGATGGTGGTGGGAGGTTTGGATGTTTCTAAGATTGGTTGCTTGGATGGGAGTTTGCATTTATGGAAGCCGACGGTTTGTTCTTCTATTTGTTCTCCTCGGAAATCTCCTTCTAGGTTAGTAGCTAGCGATAAGAAGCATAAGAAGGTTGTTAAGTCGAAAGGTTTTGGGAAAGAGTTGGTTGTTGGTACGGATAGTTTGGGATTCCTAAATTTACATCCAAAGTCCTCATTGGAAGGTTTAGTGGGTGGAGAATGTCAGAGGTTGTGGTGGAGCGTTGCGTTGTTGAGTCTTGGTCTGGACTCATTAGTTCTATTCCTGGTATCTTTGGGCTTCCCTGTGAATGGTTGGGTTTTGAATTTAAGTCGATGGAGGATGTGAAGGCCATTCTTCATCGTTCCTGGTTATTTGAGAAGTGTCCATTAGCGCTCAAACCCTGACACCCTTTATTCGATCCTAGGAAGGACTCTATGTCATCCTTTCTTGTTGGAGCAGTAATACATCCTTAGTACATAGTTTTTAACTTAGGCTAACTTTATTTTCCTTCATGTAATGATATCATATGGTTTAATACTTAGGAGAGCTGATTTAGCATTGTAACTGGTTATTTTGGCCTATTCACACCTACAATAGTGCCCTAATTGGTCAACCCAGCACATGTGCACCTCATTTAATGTCTTGGGGTGCCACCTCCTTGATTTGTGGGGCCCTAGTTTGACTAAGTGTGCTAGGGGGTGAATCTGGCCTGTTTTAGCTCTCCCAGGAGCATTTATCGCCACCTAGAGCACCCCACTCACCTCTATCTTTTCACCCACACTTGCCTAGGACCCATTAATGACCTAGCACACTTCACATGAGGTTTCGTGACTATTTGGGTTTAGTTGGAGCTCCTTTGGTCCACCTAGGGGGGTTGGGGGTCAATTTTCACCATGACACTTGTACTTCCCCAATTGGCTGCCAGAGCCACTCGAATTTCCTCCAATGTATTATAAATGTGTAACATAACATCTAGATGATGTATGATAATAATATGATCAGAAATTAGCACCATTCATATGTGTTATTTCATGTATTTTCTGTCTCTTTGATTGTTTCTCTTGCATATTTTGTCAAACACTTCATGTGTGAAGTCTGTTCTAGCTCCTAGATATGATTAAGAAGTAAATTATTACATGGTATTAGAGCGAGTTGGAGCTGCAAACAAATCTTGTGAGGTTTGAGTTGCTGTTTAGGGCATATTTCCAGAAAACTTGAGTGTTTACTTGCAGGTTTAACAACATTTTTGTCACAGGTTGCACAGGAAGGATGGAGCAAACTCGAGCTCTGCTTACTCCATTCAATTATTTTGAGTGGAAGGTCGAGATGGTCATCCAGTTGAGGTCCAAGGGCCTCTACCGGGTCACCATGGGAACTGAAACTGAGCCAAATTCTGTTGTGGAGAAAGCTAAGTATTTTAATAGGCTTGATGAGGCCTTCGGCATTCTCTGCCTCGGCACTTCGAGAGAAATTCTCTTTCACATAGAAAGTCTTGGCACACCGAATGAAGCTTGGGTCACTATTCGGAAAGACAGATGAAATGAGAGGCCATCATATTGAGAATGAGCTAATCTCACTGAGCCCAGCTCACTACGAGACCATTGAAGATTTCTTCACCAAGTTTAAAGAACTGGTATTCAGCTAAAACAGTGTGGCATAGAGAAGAAAGATGATCATATTATCTTGTATATCCTTTCTAAGTTGGGGCCGGAGTATTCTGTATATGTTTTGACATTTCACTCTAGCAAACTGACAACCAGAAAATGGAAGATGCCTGCGCTGGCAGATTTCATGGAGTCTTTGACTCAGGAGCAGGACAAGCTTATACAAATGGGTACCATCATCAAATCCAAGGATCAAGCTCTTGCTGCTGGTATACCAAATCAATCCCAGAGCAAGAAGAAAGATTTGAAGCAAAGGGAGAAAGAGAAGAAGGAATCAAGTTCAGAAAGCTCTAGTTCTACTAATGGGAGCTCGAAATCCAGGAGGAGAAACAAGAGAGAAAGACCCACATGTGATTATTGCAAAGGATCACATCTTGAGAGAGATTGCTTCAGAAATAAAATGGACATCATGACCAAGCTCCTTGAGGAAAACCACATTGCTCTTCCAGAAATTGCAAAAAGATGGGAGTGCAAGCAAGGAAATGGTAAGGCTGAGCATGCATTGGGTGCATGGGTAAAACCCAATTCTGATTTCTATGATTCTGATAGCTTTGTTTCTAATTCACATTATAATATATCAAAACCTGAAACATCCATCCCTTCCTTGAAAAAATTCCTAGTCAGTTCATCAAAGCTTCCTCCCAAAACTAGTCATTTTTCACTAGCTTTTGATGTGCCTTCTGAAAGCTCTTCCCAAATCCATTTAGATCTTTCAATTTCTGATTCTGAAAATTATATACAAGCTGATTTACGTCCAATGACAGTTATTGACTCATTTCCCCAACCATCTCATGACCAAAAGACCCATCAACCCTCAAGCTCACTAGTTGGAAATTCAGAAAATTGTCTAGCTTCCAATGCTATGTCTCTTGTATATGTTGTTGTTATGTCTTGTATGTCTTTCATTGGTTGGAAAGCCATATCATTGGCCTTCATGGGACTGCTGTTCCATATGTCTAGACTTTCCTTCACCATTCATGGTTCGAATCTCAAGTCTCCAGACCTTCCAGGTTCACTCAATTGTAATTGTGATCTAGTTGCTCACTCTTCTCTTCCTATGGATCCATTCGCTCATAGAGGAACCATACCTCTGATATTTTCTGCTGTGTATGACATATATTCTGATATTTCAGAGCCTCATGAACTTTTTTACAGAGTTGTGAAGGTGCTTCATCAAATTGGGAGAAAAATTCATGGCTTTATTTATGATACAGCAACTACACATAATGCAGATTTTGTTGAATCTTTTGATGTTATTTGGGAAAGAGTTTGCAGAGATATCTTTTCCATGGTTGATTATACTATTAGATCAGAGTATGATTGCAGCAAAAGACATTCTTTTTATGCCCCTCCATA